>OY730184.1:29516715-30116715 GCA_963422495.1 Polyommatus iphigenia | reverse complement strand
GCAAAATTTCGCCTTCCTTAACTTATTTGCTAAGAAATTGCCGAGCGCGTGTTGACACGGTCACATTATTTACGAAAACTGATCCCATTTTAAAATTTTGTTCCCGAAGGCGTCCCTTATATATTTTTTCACATCAACAGATAGCTTAAGAAGCTTATAAAAATTACAGTGTTGAGAAATAATTAGAGTAATTCTTATTTTTATGGTACTTTTGTCGTAACTGTCATCTATTAGTTCCGTGTCTAGCATTAGTGCCTTTCCCTTAATTGTTAATTTAAATGTAGATGTGTCAGTCAAGGTGTGACGACGCGAGCATCACAAAGCTCGGCTCGGCTTTTAGCTAGTAATATAAGGTTGCCAGTTATGTCCCTATATTGCATGATTACTTTAAAATAGTGCAATTATTAGAAAAAAACGTTCGCCAGCCTATAGATTGTTTTAGTTCTATTCGTTTGGGTAGATCATAAATGACGTCCATACCTACTTACATAACAAAACTATTAGAATTAACTAATCTAAATATGCTGGCTTAGAGCGCTTACTGACGAACGGCACGTGTCGGTGGCACGCGTCGGCGGCAGTCGACGGTAGACGACGGCACGTGTCGGCGGCAGTCGACGGCAGACGACGGCACGTGTCGGTGGCAGTCGGCGGCAGTTGACGGCAGGCGTCGACAGTTTATCACGCTTGCAGTTGTGACGTAACGCGTAAAGGTAAGCGTCCACAGGTCGGTATCGTACGCACGTTTTGCATCAAACGGATATTTTTTTTACAGTAGATCCACTGTATCGGCAGCGTACGAATTACCGACTAGCCAGTATGTTTATCTTCAAATTAATCCAAACAATGTTCCTAATCGAAAATTTCTGCTTTCGACTTTTCCATCCACACCCCCCTTTTGAGCATTAATTTACTAGGCTAGTCGGTAATCCGTACACTGTCCATTCAGCGGACGTACTGTGAAAAAAATGTCCGTTTGATGCGTGACGTTGACGTCCGTTGCGTACGATACCGACCTGTGGACGCTTACCTTGCGGGGGTATGTCACAACTGGGGGTCTACCACCAACTCTCCTAAGCGACACCGTTTGACAGATAAACATTTATTACTTTTAGGTCAAGCTAGCGATCTTAATAAGTTGATATTTTACAGCGGATTTGACATTGTTTTGCATATTTTACTGTTTTTTAGTAAAATTATATTTAAAAAGTGAGTACGGTAATGTTATTGTAATCTTACAACAAAGTGTTCTGGAAACATGATAGTTTTAGGAAAGTTCGTGGTAGGCCCCCTACAAGCGTCATAAACTGTCAACGGCTGCCGTCGGCTGCCGTCGACTGCCGCCGACCGCCGCTGACACGTGCCGTCGTCTGCCGTTGACTGCCGCCGACATGTGCCGCGGACAGCCGTCGACTGCCGCCGACACGTGCCGCCGACACGTGCCGTTCGTCTGTAAGAAGCCTTATTCAATACGCTTCTTCCGTTTTAAGGAAAATATAATAATTTTCTCAAATTATTTATTTATAGAAACTAGCAATAGCCTTCGTAATTCGTAAGCATACGCATCTTATTAAAAAAAAAGACGGGTTGCACTCCGGGAGTGCCGGCAGAAGAGAAAACTTGATTATTAACGCTGTGCATTTTTTTTATCCATTTTTTATCAAAAATCGATTTTTAAAAAATCGATTTTTTTAATTAATCAAAACCCACAATCGATTAAATTTTTAACCCATTTTTTATGAAAATCGATTTTTAAAAAATCGATTTTTTTTAATTAATCGAAACCCTTACAATCGATTAAATTTTTAACCCTGGATTTTTTATGGAAATCGATTTTTAAAAAATCGAATTTTTTTATTAATCGAAACCCTTACAATCGATTAAAAAATATCGACAATCGAAAAAAACAATCGATTGTTTGATTAATCGATTTCGATGTTACAACACAACTCTCCAACCGTGTTACGGTTTTTCGATCAGCACGAGCATCTGACGCGAGTTTCACAGTTTTTACCCATCCCACAAAAGTGCTCAACGCCGCTAAAGAAGTTTTCACTTCAAAAATAATTTTATTCTTTGATACAATGTTTACTTTACTTAATCTTTACCTCGTGATGCAGCTTCATCATGCTTTATATTCTTCTTTTGTCTATCGTGCTGACGACTTGTTACTAAATTAGCCATTTCTGGGGACGTTATCCGATTATTATCTGGCATATCTAGTGGTATTAAGCTTCTAATTTCAAGAGATTCTATGTAGGGGCAGCAGAGCTTTACTAATTTGTTAACCTGTAGGTATAATTTTAGTTTATGTATTTAGTATTTTCAAAGCTTTGTTAATCATAACTTTACGATACATCATACAGTACAGTGCAGTACAGTACAGCACATATCACATACACCTCGTTCATTCAGAGTCCATTTATTAATGACTTACCTTTTCTGGATCATATTGTCGAGGATTCATTTTTTCAATAATGTCTGCATAATATTTTTCCATAAAAATATTAATCCATGGTTTTTGTTCAGATAAAAGGGGATAATCAGTCCAATTAGTATAGTAATATCTCTTCCAAAAGATGTCATTTTTTATGTTATCTACTAATATTTGAATCGGAACATCTGCCTTTAGCACTTGTAAGAATATTTCACGATCTTTTGAAACAAACTCGCATAATTTGGGATTACCTGTCATAATTAAACAATGATGTTAAAATAAAACTTAAATATAAAAACATAAAAAAACTTGAGAGGTGCCAAGGGACACCCGGAACCGGATGGATCGAAGTTATTAAAAAAACAAACAAACAAACCAAAAAATATTCATAACTGGCTTTCTATGAGAGAGAGAGAGATAGAGAGAGAGAGAGAGAAATACCACACGGCTTACAACTATAGCAAAAAGCACAGACATAGATCAAGATAGATACCGCATGTCTCGCGAAGCTAAGTACTATCAGAGAAGTTGATTCCTATGCAGATCGGGGACCTAAGTAGTTTGGTTGCGTTACGTCAAACCCAGCCGACAGATCACAATTAACATTGAATTGACATATTCGACCAAATTACGTTGGTCTATCAACTGCATAGGAATCAATTTCCTCGATGGTACATGCGGTACCGATCTTATATCTATCTTGATCTATCTATGTCTGTGGCAAAAAGTGTCGGTCAAAAGTGTCATGTCGTTACAACTTTTTCCGTCTAGCCCTCTTTCGCAAAGTACGATAAGGAACTACGATCCAAAATTCATGCTAACTTCTACTCTAACGATAAAAATGACAATAATAAACGAACGCAAAAAACGATTACTTAGTTTTATGGTTATGTAAAGACTTACCCATCCAAGTTGCACTTAATTGTTCTATACATAGCACCACTAATGTTTTCGGATGGTGAAAATCCCAACTGAATTCTTCAGCTCTTAGTTTTCGTTCTTTTTGTAAATTTTCATCGTTTTTGTACGTAACGTAAGTGTTACTTGATACAGTTGCCGTTAACTTCATTTATTATAGTTCCCAAATAAATGAAGTTTATTGATTTTCATCTGTTATATTGTAACCTAGGTAACCAAAGCTAAATATGGTTGGCTTATAAAAAGCCACTGACCTGGATTATACAAGTACGCTGGACTAATGATACCCTTTGAAATTACAGCTATTTTTTGTTCCTATTTGAAGCGGAATCAGCTTCCCCATTATCAGGGATAGGAACTAAAATGGCGACATGATGGCGACTTTCAAACGTCATTTTTACGTCAAATGACGTTTGAAAGTCGCCATCATGTCGCCATATTGGCGCTGATAGCAGTAGTGGGAGTATTTAGAACTACTAATACTAGTGATGTACAACTGTCTTTTCTATTATCGATGAAATGTTTTCAGATTCAGATAATGTCGACCATTAGGACAAAATTATTAAATTGAATAATACAAACACCACATATTTGTATTAAAGATTACAGACTTCCTCTCCGTAATTTAGATAGGCGTAATAAATTAACAACGATTTCATACGTAAATAACGTGAAGTAGCAGTACCTATCTATAATCCATTTATTTTCACCAGTTAGCACTACGAAAAACTAAAAACAAAACTGAAGATAAGCTTCTAACAAAAACTTTGTTGTATTGTATTTTCTAATTTCATTTCTAATATTATCAAAGTAGTGCTAAAGTGTATCGTATTAAAGCTGAACAAAGCTGAGTAAGTGTTCTGTGTGATTAGACCCTAACTAATCTCATCATATAATTTTATAAAGCGGAAGAGTTTGTTTGTTTGAAAGCTCTAATCTCAGTTCAAAACTGCTGGTCCAATTTGAACAATGATTTCAGTGTTAGATAGCCCATTTTATATATTTTATCACGCTGAGACTAATAGGAGCTAAGAAATAGAGGAAAATGTGGAAAAAGCGGGGGAATGTATAACGTGAAGGATTATATAGGCTATTTTTTGTGGACCAATTTGTCTGTGAAATTAGATATTTACGTGGGAGAAGCCCCGCGGAACGTCCAGTAATAATATAAAAGTTCCCTATTTATTTATGGATCTAGCAAGCCAATTTTTATCGATTTACTTTATCTCATTTGATTTTCGCCATTTTGGCGCTGATTGCAGAAATGCGAGGGAAATTAACTAATTGGACATTATCCAATCCATCCATAAATAAATATGGAACGTTTGAATACATTTTTTATTGGGGTGGAGTAGGTATAAATAATAAAAATATATATGTGCGATACTTTAACATTATATTTTATTAGTTACCGTTACACAGTTACAGTCTATCAAGAAAGAGTAGACGCTGAAATAAATTTTCCAAACATAATCACGATCAAATGGTAGTTTTTGCGCCTTGTATTTTCACAGAGAACGTTGTACACTTCAAATAGTAACGGCAAGCGGTAGTAGCAATTTTCGGACGCCAACCAGGCTTTTCAATTTTTTCAACCATATTATTCCAGTCTTCCTTCGTCAGACGGAAACCTGTCAATTATTTTATGCGCATAATATGTATTTGATAATAAAAATCGGTTATCGGAGATTTCAATACAATTATTATAGATATCGATAAGTTTTATCGACAGAAAACTCCAGCACTATTGAATTTTATTATTTATTAAAAATCGGTAAAACAAAGGTAAATATGTGGTGAATACGGTATAATAAGATTAGTGCCACATTTTTAAGTGCCTATATTATCAATAAAAGTTTAATATCGTAGAAATTAGCTGTTAAAATCACTTACTTGTGAAATGTAGCCCCACATCCCTTTTTGTACCGCGTTTTACATAACATACTCTTTTTCATAGTTTAACTATGAACTACCACCACTTATTTATATATTACTTAATCGCGTAAAACCTTTTAAAACACTTTGAAAAACACGAAAACAATTCAAACGATTAAGCAGTCATTCACGGCAGTCCGCCGTGCAGGACTGCAAATGAACATAGCTCACTGATTGGTCCACATATGGTATTAAGTAGATAATTAGTTAACTAAATTTTAACTTAATTAATTTAAGTTACTTATTGCATGTAAACACAAAATTTAGTAGTAAGTAGCAAGTTAAAATTTAGTTAAGTACTACACAAGGAAATTAGAATTTTGGCTATTTTCTGTTAAGTTGGCAGGTGGGGCCTTGTCACTTGACATATTTCGGGCAGGCACTTCAAATTAAGTTAAAATTTAGTTACAACTTATCTAGTTAATACGTGTAAGCCAGCCATTATAGAGATATATATTTTAATAAATACATACATGGTACACCAATGGTTACGTCAAATTTAGTTCCTATCCCTGATAATGGGGGAGCTGATTCCGCTTCAAATAGGCACAAAAAAGTGGGTATCATCGATCCAGCGTACTTGTATAATAGAGATCAGTGTAAAAAGCTCATTAGGTATTCTACAGTCTACACTCTACACTGCGAAAAGTTTAAAATATAAAAAAATATAAATGATCAACTACGAATAATAAAACCAGGAAACATAACTCCCATACTAATACAGTTTTAAATTTGGTTCCATTCGAACTGTCATGTAACGTCAGCCTTTATACCGCTCAAGGTCACCTAATGTATGAAAAATGAACCTAAGGTACACTTTTTAAACAAGTATTTTGGAGCATGTTTTTTGACGGAGTTACTCTTCCTTAGTTTTTTATTATTCGTAGATGATCAAATAAAAAAGTATGTCGAATTTATTACTTTCAACCTACGAATAACAAAACTTTCAACTAAATATAATCATTTTTTCTTTATATTATGTGTTTTTGATTTTTTTAACATATTCGTCAAACCATGTCAAACCAATTTACGTAGATCCGCCATTTGTCAGACTGCCTATGACTTATGATTTATGAGTTATGACTTATGAGGTTGTACGGTAGTTGGTACTTAATAGTTCCATGGTTATGAGTCAACTTCTCTGATAGTACCTCTCAAACTAAAGAAAGTCTTTAAACGAACGTGGACGGAGCGCTGCTGGTAAGGGAGGACTGTCAAAAATGACGTTAAATTGTATGATAGCAGCGTTAGTTCCTTTTCTCGCCACGTTCATTTAAAGCCTTGTCGAGCTCTATACTCTATAGGAAATATTATCCCAAAGGTGTAAACGATTGGTGACTTATCTCAATGTTGCTAGTAAAAAAAATATACAAAATGTCAAATAAGTTCTGTCAATGTAATATTTATTTGCTTAATTTAATTTTTAGAATCCTATTTCGTAAAACTGATTAAATTCTATAATAATATTATAAATTATTTTTTTTTATTTTAGCTATCATAATAAACTACAATGGATAAACATAATAGTTCTGAATTGTTAAATTCAGATTTTTCGTTATCAAAAAACGCTAGCTCGGACTCACTAGATTCCGATTCGAAGTCTAGTTCATTGAATTCAAAACACGGACAAGATTCCGTAAGTTACCTAAAACGATTAATTTATTCTTATTGAATTTTATAACCGTTGCATTGCGACTTCCGGAGAATCGTATTAGTTTCTCATCTGCTTTGTTTCCAATCAGACATAGGTGGACTCTCTTGTGTCATAAAATGAGTAAATATTATAACAATCACACTTGTCTCTTTGTAGACAGGATTCAGAGTCATAAAGAATATGTAGCATACTATAAGGTGGAATACATAATATATTTTTTAAGCATTGATTAGTGTGTAACGTAAAATAACTTGCATGTTTTAATTATTTCAGACTCATGTTTTGGGGGATATACAGTTATTGGACGGAGAGAAGGTGATGGGTGTTGCAAAGGATGTAACATACTTGTGCCCATACAGTGGTCCTTCTCGAGGTTTTCTCAAAGTGACCAACTATCAGCTTCACTTTAGACCTACAGACCCTACGACATTGCAGACCACACTCAGTGTACCACTTGGAGTTGTGAGTTGTGCTATTCAAATATTAATTATTGAGCTATAGTTTAATCCCTCGATCGTGGAAAAATGAGACACAATAGCCTTTCTATTGTTATTGCGGTCACATGCGACTGCTTGGGGCTCGAGGGATTAATTACTTAATTATCTTCTATCTAATATATAATATAATATTCTCTTGTCACAGTTTTTGTGCGTGAACTCCTCCAAAACGGCTCATCCAATTTTAATTAATATTTGTATGATAAAAACCTATTTTCAGGTCTAAAAAATGTATCATTAGGCCTGAGAATAGGTTTTTATGTACTTTTTATGTAATACTAGAAATCATTTATATAGCACAACATCACTTGCAGGATCAGCTAGTAGTGTAACAAAAGCCTAAATATTAATTACTTGTATCCAATTTTTTCTGTATGTTTTCAATTAGTTTATCTCAATTTCAGGTGTCTCGTATTGAGAAAGTGGGTGGAGCTTCATCAAAGGGTGAAAATTCCTATGGCATAGAAATATTTTGCAAGGTAAGTCATCATTAGCTTATTTTTTATTACTGTATTAATTTGAGGCAAGAAATTTTAATTAGTATAGATGTATGTAAATTACATACATTACACACTATTACACACAAGAAATTTTAGATATTGTATGAAAATTAAGTAAATGAATTCTTGACATATGCATATCTAATTCTATTTTAGAAAATAAAATTTAAATAATTTTAATTATCATTTAAGGACATGCGTAACCTGAGATTTGCGCACAAACAAGAGAATCATTCTAGACGTGGAATTTTTGAGAAGTTGCAGCAGTTGGCATTTCCTCTATCACACAGGATCCCACTGTTTGCATTCAGCAATTCCGAGAGTTTTCCTGAAGATGGATGGCATGTGTATGAGCCTATAGCAGAGCTGAGAAGAATGGTAAGACTTAACCACACATAAAATACACATAATATACATCTTGTATAATATATGGGACGTTCCACGCTAAGCGCACAGGAAAAAATAGTCGATGTCTCTGATTTTATAGATATTTGGATATATGTTATACCTACACGTGTTATTAATACGTGCGCTAAATATTTTTGTAATATAATGGCTACATTAAAAGGGCACTGAATTAAAGGGGCAGTTGTAAATAGCAGTTTTGGTAAGTTAAAAATTATAAACGGCATGTCCAATAACTAGTTTAGCAGTTAAAACTAAGCAGTAAAGTAAACAAAAATGAGTCGTAAAAAATAATGAAATGGATCATTGAAAACATTATTGAACAGTAAAATAATTTAATGAGCGGTAAAAATTAACAAATGAGCGGTTACGTGTGGGCAGTAACAAATCGGAATTTGTCAGTAAGATATCTCATTCTAAGCAGTTCTTTAAACAATGAGGTGGTAAGAGAGATCGCATACGTCACACTTTTTGTGTGATCGAGTCTGCGGCTTCCATACATTCTGATGGCGCGCGCCATGCAGATTGTATGTAAGCCGCAGACTCGATCACACAAAAAGTGTGACATGTGCGATCTCCCTAAAAGAAAATAAAATCGGCCAAGTGCGAGTCGAACTCGCCCATGGAACCCCGTACCGTTATAAAGCGTCGGTATGACCAGTATGACGGTCGCCGGCTGCTGCCGCAGCACGCTCGCTGCGCTCGCTCGGCTCCCTCTGTGTTGTGGTCTAAGTTATAACTTAACCCAACCCACTTTTGTACTTTCTGGATTGTTTGTTTTGGCGGGGGGCTGCGCCCCCCCGTCCCCCCGCTTCGGTATCCGTGGTTAAGTAGGCCTTCTGCTAAGTCTTTTCATTAATAATGAAATGAAATAAAAATTAAATGTACATAGAAATATTTATTTACACTTAATAATTATTATACAATTCTACTTAAAAAAAACTCTCCCTTCCACCGCTCGCTATGATCTGCAGTGGATCTGCCGAACTACTTTATAGTTATATCGAACCGCTCATTTCATCATTTTTACCGCTCATTCACTTATCGAACCGCTCATTCCATCATTTTTACCGCTCATTCAGTAATATTGGACTGCTCAATTATTTTTTTATTACTGTCCATGTTTTACTGTCGCAATAATTAATCAACCGCCATAAAATTAAATAACTGCTCAATATTTTTTTCAACTGATCATAATAACATCTCAAATATTTTAATAACTGTTAAAAAAATTAGTTCCCGATTAAAAATAATGGGACTTTGAAACGTGACTTTTCTATTCGGCACTCAATGCTTCAAAGTCGATTATAGATTGAAAAAATTATATATTTCAATAATTAAACCACTGAACTTGTTACTCCATTTAATGAGCTTTTTAACTGCATTTTTGAAAACAAAAAAAAATATTTTTTTCTTTGAAATAAATGCAAATCAATTTTTTTTCTTGATTTTCTCAAAGTGGGACCATTTTTATTTTCTTTATATTTTTTGTGTAAATAGCTAACATGGGCGTGCAGTCTTTGTAGGCAAAAAGGCAGTGCTTGCCATTCACAGATAACAGATATTTTAATTTAACTTTCGTACTTTTTAAATGACTCATGACGTTAATTTTTTAATAATAATAGTTAAAAATATAGTAAAAAAATAAATAATACACATTTAAAACGCCTCAATTTATAAAATAGCAACATGTAATCAGGTACACGCGCGAACGGGTTCACGAGAGGTCAAGATAGGCTCAGTGTTGAGGTGCCTGCCTTGCGCGTATGTGTGAGTGTGTCCGTGCACAGCCGAAAACGCACACAACCATGAATATCGAATGCGATTTATGTACTGCAACTTGCAAGCTCTGCGGCAGACCCCAGCAGTGTTGCCAACTATGGGGATATCCCACTTTTAGTAGGGAAAAATTAAATATATAGTGCGTATTTTAGGGAGTAAAAATATTATATAATATTCATGGGCGTGAAATGTTTTAAGCAAAAATGTATATTTATTTGGTTTTTATTACTGTTTTTATATAAATAATGACATCATGAGTGACGTTTTTGCCGCAAACAATAATTGCGGTCGGCTGAAGTAGTATTTTCAGCGTTTTGATCTCTCAGTGGAAAGTACCCCAAGTAATAAATAATATATTTAAATAATAGTTGGGGAGTTCTGGTTGAAATTCAATGGCATCACTGGCGCCGCGGCCGGCGCGGGCGCCCGCGCCATCCATGCCGACGGCGATCGGAACTACTCGTGAATAGTCGTGAGCAATCGGATATAATCCGAGTAAAATGAATAGACGCAAATCTAACTAATTACGTATAATATGTACATTATGCATTTTTGTTTTGTGAGGTTTATAATATTTGTTTACATTTTACATAGCTGAAATTTTTTGTGTTTTGGGAGGCCATTTGCTTTTTTCATGTGATCGAGCACTGTTAGTACTATATTATATTATTATTTTAGGTTTTATAGTTTTCTAAGAATATTTTAGATTTTAATATTTGAAAGTTTGTATAATATTTAACAGTTTAACATTAATAATTGCGTACATTCATAACTATCACTCACTTGGATAAGATAATTTGTGGTGGCCAAAATTTTGCATTTATTTACATCGGATTATGGATCGGATCTCAAGTAACCGGAACCTTGATTATGTGAAAAGTCAAAAGTTAAGCTGATTAGGTGAGTACTTAAAATATACTAGATATAAAAATGAAAAAGTTGTAAAAGAAAAAGTTTTTGTTTTGTTTTGTTTCACGCCAAAACTAATGAACCGATTGTAATAAAATTTTGTACACAGTTAGTCTAGAGCCTGAGAGAGCCATAGGCTACATTTTGATGAGGCAAAAATATATTATCTAATTTCCATGGAAATATCGATGAAAATAAATTCACATTGTATTTCTAATACGTAACAATAGATAGCGTTTTTATTTATTTTAGCTTAGCGCACAATATTATGTTGTATGGTGATTGGTATATTTCCATGGGTTTCGATGAAATAAACTCTCATTGTAGTTCCAACGCGTGACAACAGATGGCGTTTTTTTTATTTCTTCATAACAGAACGTAATTATACTAATAGTTTAGAAAACATAGTTTTTAATTTATATCCACACTATTATTATAATTTATGCGAAAATATCTCTTTTTGTCCGTTTGTCTGTCTGTTTTGCTTTCACACCAAAACTACTGAACCGATATCGCTGCATTACCAGTGTCAAAATCTTGTGCACGCCGCTGATAGCTAATATTCTATAGAACATTCCTGCACTACTTCTATAATGGGCTGAGAAGTGGATAAGGAGCTAGACTGAAAATACTTCCGAAGGGTGGCGTCCAGCACCATACTATACTATGAGCAGAGATACTGATACTAAGAGCTACATAGTAGAAATTGGCAAATAACATCAATTTTGCTGTAGTGAAAAGCAACGTTCAATAGATTTTTGGAAGAGTAATAGACAAACAAAGTTCAGAAGAAAAAAAAATTTTTTTCGCGATAATTTTTTTTTGTCAAAAAAAAAATAATAATTATGTTACCCATTGAAAAAAATTTATCTAAGGGTACATTTCCCCACATCGAAATCGAAGTTTTTTGGCAATTTCCACTACTTAGCGATTTCTGGCCATAGTACAGTATGGTGCTGGACGCCACTCTTCAGCAGTATTTTTAGTCTAGCTCCTAATCCGGCCCATTATAAAAGTAGTGCAGGAATGTTCTATAGAATGTTAGCTATTTACACAAAAAATATTAAAAAAATAAAAATGGTCCCTCTTTGAGAAAATCAAGAAAAAAAAATTGATTTCCATTTTTTTTCAAAGAAAAAAATTTTTTTGTTTGTTTTCAAAAATGCAGTTTAAAAGCTCATTAAATGGAGTAACATGTTCAGTGGTTTAATTATTGAAATATATAATTTTTCAATATATAATCGGCTTTGAAGCATTGAGTGCCGAATAGAAAAGTCACGTTTCAAAGTCCCGTCATTTTTAATCTAGCCATTATATTATTACAAAAATATTTAGCACACGTATTAATAACACGTGTAGGTATAACATATATCCAAATATCATCAAAATCGGAGACATCGACTATTTTTTCCTGTCCGCTTGGCGTGGAACGCCCCTATATGTATAATCAGACAAAATTAAGCTTAGAACAGCGTCTACGCGATACGGGAGCGTCTGCATCGCGAAACTGGGCATGCACACCTGCGCGACTACAGTGCGAACCATCAAACTTTATATCTTATATCTTTAAACAAGCAATTCTTGTATATATATAATTGGAATCTCGGAATCGGCTCCAACGATTTTCGATAAATTGATCAGCTAGGAATCATTTTTAGAAAATGTAATTTTATTCGTGTTTTATCGAATACCGAGCAAAACTCGGTAAATAGCTAGTTTTTTGTTAATGAACAGTCACTGAAGACGCGCGACTTTATCTGGTGTTCGTACACCAGATAAAGTCGCGCGATAAAGGCTGCCTTTTAAGTTCTGTCGTTTGTAAACTTCCCGCGATTGTTGAAAAAAAATCCATATGGAATTTTAATCACCTTGTATTTGGATTTCAAAAGCAAAAGAAATCATTCAGATTGGTCGAATAGTCTTATTATATCGTCTATTCAAAGGTGACAAGTCGGTTGTAAAAATGGAAATGTTAAAGAAAAATTTTCGTGCGATAATTTTTTACAACTAACGAAGTTGATTATCGCGACTTCGGCGTTTTGAGGAGATCACTTATGTATTTAGTGATGTAGGACCATGTCTTAGGATTATAGAACGCTGGTATTTAGAAGTTTAAAATGGACACCCTAGCCGCAGTGACCAGCCACGTGATGGCCGCCAAAAAACCGCCGTAACGCAAGAGAATATTGAAGCCGTGCAGCAGCTAATCCTTGAAGACCGTCATGTGATATATCGCGAAATAGAAGCATCCGTGGACATTTCAGGGACCACTGTCCAAAAAATCTTGCACGAAAAACTTGGAGTAAAAATGGTAATTTCTCGTTAGATACCTAGTTTGCTTAGCGACGACCAAAAACAGCCCGTGTTAGTTTTTGTCGCAAAACTCTGCAGCGATTCAACCGAGCAGAGTCAAAGCACGTTTATAATTTGCTCAATGGTGACGAGTTTTGGATATATGCTTACGATCCAAATTCTAAGCACCAGTCAACTGTCTGGGTCTTCTAGAATGAGCCAAAATCGACCAAAGTCATGGACTCACAGAGCACTTTAAAAAAAAATGTTTGCCTCCATTGTGACAAAGGGTGATCACATCGCCACTATTGTACCCGAAGATTGCAAAACGGTTACCGCTGACTAGAATACCACAGCTTGTTTGCCACAAGTCATCACCGAATTTCGAAAAAACCAATTCAAGACGTCGTATGTTCCTGGCCATGACAACGCATGTTCGCACATCGCCGGTCAAACAAAGATGTATTTGTGAACCCAAAACGTTGAAATTTTAGATCATCCGCCTTAAAGCCCTGGCTTGAGCCCTAAGGATTATAATAAGTTCCACAAAATTAAGCAAAGTCTTTGTGGTCGACGTTTAAGCTCACCTGAAGAAGCTGTTTACGCGTAAAAATCGGTCATTTTGACTACCCAACGGACTGGAATAAATGTTTTAAAAACTGGTTTGAACGCATGCAAAAGCATATTAAATATCGCGAAGAATTCTTAAAAACACAATAAATGGTGATAATCTATTAGATTGTCTGTATTTATTCCAAACGACAAAACTTAAAAGGCAGCCCTCGTAAATGCTAAATTGTTGTGGTAATGACATCCTCATAGGGGCATATTACACTATCATTTATGTTGGATCATAGATCTATGAGTCATTTATGTTGGATAATGTAATATGCATAGGCATAATGTGTATGCATAGGCAGTGTGGGAAAGGAGGCAGGTGCTGTACGCATGCCTCTGCGTACACTCACTCATTTACTTAAAGGTTGAGGTTTATTTCGCGGAATATTGCTAAAAATAATAACAAACTAAATTTAAAAAAATGTAATATCCCACATACTTAACATCAGAGTCGGACGAGTCGGACTTTTTAACCGACTTCCAAAAAACGAGGAGGTTATACGTTCGGCTGTGGATTTTTTTTATGTATGTTCAATAATTACTGCGCCGTTTGTGAACCGATTTTCAAAATTTTTGTTTTGTTGTATTAGGTTTCACTCCAATTTGGTCCCATGTTCACAAAAGTGGTGACCTGATGATGGGATCCATGAGTGATCGAGGGAACTCCTCAAAATTCAAATGGAAACATATGGTTTTTTTGGTTTCATAGGAAGTATTCTAGGCATATGTTACCAGAAAGTAAGATTTTGCACCAGGATATACCATGGTTCGAAGGTGGTGAACAGAACTCCTTACTCCTTATATATACATGTTTGGGGGTTTCGGCGTTGTTTTAAGAACTGAAAGCATATACGTACTACTAAGCTTATTACATTAATCATCATCATCATCATCACCACCATTCCACCATACACCTTCACATTATTATAGTATTAGTATTTTTCATAGTATTTTTAGATCAAAAAGGATCACGGATGTCTTTAAACATTGTTCTGTAAAAAGTTAAGCTATTTTGATGTTGTATATGAAATTATTTTATTATTTCGACCTGATGATAAGATCCATGAGTGATCGAGGGAACTCCTCAAAATGTATATGGAAACATATGGTGATTTCGATTTTATGAGAAGCATCCTAAGCATATGCTACCAAAAAGCAAAATTTTGCACTAAGATATACCTTGGTTCCGAAGGTGCTAAGAGAACTCTGGATTCCTTATAAATGCAAGTTTGAGGGTTTCGGCTTTGGTTTAAGAACTCAAAGCATATGCTACTATGCAAGTTACATTCATCATCATCATCACCACTACCACCAGTCACCACACCATGAATCATTAAATCATAACTCTTAATTTGTCGAACGATTTCAAAAATTATATTTTTATATCAAAGTAAATGATTCAAACTTGGTGATCAGGTTACCAAGTTAGCAATTTGATCATGAGATCTATGAATTATGAGGTATGTCCGTATGTAGGAAACTCCTTATTATTGGTAACAAAATAAATAGCTATATTAACGTAGTTCTAAGTAGTTTAAGCATAATAATATATGAACATTATAGTGAGCTAATGACTTTCCAGGAGTGTTGTGATAGAAAGAAAGTCACTGAACAGAACTTCAGAGCCTTTAGAGATAGGCGCATGAACATTAATTTTATCATTGCTTGATTAACGTCAAGCTTATATTATTAATTATACAGTGATACGAGTATATTCTAGGAGTTGCTTATGCAATTCTCTATTCCGAGAGGGCGCTAGGTATATTAACTTTATGGTTCTCATATCATAAATGTGTATCCTGGCTCCAAAGTCACTTAGTAGTACACATTAGTATTTACAGAAAACCTTATAAATTACTTAAATTACTAAAAAGAGTGAAATTATTATTTTTAACAAAAAATTAAAACCGACTTCCAGAGTAAAAAACAATAATAATTATTATATAATGAACAAAAAACTATGAAATAATTCTTACTCTTAATAGTGCCTTATGCAGAATACTCCTAAACCTCTACTATTTCTGTACACAATCTTCATAATTTTGAAGTCGGTACCAGTCTAATATTTTGTCTAAGAACTCACCATTCTTAGCTGGTATTGACTTCAAAATAATGAAGATTGTGTACAGAAATAGTAGAGGTTAGGAGTATTCTGCATAAGGCACTATTAAGAGTAAGAATTACTTCATACTTTTTTGTTCATTATACAGTGGGTTTGTGTAAACACCGTTATCCTTGAAACCATCAAATGAGCCCGTCAAAATGAACAACTTTTTCTATGAGAACAATGCTGGGAACTCAAAAAAAAAAAAAATGTCGTCTTCATACCCATACGGATGCCCGGATCGGCAGTTTGTATGGGTATGAAGACAGATTTTTTTTTAATTCCCAGCATTGTTCTCATAGAAAAAGTTGTTCATTTTGACGGGCTCATTTGATGGTTTCAAGGACAACGGTGTTTACACAAACATCTTGTATAATAATTATTATTGTTTTTAACTCTGGAAGTCAGTTTAAATTTTTTGTTAAAAATAATAATGATTTGGAAGGTGCAGAGGATTAAAACACGTCCACAATGGTCAAGTCGAATCATGACACAATGTATCAAAACGTAAAAAAATCATAAATCTAGTTATGTACACTACAAAACACGTCTGACAACTTGACGCGCGCGTCCCGCTTTCCGACGCGAACATCCCGCGTCGTGGTCGCGCAGGTGTGCACATGGGCAGCGTCCGCCGCGCGGTAGACGCTCCCGCTTCGCATTCGCTTTGGTCGCGTAGTTTGGCTTAAGCCTTAAGCTACAAAGTTGCAATTAGTATTGCTTACAGTTTTTTGCTTAGAATTAAACCAAGTGAGTGAGTCAGCACTGTTTTTGCATGTATTTAAACCTTTTATGATGTATTCTATCAACAATTTTTTTTTTATTGCAGGGAGTCAACAACGACATGTGGAGAATAACTCGTATAAACGACAAGTATGAAATCTGTGATAGCTATCCCTCTGTATGGGCTGTGCCTGCCGCTGCTAACGACGACCTGCTACGGTCAGTGGCAGCATTCCGCTCGCGAGGTCGTATACCTGTGCTCTCGTGGATTCATCCCAGCTCCCAAGCCACTATAACCAGATGTAGTCAACCTTTGGTTGGGGTAAGTGTGTTATGTGCCCCGCAAACAATCAAATTGTTTGTCAAATTTTACTTGTTTGTCAAACAGTTTGATAGTGTATAGCTTTGTTTGAAGCGTTTGTCAAACAAACTATGTGATTTTGAAATTAGAGAATTTCTAGACCTAATTGTTTGACAAACTTGTTTGATGCACGCTTGTTCGTCTGCGCTGCTGTTTGATGAAAACGTAAATTACATCAAACATGTTTGTCAAACAAATTTGATCGTTTGCGGGGTACTTTACACATAAGGAAAATAATGCTTATTTGAGTTAACAAGTCAGAAATCGTGAGTCAAATCGTAAATTGTTATAATTGGTTAATGTTACCTTGGCTTCTGATTTATTGATCAACATCAACATTTTACTGACTTTTATTGCAAATATACTGCAGAATACTTTGCTTCAATATACAAATTATATGAAGGTATATTTTTTTTACAGGTGAGCGGCAAACGCAGTCGTGAAGATGAGAGGTACATACAACTTATCATGGATGCAAATGCTCAGGCGCACAAGTTGTTTATTATGGATGCCAGACCGAGTGCCAACGCTATTGCCAATAAAGCCAAAGGAGGAGGGTAAGTGTGATACTAATTTAAGTCTACGTACTTTCAGAGAAGTTGATTCATAGGCAGATTGCGGACCTGCGTAATTTGGTCGCTTTATGTCAAACTCAGCTAATAGTTCATGACTAGTATTGAATTGACGTAATCTGACGAAATGACGTAGGTCTATCACTTCAATGGTACTTAAAATATGAAACAGGTATGCCAATAAATAATCCTTTTATCTTATATATAAAATTCTCGTGTCACAATGTTAGTCCGCGAACTCCTCCGAAACGGCTTTACTGATTTTTACCAAATTTTATATGCATATTCAGTAGGTCTGAGAATCGGCTACTGGGTACTTTATATATTGATAAGTGCATTTGTTGAATAAATAATAGTAAATTATTACAACCTGAGACTGACGGCGACCATTGTTTATGCGACGAGATAGCGATCGACGTTGCCATGGCGACATACTTATTTAGTCACTTCAATAAAATAATATGGGCGAAATACTTTATAATAAGGCAAATCAACGTTTGCCGGGACAGTTAATTTTACTATAAAATTGTAATTATATTTCTTTAGCCATTAGAATTTAAATAGTTAATTCATTTTTGACGTGACAACGTCATATAATTCGATATGGGCTGCACGCACGAAAAAACATGACGCAATATGCGGCGTTACCTCGCTGATCGCTCTGAAGGCGTTCCAATATAAAGCCTAGTATCCACTTAAGCGGCTCGGCCAAATGAGTCCGCTCATTTGGCCGAGCCGCTCAAGTGGAGACGCCTGAGCACGCTCGAACTCGCACGAATGAGCGGCTCATTCGCCCGAGCATGCTCAAGTGGATACTAGGCTTAAGGCTGTAAAGACGTCATACGCCTAATACTGGTCCAATCCGTTCTGTAGGGTTACCCTGGGACGCAAATCCCTCTGGCGTAATAATATAAATAACACAACCAGTGAGTGTCAGCGAAATGACGAAAATAAATTCCATTGAATTACATATACCAAATGTTGTCGGGTAAGC
Organism: Polyommatus iphigenia; assembly: GCA_963422495.1. Classification (NCBI taxonomy): domain Eukaryota; kingdom Metazoa; phylum Arthropoda; class Insecta; order Lepidoptera; family Lycaenidae; genus Polyommatus; species Polyommatus iphigenia. The sequence goes on along the minus strand of OY730184.1, from coordinate 30,098,014 downwards.
GATAGCGCGATCTAGAGGCCTAACAGCGACATCTGTTATCAAATCGCGGAACTAAATTTACTTATAAAATATTATGAAGTTTACAAATCTCAACAAAGGTAGTTGTCACGTTCAACTATCGTCAGTAAACCGACTTTACAGACAACCGATTTTTTACTACTAAACTGGTTTAACTTAATAATTTTCAGTTACGAATCTGAGGATGCATACCAGAATGCCGAGTTGGTGTTCTTGGATATCCACAACATTCATGTCATGAGAGAGAGTTTACGAAAGCTGAAAGAACTGTGCTTCCCACAAATTGATCAAACCAGGTAAAAAGTTCAGTTTGTCTATACTAATACTTATAAATTAATTATTATTAAATCATTGATTATATTATATCACTTATTTAGTGTTCTTATCCTTCTCTGTGAAGTAACGTATCAAAAATATTAGACAGAGACAAAATTTTATAGCTATTCCTTTCTTATGTAATAGTGAAACAATTGTTTATGACCTGAAATTTTAAATCCATTAAAATATTTCTAGATGGTTCAGTGGCATTGAAGCTAGCTGTTGGCTAAAACACATCAAATGCATTTTAGCTGGTGCTGTACGCATTGTAGATAAGGTAAGAACAAGATACACCATAATAATTTAAATAAGTTTAAATATGGTTACGCACCTGCAGCTCTTTTAATGTCGCGAGTGTCCATGGGCAACGGTAGTTGCTTTCCATCAGGTGACCCGTTTGCTCGTTTGCCCCTTATTTTATAAAAATACTAGATGTTCCGTGCGGCTTCGCCCGCGTAATTTTGATATTTCACGGATCCCGTACATTTTTCAGCATAAAATAGCCTATGTCCCTTCACGTGGTCTATTCTTCATGTGTGCCAAGTTACATAAAAATTGCTCCAGTAGTTTTTAAGATAATAAGCAATTTCTAATAATTTCCCCCGTTTTTTCCACATTTCCCTCTATTTCTTCGCTCCTATTAGTCTTAGCGTGATAAAATAGCCTATAGCCTTCCTCGATAAATGGGCTATCTAACACTGAAATAATTTTTCAAATCGGACCAGTAGTTCCTGAAATTAGCGCGTTCAAACAAACAAACTCTTCCGCTTTATAATATTAGTATAGATAGTTTTGATTTAATAACTTTACTCATTTTAAACTGGAACGCACATAACACATGCCAATAATTCTTACGACAAAGGGTCAGTAAATTTATGAAAATATCGAATAGTAGAGCTCCTAGATAAGTAACTTAGTGACATTAAACAGCACAAAGTATACTATGATTTGAAATTTTGCGCTTAAATCTTTGATATTTATAAGGATCTTGATGCAGTTTTAGCTATTGATTCAAAAGGACTAGACTAGAGCAGTGGTTCCCAAACTTATTTTGTCCTACTGCCCACTTTGAGAACAAATTATGTTTTAGCGCCCCCCATTGTTTCAATTTGAAATGCATCCGGCTAGAATCACCCCCCATGCCTTTACACAACGCCCCCCCTTTTTTTCTGGGTCCCACTGCCCACACCCTTTAGACCTTCAGCACCCACAAGGGGGCGTTATCGCCAACTTTGGGGAAGGCTGCTCTAGAGGACATAAGATCTAAATCCCTTTACAGGTGGAGAACCACAAGACCTCAGTGCTAGTTCACTGCTCGGACGGCTGGGACCGAACCGCGCAGTTGACAGCGCTAGCCATGCTAATGCTGGATCCCTACTACCGCACCCTCAAGGGTTTCCAAGTATTGATTGAGAAGGAGTGGCTGTCTTTCGGACACAAATTCCAACTGGTAAGCGTTATTAAAGACTATATGATGCCTGCAACTCCGTTTCGCCAAAATTCGCTCGGAAACCGTACATTTTTCCGGGATGAAAAGTATCCTATATCCTTTCCCGGGACCCATAGTATCTCCATATCAAATTTCAGCAAAATCAGTTCAGCGGTTCGGGCGTGAAGAGGTAAAAGACAGACAGACACTTTCACATTTATAATATTAGTATACTAAGTATGAATTATAACAAGTAGGCCCTGCATGTGATATACTTTTTTGTGATAAATCTAGTGTATTTACTGTTTAAAAATTACAATTCTATAATCTTTTACATGCCGCATAGAAATTTTGTTTGTCGGAATGAATTTCTGTGGCTCGTTTTTCATTTATGGCTACAAAGACTACGTAATATCATGTGTACAGTAACATTCCTACTTGCGCACTTACGTACAATTTACGGATAGGTCTTTTTGACGCGGACCGATACCCTATCTTCGCGCAGGACTGCGTGTAGCGTATAAAATATGCGTACACGTACGCACCTATTTGCTTGCTATCATACACTCTTTGCGTACTAACGCACACTTTGCGTACTAACATACACTGCGCACTAACATATACTTTGCGTACTAACATACATTTTGCGTACTAGCTTACTCTCACACTTTGCGTGCACAGCGTATTAGTCACGGCGACGAGCGTCACTCTGACGCGGACCGGTCTCCCGTCCTCGTGCAAAGTGTAGACTGCATGTAGCGATTAAATGTGTACAGGCATGCACGGTTTAAAAAGAGGCGTACTTTACCTTTCGCCAGTGTTATTGCGCGTCATAGAAATTCGTTTACATACGCTCTCACTTGCGTACTAACGTATCTACACTTTGCGTATTTTTTTTTATTGGAGTTTACTCCTTAAGAATCGATTTTCATATACAGGGTGTAAAAAGACCACTTCCGATAACTTTGGGGTATTATTATACTACATTTTCTGATTACAAAAATGTATTTTTTTTTTATTTTTTTTTTCTAAAAAAAATTTTTTTTAAGGGTGTCAAAAGACCGCTTCCGATAACTTCGTGGGGTTATTATAGGGCATGAGATATATCCATTGGTACAAGTAATTTTCTTTAAATCGCCAGTTTTTAAAATAGTCAAAATTTTCAACACGCAATGTATAATGCTGATGTAAATGGGCGATAATATCGCGCGCCAGTGGAGCCCCGCCGGCCCCGGGCTGCGCCAGCCCCCCCGCGCCGCCCGCGCCAAGTCCCGCGCGCGCGGCCCTGCGCTAGACAAAACAGCTGATCGTGGTGTGCCCTAGGCCCTAGCCCGTAGGTAGTGAATAAACCACCAATATTGTAATGATTATTAAATTACAATTGTTTTCACGATTTAATAAAATGTTAGAATTTATTAATTACCGTTTCTTAGGTTTATTACTCAAAAATACTCAGTTTTTACTTCCGGCCAAAAAGGAAAAGTAATCATAATTCACATCCGAATCAGGTTGTAAAAATACAATACACAGTTACTATGGAAAAAAATACTTGATAACATGTTCACTGACCTGTGATCAGCTGTCTGCTTTTATGAAATGCAGTTCGAGCTGTGCTCCATCTAACTCAATGTAGATTGCAGAGTTTTTCAACACGAAACAAAAGTAAACAGGAGACATTCCAATTCTTATAAAAACACTTTTTACTGCACTGTTTAAACCGCACTATCGTCTATCGACGACGATGTTCACCCTCGTTCCATAAAGGTTTACGAGTATTAAAAGTTCATTCACATTTCATCGCACATTCTTCGGACGTATCACGTGAAAAAATAGTTAAGAATGTCACAAAACAAGCAATAAGACCAGAACATCCGTAAAATTACAAAACTTAAACAAAAACTTCACAGTACACCAGCGCGGCGCGTGTTTACAGCAGACTAAATAAAATTAAAGAAAAAACTTTGTTAAATAATAGGGATGTATCCCTCTGCATATTTTGAGTTATCGATAATTTTTTATCGATAAATTGTTATTAATTGTTTTACATACGAGTAAGTATTGATTACAGTCAAACTAAAAAAAACAAATACCTACTCAATGTTAAGAATAGCGACAATAATAATTAAAAGTTATTTAAAATTAAATAGGTATTATTAAAGTATTTTCATTGCATGCGTAAACGCGTATACGCGCATACGTATAACGCATAACGCGTACCATAGTATAACAATCACTTTATCACGGTAATGTAGGTATCGAAATTATCGAATGCAACTTGACTATGTATCCCGATAAAATTTTCTGAATTTATAACCTCTTAATAGAGTTCATTTTAAAAATGAGATTACATCTACTAAATAATAGTTATAATTTTTATTATTTAATGGTAATTTAAATATCGACTGAAATAAATAGTTTTGAATTTTAAATAGGGTACAACACTTAGATTGTCCTTGAAATGGATTAGCGACACGTGCGTTGTGCTAGGCAGAGCGGCGGCGCGTTGTCGGGTCCGCATACCGAAAGTCGATACATGTTTTTAAAGACGATTTTCGCATAATTAGACTTTAGTTCCAATTTGCATCTTGAGGTTGCAGGTTGTCCGTTGTGTTATGTTTAATTAATAAGCGTATTACGATCTTTTTAAAACGTATTATTGTGATAACTAAATGTGTAAAATGTAAATTAATTAACTATTATTTCTTATTTGTTTGCGTTAAAAAAATAAGACGTGTCGTGTAAGATATCGTGTAAAAAGAGGTGTGTTGTTATTGGTGGTGTTATTGATTGGTGATATGGACTATTTTCAAAATGCATAGAGAGCACATTCAAAAATCAGAATTCAACATTTTTCACGTAAGTAATTAATTGCTAGTTTTTTCATACTGTATCGTCTGTAGTAGATGAAAAGCGATAATTGCAGATCTAGGTACTGTCCATCCACAATCATCGTTCTGCATAACACGGAAAATGTGTTATTATTTTTTTGTTTAAACTTTGTGTTGTGTTAGATTTCGTGTAAGAAACGTGTTGTTGTTGGTGGTATTATTGCTTAGTGCTAAAGAATACTTACAAAATGCATAGAGTCTAGAGAAATAAGAACACTTTAAGAACTTAACATTTTACACGTAAGTTTATTACCATAGTTTTACGTACGGAAGTTTTCATGCATCGTCTGTAATTTCGGTAGAAAGCCTGACTCCTGAGATCCGCATTCGCATATCACACAAAATCGGTTTTGTTCCTTACGAATAACTTTTTAACTAATCGATAAATAAGTTGTTACTCATGCTCAGAAAGTTACTTATAGTTTTGTACATGAGTTAGAATTAAAGTTTTAACCCATTAAGGCCCATACAAGTACCGGTGATCGAGACAACTCTAGAATACAATAGCATTTCCAAGAATCCGCGATCGAAGGATTAAATTAGCCTAGGTAAGAGATCATAGGTCAAAGTTCTGAGTTACTTGAGAGAGTTGAATGTCATGGTTCTTGATAGGTTGGAAAGAGCATAAGGTTAAAAACTGCCGCGACCGTACAGTATGGTCGTTTACGACCTTATGTTATTAAGCGCGCTACATTTGATATCAATGACTCGCGTCTTTTAGATTACGTATCGGGATAAAAAAAATAAAAGTAAAAAAAATATTTTAAATATTTTTTGTAAATGGTTTATGGTTTTGTCTGAAGGTTATTTATTATAAAAAATATACAGGGTATCAAAAGACCGCTTCCGATAATTTCGTGGGGTTATTATAGGGCATGAGATATATCCATTGGTGCAAGTAATTTTCTTTAAATCGCCAGTTTTTAAAATAGTCAAAATTTTCAACACGCAATGTATAACGCTGATGTAAATGCGCGATAGTATCGCACGCCAGTGGAGCCCCGGGCCGAGTCAGCCCCCACGTGCCGCCCGGCCCGCGCCGAGTCCCGCGCGCGCGGCCCTGCGCTAGACAAAACAGCTGATCGTGGTGTGCCCTAGCCCGTAGGTAGTGAATAAACCACCAATATTGTAATGATTATTAATTAACATAATGTTAGAATTTATCAATTACCGTTTCTTAGGTTATTAGTTTATTACTCAAAAATACTCAGTTTTTACTTCCGGCCAAAAAGGAAAAGAAATCATAATTCACATCCGAATCAGGTTGTAAAAATACAATACGCAGTTACTTACACCTATCTATGGAAAAAATACTTGATAACATGTTCACTGACCTGTGATCATCTGTCTGCTTTTATGAAATGCAGTTCGAGCTGTGCTCCATCTAACTCAATGTAGATTGCAGAGTTTTTCAACTCGAAACAAAAGTAAACAGGAGACATTCCAATTCTTTAAACACTTTTTACTGCACTGTTTAAACCGCACTATCGTCTATCGACGACGACGCATTGTTCACCCCCGTTCCATAAAGGTTTACGAGTATTAAAAGTTCATTCACATTTCATCGCACATTCATCGGACACGTATCATGTCACGGCCCGTTATGAATTACAAACATAGAAAAATATTAATTACAAACATCCATAAAATTACAAAACTTAAACAAAAACGTCACAGTACACAGCGCGGCGCGTGTTTACAGCCGACTGAACAAAATTGAATAAAAAACTTTGTAAAATAATAGGGATGTATCCCTGTGCATATTTTGAGTTATCGCTAATTTTTATCGATAAATCGTATTGTTTTACATACGAGTATGTTTTGATTTGTAGTCAAACTAAAAATAAGCAAATACCTACTCAATGTTAAGAATAGCGACAATAGTTAAAAGTTATTTAATTAATTAGGTACTTATTATTAAAGTATTTTCATTGCGTACGTAGACGCGCATAACGCGTGCCATGGCTTGTCAATCACTTTTTCACGGTAATGTCGGTATCGAAATTATCGAATGCAACTTGACTATGTATCCCGATAAAAACTTTCTGAATTTATAACCTCTTAATAGAGTTAATTTTTAAAATGAGAATAGTAGATCTAGTAAATAATAGTTATAATTTTTATTATTTAATGGTAATTTAAATATCGACTACATCGTTTTGAATTTATAGGGTACAACACTTAGATTGTCCTTGAAATGGATTAGCGACACGTGCGTCGTACACCTACAGAGCGGCCGGCGGCGCGTGCGGCGGCGCCTTTGACGTTGCCGCCAAGCGGTCTGGCCGTCCCGTCGGTATCTTTGAATTTACCGAAAGTCGATACATGTTTTTAAAGACGATTTTCGCATAATTAGACTTTAGTTCCAATGTCGTGTCGTGTCTTAACGTGTCGTGTAAGATATCGTGTAAAAAGAGATGTGTTGTTATTGGTGGTGTTATTGATTGGTGATATGGACTATTTTCAAAATGCATAGAGAGCACATTCAAAAATCAGAATTCAACATTTTTCACGTAAGTAATTAATTGCTAGTTTTTTTCATACTGTATCGTCTGTAGTAGATAAAAAGCGATAATTGCAGATCTAGGTACTGTCCATCCACAATCATCGTTCTGCATAACACGGAAAATGTGTTTTAATTTTTTTGTTTAAACTTTGTGTTGTGTTAGATTTCATGTAAGAAACGTGTTGTTGTTGGTGGTATTATTGCTTAGTGCTAAAGAATACTTACAAAATGCATAGAGTCTAGAGAATAAGAACACTTTAAGAACTTAACATTTTACACGTAAGCTTATTACCATAGTTTTACGTACGGAAGTTTTCATGCATCGTCTGTAATTTCGATAGAAAGCCTGACTCCTGAGATTGCGGAAGACGGTGCATCCGCATATCACACAATATCGGTTTTGTTCCTTACGAATAACTTTTTAACTAATCGATAAATAAGTTGTTACTCATGCTCAGAAAGTTACTTACAGTTTTGTACATGAGTTAGGATTAAAGTTTTAACCCATTAAGGCCCATACGAGTACCGGTGATCGAGACAACTCTAGAATACAATAGCATTTCCAAGAATCCGCGATCGAAGGATTAAATTAGCCTAGGTAAGAGATCATAGGTCAAAGTTCTGAGTTACTTGAGAGAGTTGAATGTCATGGTTCTTGATAGGTTGGAAAGAGCATAAGGTTAAAAACTGCCGCGACCGTACAGTATGGTCGTTTACGACCTTATGTTATTAAGCGCGCTACATTTGATATTAATGACTCGCGTCTTTTACATTACGTATCGGGATAAAAAAAATAAAAGTAAAAAAAATATTTTAAATATTTTTTGTAAATGGTTTATCGTTTTGTGTAAAGGTTTTTTATTATAAAAAATATATTATAAAAAATAAAAATAAAAATACATTTTTGTAATCAGAAAATGTAGTATAATAATACCCCAAAGTTATCGGAAGTGGTCTATTTACACCCTGTAGAATGTACACATTATTCAGATAAAAAAGTAGTAGAGTAGTAGATTAGTTCAAATTCGGGGAGGGGGTAGCCGAGGTGTTGCCTTTGATGTTAGAAGAAACCCCGTTCCTCTAGGCCTATTGGAAGCTGAGTTATGGCCGCTTTTGTTCGACGTTTGACAGTTGCCGAGCTGTCAATGTCAAAGTTTGAATGCTTGTAACTCGGCAACTATTTGTCCTGGATATGGGTTTCTTCGGCTTGATCTTCCTGGATTTTTCTCCTCTATTTGATTCTGGCCTTAGAATTGAGAAAAAAAAATTGATGTCTCTGATTTAGTTCAAATTCAGGGAGGGGGTAGCCGAGGTGTTGCCTTTGATGTTAGAAGAAACCCCGTTCCTCTAGGCCTATTGGAAGCTGAGTTATGGCCGCTTTTGTTCGACGTTTGACAGTTGCCGAGCTGTCAATGTCAAAGTTTGAATGCTTGTAACTCGGCAACTGTTTGTCCTGGATATGAGTTTCTTCGGCTTGATCTTCCTGGATTTTTCTCCTCTATTCGATTCTGGCCTTAAAATTGAGAAAAAAAAATTGATGTCTCTGATTTAGTTCAAATTCAGGGAGGGGGTAGCCAAGGTGTTTCCTTTGATGTTAGAAGAAACCCCGTTCCTCTAGGCCTATTGGAAGCGGAGTTATGGCCGCTTTTGTTCTATGTTTGACAGTTGCCGAGCTGTCAATGTCAAAGTTTGAGTGCTTATAACTTGGCAACTGTTTGTCCTGGATATGAGTTTCTTCGGCTTGATCTTCCTGGATTTTTCTCCTCTATTCGATTCTGGCCTTAAAATTGAGAAAAAAAAAATTGATGTCTCTGATTTAGTTCAAATTCAGGGAGGGGGTAGCCAAGGTGTTTCCTTTGATGTTAGAAGAAACCCCGTTCCTCTAGGCCTATTGGAAGCGGAGTTATGGCCGCTTTTGTTCTTGACAGTTGCCGAGCTGTCAATGTCAAAGTTTGAGTGCTTATAATTATAAGTGCAACTGTTTGTCCTGGATATGGGGTTCTTCGGATTTTTCCCCTCTATACGATCCTGGCCTTTCGGATTTTTTTATTTATTTAAATCAGGCATCTTTGCCCACTTATATGACTTTATACTTTGCGTACTAACATACACTTTGCGTACTAACATACACTTTGCGTACTAACATACACTTTGCGTGCTAACATACACTTTGCGTACTAACATACACTTTGCGTACTAACATACACATTACGTACTAACATACACTTTGCGTACTAACGTACACTTTGCGTGCACAGCGTATAGGTCACGGCGACGAGCGTCACTCCGACGCGGACCGGTCTCCCGTCTTCGTGCAATGGGTGGACTGCGTGTGGCAGCTGCAGCAGCAGTTCCCAACGGCATTCGAGTTCACCGAGCGCCTGCTGATCACCATCATAGATCATCTGTACTCCTGCCGCTTCGGCACTTTCCTGTTTAATACGGAGCGTGAGAGAGTTAAGGAGGGTGAGTTTTTAATTATTATTAGTAAATTTGCAGTTTTTTTTATATCGAGTAATAAGAATAACATTGGTTTGAAATTAAGCATACGATTTAAAAATATTATATAGGGAGCGTAACTCTTTCCTATAAAATATCTGCAACAACAGTAGAGCCGTGACTTGAGTCACAGAGACTTGAATCTACTTAACTACTGTTCTATACAATTTAAAGCCAAAATATGCAAATATAAATATTTCATTTCGACATGTCCGCACTTAGCAACCGTCCGCGTCGCAAACACAATGTCGTCTTTTATATTTTTTAATTTATGTTTCAGAGGTGAAAGCCAAGACTGTATCCCTATGGTCGTACATCAACACCCGTCAGAACTTATACCTGAACCCGCTATACTGGGCGCCCGGGGCTGGTTCGCCGTCGCGCCCGCAAACCGTGTTGGTTCCTGTCGCGTCGCTACGCATCATCAAGCTGTGGAAGGCGCTGTACTGCAGGTGGAACCCGACTATGAGACATCAGGTAATTGGAGCTAGTGTCAGTGTCGATTATACAATGTGTCCCGACACCGGTGTCCGATCCTTTAATGTCATTACCTATGGCATATTTTATCGACAAATTGGCTCTCAAATTTTTTTTTCTCTCTCACGGTTGTAAAATGGCAGCCATTTTAGTTTTTCTCGGGCTTTCACACTAATCTGACCATTACTTCTCATGTACATATCCTATGAAGATAAAAAAGATCTCATTTGATAGATAAACTTGTGGTCTATGCTTACCCAAGCAATATGTTATAAATTTCGTGGAATTAAACATAGAAAAACCAAAGTTTAAGAAAAAAAATTGTGTATTTTTTAATTAATGGCTTTTTGTGAAAAATCTAGCGCATTAAACTGGTTCTTTTTTGTTTTAAAAAGATAGAGGAGGTTTTCATCTTAAATAAATTCTTTACTTCAATGCTATAAGTCAGGTAGTTTAGAAGTTATAACGATTTTCCTATAAAAGGTCAGATAAGTATGAAGTCAGAGAAAATTTTTTTTTTCATAAGTTGGAGAAAAAATAATTTGAACTCATAATTTATGGCATATTTTAGTGACAAATTGGCTTTCAAATTTTTTTTTTTCTCCAACTTTTGAAAAAAAAAATCTCTGGCTTTATACTAATCTGACCTATACTTCATAAGAAAATCGTTATTACTTCTAAACTATCTGACTTAGAGCATTGAAGTAAAGAATTTATTTAAGATGAAAACCTCCTCTATCTTTTTAAAATAAAAAAGAACCAGTTTAATATGCTAGATTTTTCACAGAAAGCCATTAATAAAAAATACACAATTTTTGTTCTTAAACTTTGGTTTTTCTATGTTTAATTCCACGAAATTTATAACATGTTGCCTGTGTAATCGTAGTCCACAAGTATAGCTATCGAATGAGACCTTTTTTATCTTCATAGGATATTTACATGAGAAGTACTGGTCAGATTAGTGTGAAAGCCCGAGAAAAACTAAAATGGCTGCCATTTTACAACCGTGAGAGATAGAAAAAATTTGAGAGCCAATTTGTCGATAAAATATGCCATAGATCATGACATTAAAGGATCGGACACCGGTTTCGGGACACATTGTATAACTAATTTAAATAAAGTATTCTTGTAATTAAATAGATACATTATAAACACAAAGTGTCTTATTAAGCTACTGCGAGCGGGTGGAGGGCGGGGCTGCTACGAGGCGGGCCGGCCACGAGTTGCTATCCGCATTCCGCTACTACTGAATAGTACGAATCCGCGGTACGACGCAAATTCGCTACGAATCTTCGGCGTATTCACCACGCACACGTTATGAAGTCGTGGCGAGCTTGCTGCGCAGTCGCCCCGCTTTCCACTTGCTCGCAATTCGTATGTGATGACTGATGAGGCCCAAAACACTCATCAGATTTTGGTCCATAAAGTGTTTTATCTTTTGTTATGTTTTCAGGATCCGATATATCAGCGCACTCGTGAGTTAGTTGCTCTCCGGGCACAGCTGGAGGCGGCGGCGGCGGCGGCGACAAACGAGCACGCGCGTCAGCGGCTCGCGCTCACCCCCCCGCGCGTCGCTTCCCCGCACCACGTGTGACGTCACCGTGCTGTAGGTATGTGTGTGTGTGTGAGTGCGTGCGTGCGTGCTTGCTAATCTAATCTAAAATAACTATGCAATGTTTGAGTAATCGCTGTGTTAAAATAGACGACCATTTTTTGTGCAAACACTTAAAGATTTAAAAATTAAAGTTAAAAATAAGCTAAGAAAATTTTCATTGTTTGGATGTAAATTGAAAAGTTTGAAATTCATATTTGACGTCATAGCGCAACAGAACAGTGGCACTGTTATGAGTTAAACAAAAAATTGCAGGGGCATAATATTTATTATTCCAATGTCATATTATAGACTTACAACTAAAGGCGACTTTCCGCGGCTAACTGCGACCGACAAAAGTTCAAATAAAATGGCACTTTACGACATAGGCTTATATTGTACGAGTAATACAGCTTATTAACATTCGATGATATTATATGGTTTTGAAAGCTAAATTGTGTATTTTCTTTCCAGGTACACCATAAGCTGACATTCCGGAATCGACAGCGGCGAATAAGGTTCCGATATTATTACAAAATAATACAAACCATGCATTTATTTTGTATGAATAATTTTGGATATGACGAAAGTTGGAAACAAAATTACACAATTATTTACTCCATGAGAAAGTTTTAGAAATTTTATGCGATGATTTTACAAGTATTAATATCATATAGATAAATGATAGTTAAGTATTGTTAGAGATTTCTTTGCATTGTAATCATTTATAGTGCCCTAGAACAATTTTTTTTGTGATTACTAACAAGCTAATTTTTTGTGAGTAGCTACATTTTGATAAGACGAACAACATTTTTATTTTCGAAAAATCTCGAAAGTGGTAGCTAACAAAGAAAGAAAGGATTTTATACTTTGACTTGATGGTCCTAAAATATGGATTGTTTTATTTGTAGGACAAGGTTACTCTTAAATATTATTGATATCGTTGTAGTCGACCAAGTTTTGTTGATTACAGAACCCTAAAACGGAACCCTAACCAGCTGATTTTTTGTATATTGGTAGGTTAATAGTTATATAATTTAAGAGTAACCTTGTCCTACAAATAAAACAATCCATATTTTAGGACCGTCAAGTCAAAGTATGAAATCCTTTCTATCTCTGTTAGCTACCACTTTCGAGATTTTTCGGAAATAAAATTAATGTTGTTAGTCTTATCAAAATGTAGCTAGCTACTCACAAAAAATTAGCTTGTTAGTAATCACAAAAAAATTGTTCTGGGGCTCCGTACTATTATGTTGTTAAGTTATTATGTATTTAGCCTATTACGAATAAAAATATTAATACAATAGATACATTACACGAGTTTTGCCCTTGTGTAGTATGTTGTAGCTCACTAGATGACGCCCGCAACTCCGTTGCACCAAAATTCGTTTATCTCGGGGAACTGTACATTTTTTCCAGAATAAAAGGTACTTATCCTTTATCTTTTCCTGGGACTCAAAGTATCTATTATACCAAATTTCAGCAAAATCAGTTCAACGGTTTGGACGTGAAGAGGTAACAGACAGACAGATACTCTTTCGCATTTAAAATATTAGTATGGAGATTAAGTATGGATTCATTGTGTAACATATTTTTAGGGTTCCGTACCCAAAGGGTAAAAACGGGACCCTATTACTAAGACTTCGTTGTCTGTCCGTCTGTCCGTCTGTCCGTCTGTTTGTCTGTCTGTCTGTCTCCAGGCTGTAACTCAAGAACCGCTATAGCTAGACTTCCGAAATTTTCACAGATTGTGTATATCTGTTGCCGCTATAACAACAAATACTAAAAACAAAATAAAATTAATATTTAAGGGGGGCTTCCATACAACAAACGTGATTTTTTTGGCCTTTTTTGCTCCATATCAATAATGGCAACAGGTAGGCACCTGAAATTTTCATTAAGGCTTTTATTATATGTGTACTTTAATAATTAATAATAATATTAAAATAAAATAAAAATTTAAGAGGGGCTCCCATACAAAAAACACAATATTTGGCCTATTTTTGCTCTATAACGGTACGGAACCCTTCGTGCGCGAGTCTGACTCGAACTTAACCGATTTTTTTGTTATTATAAGGGAGGCAGTTGTAATTGGTGACCGGATAAGCATGGTAATAATACTTATTATGTTCTAGAAAATTTCCCTGACCTAAAAAGTTGTATTGTAATTTGTAAGTACTATTATAGTACTAATATAAATGAGAACCAAAAATCCAGCGCTAAATATATACAGCCAAACCTGGATAAGCTAAAGTTCAAGGGAACACGATTTCATTCTCGCTCATAGAGGTTTCTCACTAACCCGAGTTTCTCGCTTATTCAGGTACAAGGTTAGCGTTTCTCTCTTATAGAGGTACGCAGAAATGACAAGTCAAAAATTCATGCACTATGTTATTTTATCTTATTTAGAACTAATTTACATTTTAAAAAATCCGTCAATTTCTTTGAGTTTATAATTTTATAATAGGTGAATTCTGGTAAATTAATCCTTCGATCGCGGATTCTTGGAAATGCTATTGTATTCTATTGTTGTCGCGAAGCGGTGCTCGTATTGGGCTTGATGGGTTAATCCCTCTGAATTTCATTTTGGGATTTCCCGGATTCAAACGCATTCACTATTTTAAGTTTATCACTCAATGACAGTACTTTAATTTTCCATTTTGACATGATACAGAACAGAACTTTCCTTCGCAATTGGTTAACTATAAACTGAGTAAGTCCGTTCGAAAAGAATGCGATAAAAAACAATGTTTTTTAGCTCAACGAAATAGAATGGGTACAATATTGACGAGAAAACAATACAAAAACAATGGTAGGAAGTTTAAAACGAAAGTTAAGAATGAGCCATAAAATAGCAGATGTTAAATTGCAGCAGATGTTCAATTTGTAATTTGTTTTCCCATTTGTTACTGTGTATGTAAATAAAAAAATAAAGCTCGACTATCGCTTATAGAGGTATAGAAACGAAGCAGTCTCGCTCACAGAGGTCCATAAGAGAAAAACGACTCTCTCTAAATAAAAAAATAAAGCTCGACTATCGCTTATAGAGGTATAGAAACGAAGCAGTCTCGCTCACAGAGGTCCATAAGAGAAAAACGACTCTCTCTAACAGAGGTTTCCGTTTCTCGCTCATAGAGGTTTTGAGAGCTTAAAATGACGGGTCTTAGCTATTACTCTCACTTATACAGTTTTCTCACTTATCCAGTTGTCGCTTATCCAGGTTTAGCTGTACCTAAGGAGAGGCTTAATTTTTAAGACATGGATTTAATTTTAATTACTGCAGTAGATTAAAAAAAGATGAAATAATAGTTTCTTTAGATTATTATTATTCAATCTGCAAATCTCTGAAACTACTGGACTTGTTCGGGGGCATAGACTACTGTTAACCGCGGGAAAAATGTATATTATTATGTTTTGTAATCATTCCTTCTCTTCCATAAAAAAAAAAATATATCCACGACCGAGTATATAACTTTCTCCTTTTTTGGAGGTCGGTTAAAAAGTCACGAGAAAGACGATTGTTATAATTGATCAGGAATTCACTTTGTAGCGGTTTGGGTAGAGCTCAGCTAAAACTTAAAACCAGACTGACTCACACTTTAGTCAGCTTGGATTAATTCTTCACAAACCTATTATTTGCCACTGAACATAGTAGGTTTGTGCGTTACCTGAGAAATTAAATACAGAACCATTATATTTATTCGGTTTCGAAGTTTTGAGGCTTACCGCTGAGGCGCCATAGCACTATTAATCCTTCGATCGTGGATTTTTGGAAATCTATTGTTATTCTATTGTGTCTCGGTCACCGGTGAGCTTATGGGGCTTGATGGGTTAATATGTAGTAAAAACAGTTGCTGTTTTATTCAAGTAAGAAATGTTGATGTGTGTGAGTTGATTAAGTAAGAAAGCTTCTATAGTAAAAGTTGTATAATTAGATTTTCATTTTGTAAAGTAACGAAATAGAAAAAATAATCACTCTTTAACAATGTTGAAAACAAAATGATTTCGGAGATTGTGCTTGTTTATACTCTATTATATAATTTAGATATTATAATGACTTGTTTATTTATAAGCAGCGAAAACTTGTTTACCAAACACTGCATTGATGCAACGTTTATTATGTTAATTAACATTGTTTATTATGTTAATTAACAATTTTATATTATTTGTATTGTAAAGCTAATTATTATTGTAAATATATTAATATATTGTAATTCACATTTTCATTTCCCTTTATGTCTTAGGCCTTAGCTAAAAAGAGATTTATCGGTTTTGATAAACTTTTAACCTTTGACTTGAGGTAATTAGATAAGTGTCGTGATGTTATTTTGTAAGTTATTCAATCTTGCGCTCCTGCACAAGACGCACTGTAAATATGTTTAAAGTTGTAAAAGATGCCGGTATTAGGTGTAAGCTGAATAATTATTTAAAAAGTTTTAGAGTCGAGAAGAAATTTGCGAGTACAGATGTAGTGAGTTCGGCTGATGTTGTTATTATTGGTAAGTTATTTTTCTTTATTTGGTGACGGAAATTATTGTGGAAGGAGAAAAGACGAAAAGTTAATAGAGCTTTGTCTAACAAAAATTGTGTCCTGTATTAATTATGAACACTATAGATACTCAAATTCAAACTCAAATTTTTTTATTCAGAATATTTTTTTTCAAATATTCTCTGAACGTCGGGTCTACACTGGTGCCTACATACAGTAGTAACAGTGTCGGTATAATATGGCAACATTTGCCCTTTAGTCCTCTGTATAGTAATTGTTTACAATATTTTTTTTATAGCATAGCGTGATTATCTTTTCGCTATAATATTTATTAATTTCATTAATAATGTATATTTCCGCATAGACCAATATTTCCGCTTATTAATGTTTCTAATAAATATCAAAAGTTTGATCTCGTAGGGAAGGATTTTTCAAAACGCTTTTCAATCCAATCCTAAATAAAAAAAGATAGTAAAAAAATCATACTAGAAATTTTGCTTAAAAATATTGAAACACATGAAACAGTGGAACTGTTACATGTGTTTAAAACAGTTTACAACATATCATGTGCTGAAAGTTTCAAACAATAATTATAAGTACCACAATTAAAACCTAAAAGTAGCTACAAATTGAAGATTTTCAAATTGATCAGATATTATACAAGACCGCAACAGTTTCTCCTTTCCACTACCGATATGGCGTTTACAAGACTGTAATACTGGTATCTAGTGGAAACTAGAAGCAATACAAAGTGCCATCGAAGATATTGATTCATAGGCAGTTGACGGACCTACTTCATTTGGTCGGATTATGTCAATTCAATGCTACAGCTCCACAAGGCTTTAAATGAACGTGGCGATAAAAGGAACTAACGCTGCCATCATACAAAAACGGCAATTTTGACAGTTCTCCTTTATCAGCAGCGCTCCCGCCCACGTTCATTTATAAAGCCTTGTCGCACTTTAGCTGTGATCTGTCGGCCGGGTTTGACATAACGCGACCAAATTACGCAGGTCCGCCATGTGCCTATGAATCAACTTCTCTGCTAGTACCTATTAAATGATCCGTGTGTCTTCTGACTACTAATATAAACACACAAATGATTGCAGGTGGTGGTATAGCGGGCTGCAACACCCTGTACCAGCTGAGCAAGCGCGGCGTCAACGCGGTGCTATTGGAGAGACACAAGCTGACTAGCGGGACAACTTGGCATACTGCTGGTTAGTATTAACATCTATTTTATTCTGATCTAGCTGTTAACAAACATTGAGCCCAGCCCCGGATTTATAAACAGGCCGTTATAGGCAACGGCTTAGGGGCGGCAGTCTCCTAAGGGCAGTAGTGGCGTTAGGGGGAGCGACGCAGGGCGACCGCCCAGGGCGCTGGATAGAAAAGGGCGCCGAAGGCGAACAAAAAGGGGCGCCGCAATACCAGTACCCTGGGTCCCGAACACAGGTCCCGAAGAAATCTCGCCCAGGGCGCTGGTAGTACTAAAACCGTCTCTGCATAAGGGGGCGGCAGCGTCCATAGAGGCTAGGCTCCGGTAAAGTGGACTAGTCTTATAAAAAATATAAATTCAGCACTGCTTGAACCATTGATATGAGTTTTGAAATTTCTTTTTCCGCTAGGAACTAGGGATACAATATCCCCGCGTTCCACTTAGCGTTAAAACGATCAAAACGCTCAAAATGCCTTCTATTTTGAGCGTTTTGATAGTTTTTAACGCTAAGTGGAACGCGGGGTAAGTGCGCTAAATGTCCGCAGCAGGCAACAGCAAACAACATTTTAAACTGAAGTTTATAATTAGTTTTGTTATGGTCTTGTCTGCCCAATGACTTTCTCAACGTTTCAGACAGAGACTATAATGTATAATCTGCACCAGTGCTGGATTTATATTTATTACTAGCTGTTGCCCGCGACTTCGTCCGCGTTAACATAGTATAATAACAAAGATCGGGACCCTATTTAAGCAAACGTCAATAAACTTTCATGTTTCTAAGTCAAGAAATGACGGACTTTCATTGAAACTTTCTACCCCAATTTCACCCCCTTGGAGGTAGAATTAAGAGAAACGCTTAAATACGTATCCATTCATTTTTAATCAGTAGCACAAAAATAAAGTTTCATGTTTCTAACTCAAAAAATGGCGGACTTTCATTCAAACTTTCAACCCCAATTTCACCCCCTTGGGGGTAGAATTTCCAAAAACGCTTAAATACGTATCCATTCATTTTTAATCAGTAACCCAAAAATAAAGTTTCATGTTTCTAACTCAAGAAATGACGGACTTTCATTCAAATTTTCAACCCCAATTTCACCCCCTTGGGGGTAGAATTTCCAAAAACGCTTAAACACGTATCCAATCATTTTTAATCAGTAGTCCAAACATAAAATTTCATGTTTCTAACTCAAGAAATAACGGACTTTCATTCAAACTTTCAACCCCAATTTCACCCCCTTCGGGGTAAAATTTTCAAAATTCCTTCCTTAGTGGGTGTCTACATAATAAAACAACCCTACTCACCAAATTTCGTGGCTGTAACTTTATCAGTTTTTGCTCAGCGATGATGAATCAGTCAGTCAGTCAGTCAGGACATGTAATTTTATAAGTTTAGATGAGTGTAAGCCACTTTTATTTCCGCCACTCCATATAAGTACAAAATCTGCCGCACCCCTAGGATGCTGCCCCCCCTAGTCTTCGGCCTATACGGCCTTTTTATAAATCCAGGGCTGGTATGCACTATTTTTGTTAAAATGTGTGAGTGAAATTTATTATGTGAGTGAATGAAAATTTTGGTAGAATTTAAAAACTACTTTACTATCGCGATTAGTAATCTTTGCCGTTTACGTCACGACCTAAGTGTATCACGTTTTGGTAAATAATATAGTTATCTAAACACAATATTGTTGGTCAGCTAGTAACCTCTGATTTTAGATAAAGTTTCATTAAACACTAAGATCTACTTGCGGTGCCTATTACTGATAAACGTTTGTCGGTTTGTTGACATAATAATAACCATGTTATGCCTTCTCTTACATAACTACTAATAGGTAAAAACTTTATTATTCGTAGCTTAACTACGAATAACGAGAAAGAAAACATGATAATATTTAGTCTAGGACAAACTTTAAAAATTTATAAATAACTAGCGACCCGCCCCGGCGTCGCACGGGTATAAAATATATAGCCACTGAAAAAAATATTAAAGTCGATAGCCTATGATCCTTCACGTGGTCTACTTCTTATCTGTGCCAAATAACATAAAAATTGCTCCTTTAGTTCGCGAGATAAGCCCTTTCAAATAATTTCCCCCGTTTTTTCGACATTCTCCTATTAGTCTTAGCGTGATAAAATATAGCCTATAGCCTTCCTCAATAAATGGGATATCTAACACTGAAATAATTTTTCAAATCGGACCAGTAGTTCCTGAGATTAGCGCGTTCAAGTTAGCCCTTTCAAATAATTTTCCCCGTTTTTTCCACATTTTCCTCTATTTCTTCGCTTCTATTAATCTTAGCATGATAAAATATAGCCTATAACCTTCCTCGATAAATGGGCTAGCTAACACTGAAAGAATCATCAAAATCCGTTGCGTAGTTTTAAAGATTAAAGGGAACAAAGGGACATGAGGGAAAAAAAATTGACTTTGTTTTATAATAAGTATAGATGCTGCAAGTCGGGCTTAAAGCCGGGACACAAAAACACGGCACGACGTCGTGCCGTAGAAACTCATCTTGAATTTCTACGTGAGTTCCTACGGCACGACGTCGAACGACGCCGTACGGCGCCGTGCCGTGGTTTTTTACGACGCGCGTCCGACACGGCGCCGTACCGTACGACGTCGTGCCGTGTTTTTGTGTTCCGGCCCTTAGTGCGTGTTCACACCAAACGGACTGTGAGCCGCCGAATGTGAGTAGGCTAACTGTGAGCCCCAGCGTGAACGTAAAAATATCCGGTATCGAATGTCCTCGCCTACGCCTAGCGTAATAGCGTATTGTCAGTTTGGTGTGAACGAAAAAGTGAATATTTATTACTCTATGCTGTGAACACGGGAGTATGTAAGTAATTATCTATATCATTATGTACCATCGAGGAAATTGATTCCTAGGCAATTGACGGACCTTACGACTGTGGCCGACTTATGTCAATTCAATGTTAGCTGTGATCGGTCGGATGGGGTTGACTTGACACACCAATATTACTTAGGTCCGCTATCTGCCTAGGAATCAACTTGTCTGATAGTACGTAATAAAGGTAGCCTTTACCTTTATATAGGTACCACTTTTTTTACAAAGTAGCAATAGCCTTAAAGATTATAATCATATTTTCAGGTCTAGTATGGTCGCTGCGACCGTGTGACCTTGAAGTGCGTCTGCTGCAGGACTCAAGAGATGTGTACAGTAGCTTGGAGAAGGAGACCGGAGACTATGCCGGCTGGATCAACAATGGCGGCATGTTCATATCTAGGAGTAAGGTGAAGTGACCTTTATTTGATCCTTTGTACACGAACCGTTTCTCAAGCAAGACAACAATAATTCTTTCTAATACAGGGTGCAATTTAACCTTCCTGCCAAATTTTTTCAAGGGCTTAGGTATCATTAGAAGAGTCCATTTAACCAAAAAAATTAGGTGTTATTTTTTTTTTTCAATAACATATTTTATCCCATTTAAAATCGTTGCAGAATGGTCACTCGCGGCGCGGGTGAATCAGAGGGGGTGAAGCAGGATGAGGCGCGCGCGCGGGGGCACGTCACGCGCGGCCGACGCATCGTGTCCATTAATTGTAGTGTTTTTTAGGATAAGTTTCGGAGCTATTTCTCAACATTTTCGTACTGAGTGACTATAAAAGAAAAAATACGTGTATTTTTATTTTTAACAAGGATCAATATATTAAAATTTGGCAGGAAGGTTTAATTGCACCCTGTTTAAAAATATCCACATTCCGTCCGTTAATCCGTCTTTGGCTATGAGCCTATCAAGTGGTTTTTCTAACGAACATGCAATGATGCAACAAGCATTGTGTAATATATTACATACTTATACGTCTGTAAACACAGCCTTGATCGTTAGTAAGGGAGAAACTGTCTGTATCTAAATATATAAAACTCAAAGGTGACTGACTGACATGGTGATCTATCAACGCACAGCCCAAACCACTGGACGGATCGGGCTGAAATTTGGCGTGCAGGTATATGTTATGAGTTATGATGAAAGGATTTTGATCAATTCTACCCCCAAGGGGTTAAAATAGGGGATGAAAGTTTGTATATAATAATACTTCTAAACACGAGCGAAGCCGCGGGCAAAAGCTCGTATGAAATAAAAACACTTTTCATATTATATTTTATCTTTCACTGACTTATAAATATATTACGCCGAAGAGGAGAGTGACAGAAACAAATTGCGTAATTAAGTAGCCATAACTTGATGAATGAAATTCATACTACTCCGCGACCAAACTATACTTAACTATACCTATTTTTTTATTTACAGGTGCGAACAGAAGAATACATGCGCCTGCACACGCTCGGCAAGGCTATGGGCATACCCAGCGAGGTGCTTGCGCCCAAAGACGCACAGAAACTGTTCCCGCTACTGGACCCGTCGGTTTTCAAAATGGCGCTCTACTCCCCGCAAGATGGCACTATTGACCCGTCCATGGCTTGCAACGCGCTGGTCAAAGCGGCTACTAAGAATGGAGGAAAGGTAAATTTATACATCTGTATAAATATGAAGTGTGTCTGTCTGTCTATTTCACGCTAAAGAGATTTTGATAAAATTTGGTATGGTGATACGTTGAGTCCCGGAAAAGGACATAGAATTTCATAAGTATCGGAACATTGCTTAGTATGAAGTTGTAGATACCGTATAGTATTGGATCCGACCGTAAAATCCTGCATGAATCGTTTTTTTCGATCAAATATATTTTAAAATAATCTTTAGAACGTATAGAATGGATTTAGGTTGGGTTGCCTTGTCAAAAGTAGCCGCAAGTACCTCTAATTAAGTTTAATGTTCATGAGATAAATACATCTTTTTTTTCAATAAATTTTACATAATTTGAAAGAAAATGACGAGACAAAATAAGGTATAAATGGTTGCCAGCTCTAAGTCAGCCGCAACCTAGGGTTGCCAGCCTGTAAACAGACATAGTTCTTCATCAAAATTGAAGCATCCATTTTTTAAATAATTTTGATACAAAATTAAAGTTTTATGCATTTTGGACATGAATATCCATGGTTACCAGTTGCACGATGGCCGCAAACTGGGGTTGCCATCACTTTTGTATATGACAAATGTTCAGGCCGACAATTATTATGCCTGGCAGGATTTGAGGACGTCGAGAACCCGCAAGATTGCTATTTTTATTTAACAGGCGTTTTTATTTTTATGCGTAGTGTCCTGTCATTCCTCAATGTCATCGCTTCTTAGTTCTTACTTTTCTATTGAATACACGCAAGTTTGTATTACGGGCTTTCATTTTGCTCAATCAGAGGTACTTGCGGCTACTTCTAACAAGGCAACCCAACATTAATCCATTCTATACGTTCTAAAGATTATTTTAAAATATATTTGATCGAAAAAAACGATTCATGCAGGATTTTACGGTCGGATCTTAGGATAGTAGTTTTTATATTCCACTAATACCAGTATAATAATAGTAGTGTGGCGGTACCCACAATTTGCCTAACAATCCTACATCGCGCTATCGAAGTTTCGGAGAACGGCAAGATATATACAACGTCTGAAATGACGTCAGTGGGCTTCGGCCTGACCGAGCATGCTATCTCGCTCGGTCGGAAGATCTTCCTTTTCGGCCACCACTAACAACGTTAAAGTAGTTTTTATATTATTATGACGTAAAAATGTTGGTGAATACGAGTACTATAGCTTTGTTACATATCTTTCATAGTTCGTTGGGCAACTTACAAAGCTCTCAAGATCGCCTATCGCGATCGCGATGGGACTATAGTACATTATAAAGAATATAGTGTCTGAAAGGCTTTCTTTAAATTTTTAGGTATACGAGGACTGTCCCGTCATAGACGTCCACTATGCTCACAACATTCTGGGCAACAAGGAGGTGACGGGAGTACACACTGACAAGGGTTTCATCAAAACGAAGTGCGTGGTTAACTGTGGAGGTATGTTCCGAATTTTCTTTTTTACTCTCTAAGGTGAAGTCAAAGAGTAATACATAAGTCGGGTTTTGCAAAATTTCGGTTGCATTAGTTATTTTCTATATTATTCCACGGCTTACAAACTGACTCTCGTGTACACCAAATAAGACATGAAACTGAATGCAGCAGAATATCTGCCGAAATAAAAATTAAGATTGCTTGACCTCACTTAGTGTGATATGTAAAACTTTGTCTTATTGTGAAACATTATTATAACTGCTAAAACACTAGTAATAACTAATAACAATATGTAATAACCACCACAAACCAAGATTCAAATACCAATTTAGTTTTATTGCCATAGTTGCCACAGAGAGCCGCTCTTGAAATAAAACTTAAGTACACATACAGTACTTATATAACTAGTATAAAATTAAATTGATAAAATCATTATTTAGACGACATAGTCGTTTTTTTTACATTGCCATAACTCGTTAAGTTTTTTTTCTAACATTTCTAACCAACTACATTTTACCTTCTAGGTGCCTGGGGTCCCCGTATCGCTCGTTTCGCCGGCATCCCCTCCCTCCCGCTAATACCGTTCAAGCACGCGTATGTCGTGTCCGACGCCGTGCCTGAGATACGGAACTGTCCCAACATCAGAGACCACGACGTGAGCCTGTACATCAAGATACAGGGCGAGACCTGCCAGATCGGGGGATACGAGAATAACCCCATTATATTGGATCAGGTATGACAATTATTGACTGAATATGTACATACAAGTTGATTCCACCCATAATACATTACTATGTCATGTATTAACAACGTTTTCATGAATTTATTATATTTTTATCAACGCAACTTCATAGTTTGACAATTTGTCATATTAAGACTGGTGCCAGACTGTAATTGAGTATCAGTTGTAGTATCAATAATTATTATTATTTTAAGTAGAGTAAGTAAGTAAATTTTAGAAGATGTCACAGAGCATGTCCTCATTATAGCACTTATTCGTTTTTTATATAATATTTTTTTCTGTTAACAATATTTTCACACTAGATAGCAAATGTTTTAATCTTTAATATAATTATTATACTACAAAGCTTAAATGAACCCAGCACCACCCAATAGCTTTAAAATGAATTAATTATATGTATTTGAAAAAGTTATAAAACACTACAGATACTCTTGCGACAAAAGTTGCAACATTAACGTTAATGTTCAACGTTTACAGGTGCCAGACAACATCCAGTTCCATCTATATGAGTTGGACTGGGACGTATTCAATGTCCACATGCAGAGCGCCGCCAACCTCTGTCCCAAGTTGGGCACAGTGGGCATTAAGAGTACCGTATGTGGCCCAGAGTCCTTCACGCCAGACCACAAACCGCTGCTCGGAGAGGATCCGAACTTGTTCGGTACGTCACTAACTTCAGACTGATTGTGTATAGGTGTGAAGTTAGGGGTAAATGTTCTAAAGAGATTTCGATTTGATTGGGTTTGTTAGTAGGTTTGTTTACTGAAAAAAATTCAGACATTCCGAATCCGACCACAAACTAAGAGAGTACCCTAGAGTCCCAGACTGTGTATATAATTTCTATGTAACCGTTAACTGAATTCCGATTACATAAAAATAAATATGAAGTTAGCGGCGAAATGTGCTTGGGAGAAAATTCTAATTTGATTCGGTTTTTCGTAACTTCTGCAGTATTTCCCATAAGCTTAGGGCTAGCGACAAAATATTAATGACTAGGACACGCAGGGTACACACATTTCTTTGGTATTTTGCAACTTCAGACTGCTTTTATGCACAGCACAGGTGTGAAGTTAGCGGCAAAATAATTATCGGGAAATGATTCTTACTTCCCAGGTATCTTTACAAGTTAATGTTTCATACTATTACTTTATTTTGTAGGTCTGTACCACAACTGCGGCTACAACTCTGCGGGTATGATGTTCTCAGCCGGTACGGCGATACAGATAGCTGAATGGATCATAAGCGGAAGGTAGATATGATATCATCATGACTATGACCTTTTTTTTGCGCAGGGGAAACCCGTCATGGGTCCCCCGGGTTGGGGATGTGCCTCAGTTAATCTGAAGCAGCCCGGGGTATGTGCATGGGCGCCGGCAGAAATAATTCCCAATGGGTGCAGATTTTAGTTTTCTTTCTTTTCTTTTTACTTTTTACGAACAACAGTGACGGTCTATTTACGTCAACAGAATACATTTAGTGCCGAAATATTACGAACTATCTTTGTACGGCATGGTATTTTGGGTTACAAAATGCTTTTTATTTCAATCATTCCTGTTGATCCCGAGATTCCCAAGGGGTGCAAGTGCACCCCCTGGCACCCCCCTGCCGGCGCCCATGGGTATGTGGGACTCTTACCGACTCAAACCATCTACGGTTCGCCTTCAGCTTATAAAAGAGGGATGTCCCGGATCTAACAAAACACAGGAATCCCTCCACGACCGGCCGGTCTACCTCAGAAGGGACCGGAGTTCCACCAAATGTAGGGAACTCTTCGGAAAACTGAAGCGTTTCCCTCGGCGCCGGGACTAGCTAAGCCGGGGAGGTTCCCATCCTCTCCCGGAGCCCCGTATCATGACTATGACCTAGCATCACTATGCTAGGTCATAGTCATGATACGGGGTCATGATAGTACCATTGTACTCAACCTTTTTTTATACGGGCCACATATAAGTTTTTTGGATTAAATAATTACGTTTTTCAAAATAAGTATTTTTATTATTAGTATGGATTTGTTTATATATGTAATATGTAAATAAGTATATCATTGCGGGACATTCACCCTTATGTAGAGGTTATCACACTGCAGACCTTTGTTGATAAATCCATATCTGCGTAGGTATTATGTTGTTAGATTACTTTTTTATATCTATGAGTAGAAAAGTAAGATAATCGTATGCAATGGTTAAAAAAGTTTAACCTCTTGTATGCGGAAGGCTGCTCGAAACTGTAAATTAACAAGATAAAAGAAAAATTAATGTGGCACACATTTATTAGATCTCTTATTTTGGAATTCGGATGACAATACGTAAATTGACGTTGCATCACTAATTAACTTTTAAATTAACTCCGTGCCGAAGTTTGGCAACGCCGCACCGACCGGCACAGCGGTTCGGAGTGGAGTTTTAGGTTCTTTTCGTTACGGAATTTCTTGATTCGGTCGCCGCTTTCGAAGTCTAACTGCCGCACTCAGAGATGAATATTTATTACTAAACTGTAACGAAGATTTTGACATAACCGCACCATGCATTATTATCTGTCAAAGTCTTCATTAAATTGACGTTTAATCATTAAATTTCTCTGAATGCGGCAGTTAGATTAAGATAATTATTTAAACATTTCAGACCCCACTACAACATGTTCACATTCGACATAGCTCGCTTCACCCAAGGCCAGATGTCACGTGCTCACTGGGTGCGAGAGAGCAGCCACGAGTCATACGTCCGCAACTACAGCATAGTGTTCCCTCACGATGAGCCGCTGGCCGGGAGAGACTGCAGCCACGATGCTCTCCATCAGGAGCTGGTAGAAGATGGAGCGGTGATGCAAGTCAGGGCCGGCTGGGAGAGACCTGGCTTCTATATGCCGGGAGAGAAGGTGGGCAGTTGGGAGTGTTGTGTGTGATAAGTGTGTGTGTGTGTGTTAAGATAAGGAGCAAGTAAGGATTTGTGTGCGTTTTTATAATTTACATTTAAGGTCGCAAATGACGATTTGTCATCCGAACTCGTATGTCTTTTAGTGGAGGCAGTGAAGGTTTCACCTCCGATTTCGTTGAACCTCCATCGATTTTTATGAAAATTAGTAAGTAGGTGGAGGATACCCTAAGAAACAAAAGTGACATAGTGCCAACTTGCACTTTTGCCCTGGGGGTGGATGCCAACCCTTCTCGGGGGGTGATTTTTTTTTAATAAAAATAACCCCAGGAATCAATAGACACACAAATTCTAAGCAAATTTTGCCATTTAAAGTTTTTTTGAATAAATCAATACTTTCGGAGTTATTAAAGATCAAAGATCATGTTTTTGCGTGAGAAAAATACTTGTCTTAAAGCGGTTTTTCATAATTAACTAAGAAACTATAGGTTTTTACGAAAAATATGTAATTACCAAAATTAAAGCCCATAAAAAAACAAACTAATATCTATTCTAAAATGTCTTCCTATATTCATCTAAAGTGAGGTATAGGTGATTGTATATATATTTTCTTTCGGCGAGTACCTAAGTCTAAGCATTCAAACTTAAATAACGATAAACCGATGCATTTTATGACATGAACTTCCTCAAAACTTTTTAAAGTGCTTAAAAATACCTTTCTAATAAGCATTGTAAAAAGTTAAAAGCATCAAAATTGAACAAGTTATGATAAAAATAAGATGACACTTTCAAATTTTTTTGGAAAAATCGAAAAATAAAACGTTGACCATTTCTACAATAATTCAAATTCATGGTTATCCCCAAAGACTGTTCTTTATTTTAGCATAAGTAATGACCTCAAAAATTTTCTTGGTTTAGAATGCTTAGTTTTGAAAAACAGAATGATTTAGTAAAATCGAAATTATTCAAATTTTCGTAAATATCATTTTGTTTTGAACATAACTTCAAAAATATTGAACCTTCGTAAAAATTATAAAGCACGAAATTAGTGTCCACTTTTTAAGAAATCTTTTGATTTTTATAGGATGAAAAACAACGAAGATAGAGACTTTTAAAGCCTAACTTTTACTGCAACAACCATGAAATCGGGACCTCTTAACCCTAATTTTTTTTTTAAACCAAGGGCTTTAAAATGTATTGTTCAAGTTGATCTTAAAGCTCTTTAAATTACCTTTAAAATGGTCTATAAATGAACCAGATAACTTAAAAATTAACAGAGCTATTGTGATAAAACAAAAAATTATTTTTTTAAAACAATTTTGAAGCAGAGATTTGGGATGCAAATATTGTAGGAAAACATGTCAGTAGGTACATCTATACTAATATTATAAATGCTAAAGTGTTTTTGTCCATCTGTTACCTCTTAACACCCAAACGGTTCAACCGATTTTTCTGAAATTTAGTATGGAAATACTTTAAGAGTCTTGGGAATGGATATGGACATAGGATACCTACTTTTTATCCCGAAAAATGTACGGTTCCAGCGCGATAGCAGGCGTCATACAGTCCTTACTAAATATACGTTAACCTTTTCAAGTCTTTCAATATTCAGAAAGTAAACAAAACGGTAAATGTCGACTCGATAAGAGAGGGGCTTTTTATAATGCAATGTGCGTCTATTAAATATTTCAGTCTAGCTGCTAGCAGATTCAGCCTTTGCGTCAATTTTTTGCACAGAGGGTAGTTTGAAATCGTTGTTTGAATATTTTGGACTAAATAATATCAATGTTTGAAATATATTCATAAAATTTATCTTATCTATTGAAAAAATATTCGAACTCATTAATGCTGATGAAAAACTTAAAATAAAAACTTAGAGCTTATTTTTCAGACATTGGGGAGTTTACAGGGATGAAAAAATTTCGCAAAAAAAACTTAATAAGAAATGAATACTAAGTAAATAAACTGAAAAAATTGGGTTCAAAAACATAAAACTGTTAAGTTTTTGAATCCAATTTTTACCGTGATTCCGCAATAAAGGGGTACTTTTAGGGGTTTATATTTCAGTCTTATCCAAAAATTATAATATCATAAATACTAAACAAACTGTTACAATGTAAATATTATGCGATTTTAAGGTTCAGAAATACAAAAAGTGTTTTTCACGATTAAGGGGATGGTTGCCATAATCATAAAATATCATGAAAAAAACATTAAAACACTTATTTTATCGAATTAAACCCAATTAGTTAAGCCAGAATGGTAAAATCTGCTTTTTTCTATTTTCAACTAAAGGGGTCGATTTCACCTCTAAAATAAAAAAAAGCGCAATACGAGCGTATGTCACTTTTAAAGTAGAGGGCTTAATGTACTTAATCCCAAATTTTCATCCAAATCGATGGAGGTTCAACGAAATCGGAGGTTGCACCTGATTTTTGCCTTCATTTACTGTACTATTTATTAACAGGCTTAACATGTTAACTACATGCGCATGTGCGTGTACGTACGCCAACTTTGCGTGCAGATATTTTACGTGTTCTTCATTATTACATAATGTTCGTTATATATCTTAGTTTCTTAAAATAATTAACAAAATTAATATATCTAAGCTAGGTCATTAAATAGTCACAAAGTGTATTTCTTATAACTGGTCCTTGTCTAAAAATTTTCTAACGTATCAGATACAGATAGCACGTACTTAATACATACCTACATATAATACGTTATCCAATTTGTAAATTGCAAGTGTTACAATTAGTAAGGAGGTAAATAAGCAATAGTTACATACATTGTGACATTTTATATAATAATAAAATGATTTAGAAAATATAATTTAGAAAATAAATGTTACAGATCAGAGTACAGCAGTACGACTGGGGCGGCACTAACGACTACCCGCGCAACCTGGACCAGCGGTACGAGGATGTCGTCAAGGGCGACTACAGCTTCGGCTTCTCCAAACATCATGACCTTGTGAGTAAACGTTGTAACTAAATAATGTGGTCTTATGTTTATACTTCATTGAGTAAAATCAAAGAAATTGGTTGGGCAAATGGCAATTTGGTATATCCATTGCCGTATGCTCAAACGTATGCGTAAAAAAGTGGAACTTGTTCGTACCATCAAGCAAAGAAAAGTCGCGTATCTGGGCCATATCTTCAGGAACAAACAGTACAAGCTTCTTCAAACCATAATGATGGGAAAGGTTGCCGGGAAACGAAAACCAGGGAGACGCAAAACATCTTGGCTGAGAAATATCCGAGAATGGACAGGGATAAAGTCTGTTGAAGAACTTTTCAGACTCGCTTTGGACAAGGAAAAGTTTCGGAGCATGACTGCAAACCTTCAGTGATTGGAGAGGCATTAGAAGAAGAAGATTGCCGTCATCTGCAAATAATTTCTTTGTTGGTGCTTATTTTAATAAGATTGGAAATTATTTGCAGCTTGCTACTTTTATAATGGAGAAAAAAAAATCTTACCAATTTACAGATCGGTAAAGAAGCCCTAGCGTGTCGGAACGCAGCGGCCATGTTCAACATGTCGTACTACGGCAAGTTCTACCTCACGGGGCCGGACGCGCAGCGCGCCGCCGGCCTCGCCTTCACTGCCGACCTGGCCAACACCGACAACAAGTGAGTACCGCCATGTTGTGACGTCACGCGCCGCCGTGTTCAACATGTCGTACTACGGCAAGTTCTACCTCACGGGGCCGGACGCGCAGCGCGCCGCCGGCCTCGCCTTCACTGCCGACCTGGCCAACACCGACAACAAGTGAGTACCGCCATGTTGTGACGTCACGCGCCGCCGTGTTCAACATGTCGTACTACGGCAAGTTCTACCTCACGGGGCCGGACGCGCAGCGCGCCGCCGGCCTCGCCTTCACTGCCGACCTGGCCAACACCGACAACAAGTGAGTACCGCCATGTTGTGACGTCACGCGCCGCCGTGTTCAACATGTCGTACTACGGCAAGTTCTACCTCACGGGGCCGGACGCGCAGCGCGCCGCCGGCCTCGCCTTCACTGCCGACCTGGCCAACACCGACAACAAGTGAGTACCGCCATGTTGTGACGTCACGCGCCGCCGTGTTCAACATGTCGTACTACGGCAAGTTCTACCTCACGGGGCCGGACGCGCAGCGCGCCGCCGGCCTCGCCTTCACTGCTGACCTGGCCAACACCGACAACAAGTGAGTACCGCCATGTTGTGACGTCACGCGCCGCCGTGTTCAACATGTCGTACTACGGCAAGTTCTACCTCACGGGGCCGGACGCGCAGCGCGCCGCCGGCCTCGCTTTCACCGCCGACCTGGCCAACACCGACAACAAGTGAGTACCGCCATGTTGTGACGTCACGCGCCGCCATGTTCAACATGTCGTACTACGGCAAGTTCTACCTCACTGGCCAACACCGACAACAAGTGAGTACCGCCATGTTGTGACGTCACGCGCCGCCATGTTGTGATGTCACGCGCCGCTATGTTATGATGTCACGCGGTCGCTATGGTTGTCAAGAGACTGAAAACTACTGCGCGGCGGTTGTCTTTGACACCACCTTTGTGATTTATCAAAAAGATGCAAGTAGTATGTATGAAACATGGAGTTTTTAACGACACATTATTTATGTTCAATCGATCACTGGTGAATCTATCAGCCCTGCCTCACCGAGGACGACACAGAAATAAGTCGCCACGAAAATGCTACAAGCACGCTTGCCAAAAATTGCAATGTGCTGGTGACGAGTTCGTTGCGTATACGCAACGTGCTGGCACGCCCGACAAAAAATTGCTAAGTGAATTCTAGCGATTTGATGTCATTATATTAAAAAATCCTAAGAAATTAAAACCGACTTAATCTTTTTTTTTAATATTCTTTCAAATCGTATTTATATAATCGGTCCTTGTTTTAACAGGGTGGTATACTCTCTGCTGTTGAACGACAAGGGCGGTGTGGAGGCAGACCTCACAGTCAGCATCCTGGACGGCGGCAGCGGACAGCTGCACGAGCCGATATTCAAAGTTAGTAACGAAATACTGGAGGATTATTAACATACTCAAAAATATGAATAAAAAGTAAATAAAAGATAAATGAACATTATATTCAAAAATTATAAAATTTTAAAATGAGAGTATGCGATAGACACAGATAGAGCTGCAGAGCAGATTTTGACAAAATTTCGTCTAGGCCGTGCAGAACTTTACGATTGCTCGGCGAAATGGAGATGGCAATAGGCGCATGTGTACAATATCTTTCAATATTATATTTTAATAACGTGTCACCGTCTGATCTGCCGATAACAACTCGTCTGACATTGATCTACGAATAGCGTGACCCTGTGTGAACGCAGTGCGGACTGCGGACCCGCCGCCCAACCCACGTACTCCTCACCCCACCACAGTGACCTAAACATCGAACATTGTACCTTTCTCTAATCTCTTCGATTTTTAACCGACTTCCAAAAAACGAGGAGGTTATATGTTCGGCTGTGGATATATTTTTTTTTATTATTTTTTTTTATTTTTTTATGTTCAACGATTACTCCGCCGTTTGTGAACCGATTTTCGAAATTTTTATTTTGTTGTATTAGGTTTCACTCCAATTTGGTACCATGTTCACAAAAGTGGTGACCTGATGATGGGATCCATGAGTAATCGAGGGAACTCCTCGAAATTTATATGGAAACATATGGTGATTTTGGTTTTATAAGAAGCATCCTAAGCATATGCTACCAAAACGCAAGATTTTGCACCGAGGTATACTATGGTTCCGAAGATACTAAGAGAACTCCGGATTCCTTATAGATACAAGTTTGGGAGTTTAGGCGCTGTTTTAAGAACTGAAAGCATATGCTACTATGCAAATTACATTCGTCATCATCATCATTACCACGTCAGGGTCACCAATGTCACCAAATTCAACCTTATCTCCAGAGCATAAGGCACACATTTGACATTACTTCTGAGAAGTTAAAGTTGCTTCGATAATGTAACATTCTGTCTCACTTCGCCGAGATATTCTGGAAAACAACCTAATTTCAACCTTTTGCATTGCGTTTAGCGTTCATAGTACAATAACACTCTCTGCAGTCTCACTTCAATCTGCCAGGGCTGTCAAGCAAGCGGCGCGGCGGCGCGGGCCGGGTACTATTGTGCGCTGCGTGTGCGATAAGTCGAGCGAGTGCCAGCGTATTGAAAGTGAAACTAGTCCGGTGACCGGCTACTTAGCACGTCACGTCACGTGTTCACTTCGATTTTTTTAAAATGTATTGTTTGAAATTATCTGCAGACTGCAGCTGATATTATATTTTGTAAGTGTGACTGTAATAAGATACGCAGAATAATATTATACAGGTGTATTATTCTACTTATAGTACGCGATGGTTTACTCTGGTAACTAAAAAGAGTGAAATTATTATTTTTAACAAAAAATTAAAACCGATTTCCAAGGTAAAAACAATAATGACATCCTTATAATATGAACTAAAAAGTAATAAATAAGTAATTATTCCTATCTAATAGTGCCTTTTTCCAAATTCGGCTAAAACTCATCATAGTCTTTTCGATCGAGACTCGAGTTTGTCGAGTGATTTTGAAAATTATATTAATGTTGTTACAAAGTAAATGATTTAAACTTGGTGTTGCGGTTACCAAGTTGGCAATTTGATCATCGGATCTATGAGGTAGGTACGTAGGAAAAAACTTTTTTGAAAACTGCCTGAGTATAGTAGTTGTGATAGTTTCATACCTAAATCCTATATATCTACAACTGACAGCTTATATGTTTACCGGTAAATAACTAAAAAGAGTGAAATTATTATTTTTAACAAAAATTAAAATCGACTTCCAAGGTAAAAACAATAAGTAATAATATGAACTAAAAAGTATTAAATAATTCTTACTCTTTAATAGTGCCTCTTTCAGAATTCGTCTAAATCTCAACTATTTCTGTACATACTATAGTCTTCATTACTTTGAAGTCGGTACCAATCCTAAAAGTTTCATATTATATTCTGACATTGACTGATTAACTCACGATTAAATTAGCTGGTACCGACTTCAAATAATGAAGACTATAGTATGTACAGAAATAGTTGAGATTTAGACGAATTCTGAAAGAGGCACTATTAAAGAGTAAGAATTATTTAATACTTTTTAGTTCATATTATTACTTATTGTTTTTACCTTGGAAGTCGGTATTAATTTTTTGTTAAAAATAATAATTGATGTGAGTTTTTAACAGACTTAAAGTTGTATGCGACCTATGGCAATTATTTAATCTTTGAACTAACGCTGTGCCTAATGCCAATTATTTAATTTTTAAGGTTCCTTACCCAAAGGGTAAAAACGGGACCCTATTACTAAGACTTCGTTGTCTATCCGCCTGTCCGTCTGTCTGTCACCAGGTTGTAACTCGAGAAAGGTAATAGCTAGAGAGTTGAAATTTTCACAGAATGTGTATATCTGTTGCCGCTATAACAACAAATATTAAAAACAAAATAAAATTAATATTTAAGGGGGGCTCCCATACAACAAACGTGATTTTTTTGCTATTTTTGCTTTTAATCAATAACGGCAACACATAGGCAATTGAAATGTTTACAAAATACTTAATGATAGTTGTACTTTAATAATTAATAATAAAATTTGAATAGGTAAATTAAATAATTAAGGGGGGCTCCCATACAAAAAATACAATTTTTAGCCTATTTTTGCTCTGTAGTGGTACGGAACCCTTCGTGTGCGAGAACAACTCGTACTTGGCCGATTTTTTTAATTAACGCATGTTTTATTTCTTTTACGACAAGTTATTTACACTACGCCACTACACTCTTCCCAGGGTCGAGGCTACTACGTGGTGACGAGCGGTTTCAGCGCGAACCACGCGTGCGCGATGCTGCGCCGCGTCATACAGAAATACAAGCTGCGGGCCACCATCACTGACGTTACCAAGCAGCTCGCTATACTGTCTATTAATGGACCTGACAGGTAATGAGACTGAGACGATATTGCTATAATTAGTTTTAACTACAATACCCTGGTCTCATAACATAATATTATTGTACAATCGAAGAAATTCATTTATAGGCAGATGGCGGACGTACGTAATTGTAACGTTATGTCAAACTCCGCCGACACCTCTTGAATGATATTGTATTGACATAATATTCCGACCAAATGGCGTAGATCCGTCAACTGCCTATTAATCAATTTCTTCGATGATACATTTGATACGCAACTTGTCTCTTTCAAATAAAGCCCAATGCTTGTATACGGCATACCTTGGCTAACTTTTACTGTAGTTTATAGGCCTGGAGATAGTGACACAAAATTCTTGGTGATTTGTGCCAGTATGGCGGTTTTACAGGGGTATAATTACGTAAAAGCAAAAAGGAAAATGATGGTCATAGCGCTCGCACTGGCAGGCCAAACGCGTGGGTGTTAATCGAACGTGTCGGATAAATAACGAGTGTCGAACGATTTGTTTCACAAAAATGCTTGTATTTTCAGATAGTCGAAAAAAATAAGTAGGCGAAAGCGTAATGCCATACTTGTCGGGTGCGGCTTACAGCCCGCCATACCGACGCGAATACGTTAATTTTAATAAAAAAATTGACCATTTGTACCAGGCTAATTTTTGCATAGCTAATCATCGTCGAGAAGCCATTCACGAAAATCACCTTGCCATACTTTTCCGACAGCTCCTAATGGCCGCCATACCACTGCAAAGGTGTAAGCTTTTTTTTTTTGCCAAACGATTTGTACCAGTATGGAATTTAAATTTTTGGAAAGTATTTGACAAAATATGACCGTTATTATTTTTCCCATACTTCTAGTAGGGGGAAAAAGTGCTGCCATACTTGAAATACTTATTTATTAGACACGTTTTAAAAATACGACTATAAAATACGTAAAATCATTTTTTACATCATGGCATCATTGTATACTCGTCATTTGACAATTGTACCAAAAAAAAAATTATTACAGATTGTAACCATGGGCCGGGATGACTATCGGACTTGAGCAAAAAAGTGATTAGACGATTTGTACCAGTATGGCATTTGGATTTTTGGAAATTATACGATACAATGTGACCATTATTATATTTGCCATACTTGTAGTAGACGGAAAAAGTAGCGCCATACTTGAAAAACCGTTTGAAATTACGAATAAAATCTTAGGATTTTGAAATAATATTGTTCATATTCGCCGCCTCACACAGGTATGGCATTATCAGACTCCTATTTATGATCATACAGGGAACTGTTAAAAAAAGTTTCAGGGTGGTACAAATCGTTTGGCGAAAAAAAAAAACTTACACCTTTGCAGTGGTATGGCGGCCATTGGGAGCTGTCGGAAAAGTATGGCAAGGTTATTTTCGTGAATGGCTACTCGACGATGATTAGCTATGCAAAAATTAGCCTGGTACAAATGGTTAAATTTTTTTATTAAAATTAACGTATTCGCGTCGGTATGGCGGGCTGTAAGCCGCACCCGACAAGTATGGCATTACGCTTTCGCCTACTTATTTTTTTCGACTATCTGAAAATATAAGTATTTTTGTGGAACAAATCGTTCGACACTCGTTATTTATCCGACACGTTCGATTAACTCCCACGCGTTTGGGCTGCCAGTGCGAGCGCTATGACCATCATTTTCCTTTTTGCCTTTACGTAATTATACCCCTGTAAAACCGCCATACTGGCACAAATCACCAAGAATTTTGTGTCACTATCTCCAGGCCTATTATCAATGAAGTCTGAAACGAGATGTTTACTGTATCTCTTGGTTATCTTGTCCCCGAGTTAGTCCTTTTATGGGCATGAATAACTTAAATATTTATAAATATGTCTGCCAAATAAACGAAATAAACCAAACGATTCCAGTCAGCGTATCCTCCAACGTTACACCGACGCCGGTCTATCCAACGACGCATTCGCTCTCAACACGCACCGCAGCATCCGCATATACAAGGCGCCGAACTCCGACAACAAAACCTACACGTGCAGAGCCCTGAGAGTCTCCTGGTCTGGGGAGTTGGGCTGGGAACTCCATATTCCCTCATCACACGCCATACAAGTATATAAATCGTTGAGCTCTGCTAAAGGACTGACTAACGCTGGATGGAGGGCGCTGACGTCGCTTAGTGCGGAAAAAGGTATTGATTGTTGATTTAGGGTTTGACCACACAAAACTGCGAATTCGCATCGCATCGTAATGTCATTTTTATTAATATGAATTTTGTCGCAGATATTGGCGATGCTATACAAATTCGTAGTTACGTGTAGGAGCGCCCTTAAGCGTTCACATTGCGAGATATAAAAGAGAGACAGGTAGCAATGAATAATGATTGATTTGATAATATATGCCTGTCTCTGTCCTTAGCGGCTAAATACAGGGTGCAATTAAACCTTCCTGCCAAATTTTGATATATATCTCCTTGTTAAAAATAAAAATACACGTATTTTTTCTTTTATAATCACTCAGTACTAAAATATTGAGAAATAGCTTCCGAAAGTTATCCTAAAAATCACTACAATTAATGGACACGATGCGTCGGCCGCGCACGTGACGTGCCCCCGCGCGCGCACCTCATCCCGCGCACCCCCTCTCATTCCCCCGCGCCGCGAGTGACCATTCTGCAACGATTTTAAATGGGATAAAATATGTCATTGAAAAAAAAATAACACCCAATTTTTTTGGTTAAATGGACTCTCCTAATGATACATAAGCCCTGGAAAAAATTTGGCAGGAAGGTTTAATTGCACCCTGTATAATAATTAATAGGTAATATTTCGCTGTAGCGCCTAAACTACTGATTAGATTTTAATGATTGATGTCAATAAATTCGTAACAATGTACCGGGTAACATTTATAAGTAAAAAAAAAATGTTGCCGGCTAACCGTATATCTTTGACAAGGATGTTATGAATAGACTTGTAAGTACTACTTTACGTTAATAATAATAATTATTACTGTCGTTTTCAGGCTACCATCTATGGAACAGTGATTTGCGAACAGACGACAACCCGATCGAGGCTAACTTAGGATTTACTTGTCGTAAAGGCGGTGAATACATAGGAAATGAACATGTCACTAAAGCTAGAACTAATGGAGTTACCAAGAAATACGCATTCTTCACACTGGACGATAAGGTTTGTAGTTAAATATTAACTTAATAAAAATATTACTTGCTCTCACCATTTACTAATAGGGACAGTAAAGTCCAGCCGCGAAGCACGTAGAAAGGGGTATGAAGATTTTATATGGAGCCTGGCCGACCTACTGTCCGCCATTTTGTTTTTTTTTTCTAAATCGCGTTCACGAATAATTCTTTGAAAAATGGATAGCTAACATCAATACAAACAAAAAATAATCTTGGACAAAACCGCGTAAAGTGTCACACTTCGAAGATATGAGCTGCCAAAGTTTTACCATTGGAAATAAATATTTAAAATATTGCAACTCTAAAGGTGGGTTTACACCAAAAGAACATAGAACAAGAACAGCACAAGAACATTCTTTCGTATTCGTTTAGTGTAAACTATAATTCGTTACAACATACTTTAGGTCGTTTACACCAATCGAATCAACAAGAACATCAAGAATAAGAATTTTTGCTCTATAGATGAGAATCATATAGCTCCGTTTAGACCAAACGAGTGAATGCTCATTGCTCATTCGTCAACGATGAGTAGTTAATTTATTTTTATAGTCATCAAAGGTTGGATCCCATAAACATCTTTTGTTATGGTATAATTCTATCATTTGTAAACATTTTTCATTACTCCAATCCATATTTACGAAATAACCTATGATAAACTACCTACAACCAGCCGCCAAAAAGTAAAAATATCAAGAACACTAGAATCCCTTTGAAGAGACCGCCTCGAAGAGCGAGCACGTCCGAACACGAAAGAACGCTCTAGGCAATTGCTCGTGCGCTCTTGGGTCGTTTACACCAAACGAGCGAGATTCTTAGAGCATTCTAACTATTTACCGCCGAACACGTGGCGAACACACTAGAACAACGAAAGAATGCTCGTTGTTAGTTTACATCAAAAGAGCTTTACTAGAATGAGCATTCGCTCGTTTGGTCTAAACGGAGCTTAAGGCATGGTTATTCCAAGTGGTTTCTCGTCTGTGAAGCAGTAGCCACCCTGTAACACGCCGTCGCGTGATGACAAAGTGCAATCTAGCTCAAACAATATTTTATCAACCATGAACGTAGAAAAAAAGGCGGACGGAGTCTTGTCATATACAAAACTGTGTCTTCACTTTTCTTCAGAGTCGGCCACGCACACATTCTGACGACTGTCAAATGGTATGGACTAGCGCAAGAATGTGTGCGTGCGGACCGTGTACATACAGCCAGCTGGCCGACTCTGAACGACACAGTTTTGTGTATGGTGGGACTCCGTCCGCCTTTTTTTATACGTCCATGTTATCAACTACCTAATGAGAAACTACTACTGCAAAGTCTCAGTTTTGACGATTCAGTGCTTTTCCGATATTTTTATAATAAAACAAAATCTACGGTACACTTCTCTGTAATATAAGTTAACATACTTTACGTTGAGAAAATAAATATTATAAGAACTATGAATTATTATTAAACATATTTTTTCAAGTATCAAGATCGACTGAGATTGGCTAATTTTAAAGCAAGATCGACAGTGATTGGCAGTTAAAACGGACGAATTAAAGTGTAATCTGTGGTTTTTAACTTAAACTTCAATAACCAACGTAAATATTTTTGTAAGTCCGACCTCTTTTTAAGGTTCCGTAGTCAACAAGGAACCTTTATAGTTTCGGTCTGTCCGTCCGTCTGTCCGTCTGTCCATCTGTCTGTCTGCGGTTAAATACGGGTCAGAGTTGCAATATCTTAAATATTCATTTCCAATGGTAAAACTTTGGCAGCTCATATCTTCGAAGTGTGACACTTTACGCGGTTTTGTCCAAGATTATTTTTTGTTTGTATTGATGTTAGCTATCCATTTTTCAAAGAATTATTCGTGAACGCGATTAAAAAAAAACAAAATGGTGGACAAGTAGGTCGGCCAAAATCTTCGTACCCCTTTGTACATTGACCTATCGCGACTTGTCTCTTAATTTCGCGCACGAATATATTGCTATCTCGTTTCCTCAGGTACACGATTGGAGCGCAATAGCAAAATTACTATATTT
Source organism: Polyommatus iphigenia (assembly GCA_963422495.1). Lineage (NCBI taxonomy): Eukaryota > Metazoa > Arthropoda > Insecta > Lepidoptera > Lycaenidae > Polyommatus > Polyommatus iphigenia. Next base: position 30,057,865 of record OY730184.1, on the reverse strand, counting down.
TTTATAAGACATTAAGTAGCGTCCCCATTTTAGAAAACTTTCTTCTTTTTATGTCAATTTTTGTAACGATTTTCAACAGGCAATATTATCTTATATATAAAATTCTCGTATCACAATGTAAGTCACCGTACTCCTCCGAAACGGCTTTACTTATTTTTACCAAATTTTTATATGCATATTCAGTAGGTCTGAAAATTGGCCACTGGGTACTTGATTTATTGATATTTGATAAGTGCATTTGTTGAATAAATAATAGTAAATTATTACAACCTGAGACTGACGGCGACCATTACGTTTGTGCGACGGGATAGCGATTGACGTTGCCATGGTGACATACTTATTTAGTCACTTCAATAAAATAATATGGCAAATATATAATTATGGCAAAGCAACGTTTGCCGGGACAGCAGCTAGTATAATATAAAATATAACGCTCATACCACAATTAAAATTTTTCCAGGTTGCCTTATTTGGGCAAGAAGCTATCTACAGAAATGGAGAGCCCGTAGGTTATCTCAGAAGAGGGGAATACGCTTACCACCTAGACTGTCCGATAGGCATAGGATACGTCAACAACAAAGGATCTATCGTCACTAAAAACTACCTCCAAGAAGGCCAATACGAAATCGAAGTCATGGGCAAGAGATACAAGGCGAAGCTTCACCTGAAATCCCCATTCGATCCCAACGGCCAAAGACTGCTGGGAAATTATGGCAACCTCGGCATGGATGAAAACACTCACGAACCGCACGCCGGACAAAACGAAAAATCCGGTGGCGTCGAGTGAATTCGTTGATCTCAATAAATAGTACTAAATCAGTGTTTCTTTCAATAAGGCTTCGGCCTGACCGAGCCATACCACCTCGCTCGGTCGGAAGATCTTCCTTTGCGGCCTCCACGCATATTACCACAAGGGTAATATAATAAGTAGAAGTTTAGAGTAGTTGTAGCAAAGGGAATGCAAAAAAGAAAACACATCATGCCGAAGATACGCGGTCGAAGTTCGGCAAGATTACGCCTGCAATATATTTTAAATTACCGATGACACACCATGCCGAAATTGCGTCGCGTATTGCGACCGCAGTTCGGCTGTACGCTGTAACAGCGTACAGCCGAACTTCGGTCGAGCGTAAGTTCGGCAGCGTTAATTTTTTTTTCGGCGTCAATTCGTCGGCGTTTGAGACACTGAATACTCTGACAAAGTTAAGCTCTGGTTTCCTCCAAGAGCGGTGCCGTCGTGTGGCGGCCGTGATGCAGCGGTGAATGACGTCATTAGAACGTTGTCTATGTGGGCGGTATGACGCGGTTTCCTATAGAACGGTGAAAATTTTACCGTCCTCTAGGAATCCGCGCCATATTGCTTATCTAGTGACGTCATTCGCTGCTGTATACGGCCGCTGCATGACGGGTCTGCTTTTGTAGGAAACCAGAGCTTTATGCAACTGAATTTCTGTCGCGTAATTTCGGTTCTTACCGTGTGTCATATCAGCCGAATACATCGTAACGTAATATCGGCCACGGAACTTCGGCCGCGTATCTTCGGCATGATGTGTTTAGTGCAAGTTGAGTGTGTGATCACACTAGGCCGAAATTACGCAACCGACCTTCCGAGGTCGATGGCGAAGATACGCGGCCAGAGTTCGGCAATCGTGGATAACCAGACACAACAGCTTATTATATATCTATTGTTATCGCGGCCCACCTGGGCCGCTTGGGAGTTGCAGTAATTTACTGATGACACATCATGCCAAAATTACGTCGAGTTATATTGTATGCGTAGCGCATTGCTGGCGTAATCATGCTGAACTTCGGCCGTGTATTTTTGGCATAGTGTGTTTAGATACCTACTCATATTATTATCAGCCGAATGCATTGGAACGTAAAATCGTCCTCGGAAGTTCGAACGAGTACTTTCGGTCTACCTTGGTCCTTGGTGTGTTTGGATGGATCATCGGCTTTATTCGGCTATTTCCGTCAGTGTTGGGCAAAATGTAATCTAACTGCTGATTACTAACTACGATTACATTATGTAGTTAGTAATCACGATTACAAATTACATAAAGTAATCGTAAAAAGTAGTAAAACATTTTGATTACTAACTACAAATTGTAGTTGCAATCACGATTACATGATTATTTTTTTGAATACTTTTTTCCTTCCTTGATTGTTTGGTTCTGCGGATCGTTCATGCATGTATCGACTTGTCGTAGGTAGGTAGTTACTCGAAGAACGTGTCGCGTCGCGTTCTCGCTTCGCTGCATGTCAGTGTTTTCAATTGCCTCTAACAGTGTGCACGTCTGTTTGCTACAATAATAATAATTATTGTACTTTGAAAACACTACTGCGCGCGCGCCATTTAGTTGTACTACAATATGAACGACTCAGAAGAGTTTCTTTTACTGCGCCAAGAAGCTTCAACTTCAAGTTCCAACAGTTTGGTGGAAAATATTAACGAAAATTTGCCACGGATTCTTGATGGAAAGTTCTTTAAATTTTCTAAAGAAGATTCTACGGATCGCAAACGAGTTGGATTGTGTACGTTGTGCTTGCCAAAACAAGTAAAAATATCCGGAACTTTGCCTTCAACGTCTAACTTTGTCACTCACCTAAAAAGAAAGCACGGAGAAAGCGCATTCGACGACTATAAAGCGTATTATGCCATTAATAAAAAAAAGAAGAAAACAGCTTCAGATACACAGACCGTACAGACTAGAAAGGCTAAAGTATCTCAAGAAGAATTCAATCAGAACATCATAAAATTCTTTATACACTCTATGATACCTCTGAGAGCAATTGAAGATCCATACCTTTCAAAAACATTTGAAAGTGTAGGTATGTGTCAAAATAATTTGACCTTAATGAGTCGACGATCTTTGGGACGGTGTATGCAAGATTATTATAACAAAGAAATACATGAAATAAAATCCTTGCTACGAGATACTTCATATCTATGTACCACAGCAGACATTTGGTCGGGAAAAAAAAGAAGTTTCATAGGTGTCACAGCACATTGAATTACAGCTGATTTACAAAGAAAATCTAAGACGTTGGCGTGTCGGAGATTCAAAGGAACTCATAGCTACGATAGAATTGCTTTTCTATTAGAAGATATTCATAATGAATTCGGAATTGACTCGCAAAAAGTTCTGTCTACGATCACTGATAATGGAAGCAATTTTGTAAAGGCTTTCAAAGAATTTGGTGTAGAAATTGAGTGTTGTGATTCGATTGAGTTAGTTGAATTTAATGAGGAAGGCCAAGCATTTGAAGACATTGCAGAAGTTAGAGATATTGATATATCAGAAGTTAGTAGCACGACGTCGCATGACAAGTCTGAAACCGATCCCTTGTCTCTTGAAAATGTTCGTATGTCACCTGAGCTCCCAGCTCACCTGAGATGCTCTGCTCATAAACTCAACTTATGTGCAACCACAGATGCTGGAAAAGTGCTTCGAAACCAAAATACCACCCTTTCCGAAACCCATGAGCGAGTAATAAATAAATGCAACAAGCTATGGAATGCTGCTGGTCGGCCTAAATCAGCAGAAATTATCCAAACAGTTTTAGGCCACACTCTATCAAGGCCAGGAGACACCAGATGGAATAGCACTTACGACGCACTGAGGCAAATACATGCTATGAAAGATAAAAGCATTGCGCTATATGAAGCTTTAAAAATCAGTGGCAATGGGCAGTTGCGACAGAACGAATTTCGTTACATCCAAGAATATTTAAAATGCTCTAAGCCAATAGCTGAAGCGCTTGATATTTTGCAAGGTGAAAAGGACATGTTTTATGGGTTGCTACTTCCATGCTTATTATCTTTGAGGAGAAAATTACAAAAACTGTGCGATGAAGACTTTGTCTACTGCAAAGAACTGGCAAAAACGCACTTGGAAAGCGTAAATAAGCGTTTTAATGATATTTTTGATTTATCTACCGCAAGAGCTCAAAATGCATCTATCGCTGCAATGTCTTTACCACAGTTCAAAACTAAATGGTTTGCTTGTATTCCTACAGAGGAGCATCAAAGGTTAAAAACATTATTCAAAGCAGCAATAGCGAAGGAAGTTTCGGAAAATGCTGAATCTAGTTCGACGCCAAAAACACAAAATAAAAAAGATGATTTTTTTCAATTTGATAGCTCTTCAGATAGTACTGACGAAGATGTATGTCGAGTGCAAAGGTCAAAAGCAGATGTGGTACTTTCTTGTTATTTATCAGATTTGGAACGAAAACTAAATACCCTTCATAGGTATCCAGAGGTGAAAAAAGTTTTCATAAAATATAATACTCCTTTACCATCTTCAGCTCCAGTGGAACGACTGTTTTCATACGCAACTATGACCAATCATCCCAAATCCCACATGCTGTCGGATGAAATGTTCGAAAAACGTGTAGTACTAAAGGCTAATATGAATGAGTAAGCGCTATAGCATTTTTTTATAGAAATTATTTTAATTAGTTTGATTTCTGATGATTAAAGTATATTTTTGATTATTACATAACAATCAACGCAATCATATTGTTTAATACGTGTTAGTAGGTAGTAGTAGGTACCTAAGTAATAAATATACGTCTTCAAATTATTTCACATAAATATTAATGTCTTCAATCCTTGAAATAAAGATACTTAATTGAAACGATCGCTAGTTTTTTTTATGTACCCAGATTCCAAAACATACATACCTACTTTAAGACATAATATTATGTGTACCGTATATTATATTCGGCAAAATGTAAGTTCGTAGAACTTAAACAATCAGCAGGTAATTAAGAAATCATAACTACTAGATTACAGTAATCAAATTAACAACTACTTCATGAAGTTTGATTACTTGTAGTTAACTACATGTAGTTATGGTTACATGTAGTTAACTACTATTAATCGTAGTTAGTAATCTGATTACAAAAATATAGTTAACTACGCCCTACACTGATTTCCGTATCTATTCGGCCTGCCCTGCCTGCATTGCAATTTGCAAGAGTGAGTGAGCAAGATTAATTAACAAGCTCTGGTTTCCTCCAAAAGCGGTGAAGTCATGTAGCGGCCGTAATACAGCGGTGAATGACGACACTAGACTGCACCGCTTTTGGAGGAAACCAGAGCTTAAGGAGAGCTCATTAGACAATAAGTGGGCCTTAAAGAAAGTTGGTTTTTGGGATTAAGGAAGGAAGAAAATATATAGTGTTCTGGAAAAAAAGGAATAAGATCCCGGCAAAGGCAAACACATAATAATATCGACTTAACAACTTGTAGTTTTTTACTTTGGTTGCGACTTCTTTTCAATAAAAAAAAATATGTAAGTTGACATTGACAAATGACAGATTGACGACGTGTCATTCATGTCATTTGTCAATTGTCAGTCATTGTCGCATGTCGCAAAGAAGAAGACGAAATTAGAGACTGAAATCAAATATTGTAATTTTGTAGTTTATAACGAATTTTAAATTTTAAATATTAAATTTTAACGAATGATTATTTAATTAAAAATCAAAGCAAAGTGCAAACAATAAAGTAACTAATTGGGTAGAACATAAAAGATAAAATACGTTCAAAATGTCTGTTACCTTGCATACTGATGTTGGCGATATCAAAATCGAATTATTTTGCGAACAATGTCCCAAAGCTTGTGAAAACTTTTTAGCATTATGTGCTAGTGATTACTATAATGGTTGTTTATTTCATAGGAACATTAAGGTTCGTATCATACCCTGTACAATGTAGGTATAATATATTTTTAAACTTAGCGAATATTTTCTATTTTACAATTACTAATCAAATGTTTTTAGGGTTTCATAGTACAGACTGGTGACCCCACTGGCACAGGAAAAGGTGGCTCATCAATATGGGGAAGGAAATTCGAAGATGAGTTCTCAGAAGAGCTAAAGGTAACATAATATTGTGTGAAATTTTGAAGAGTAGGGTGCCTTGATGGGACTCCGCATAAAAATAAAGTTTGGGGCCCTCGGGAAGCGTAAATTCGTGGGCCTGGTATAATTGATACAGCGGTAGCTAGGCTCCTGGTGAAATTTGCATAATTTGTACAAAATGCATAATACAGTAATCAGTACCTACTAAAAGTTATCACAGACAATCTTCAATCTTCATTGAATTATTACGATGGCACTCATCAAATCTTTTTGATAGTATCATTGCATTTTAGTGAAATCTTTTTTTATGTCTGCAGCATACTTCAAGAGGCATGGTCAGCATGGCTAACAATGGACCTAACACAAATGGAAGCCAATTCTTTTTTACCTATGGTGAACAGCCCCACTTAGATTTAAAATATACATTATTTGGCAGGTAAATGTTATTAAAAATAATAATTACGTGAACATTTTTATTTTAAAAAATTCCATTTCTAAATTGTACCATCGAGGAAATTGATTGCTATGCAGTTGATAGACCAACATTATTTGGTCGAACATGTCAATTCAATGTTAATTGTAATCTGTCGGCTGGGTTTGACGTAACGCAACCAAACTACGTAGGTCCCCGATCTGCATAGGAATCAACTTCTCTGATAGTACATAATTTTATTCTTTCAGAGTAATAGATGGTTTTGAATCATTGGATGACTTGGAAAAATTAGCAGTAAATCCTAAGACATTTCGACCATTATCGGAGACAAAAATAACCTCTGTCACTATACATGCAAACCCGATGGCTGGATAAGAAATTTTAGAACATTGGATAATAAAATCAGTTTTATGTGCAAAGTTTTGTTTTAATGCATAACAAATTTCCAAATTAAAAGCTTTATAATTTAACAGATTTGTAGTTTGTGCTTAAACTCACTTGAATGGTGCCTTACATATTTTATTGAATATTTTGACATAATAGATCTTATAACTAATAATAATACAAGAGATTTAGTTCTAAATAACATTTTTATAATTTACTGGAAGTCTGTTTTAAAGTAGATAGGGAAAAGTTATTTCACAAAATTGACCTGTCTAGAGAAATATAAACAATTTAATAAAATATAACATGATTAATTAAATAGAAACATCAGAAATACACAACATTAACTCTCTAAGCCATAAAAATCATCAGTCATTTCAAATTCTAAATCATTTTCCTGCTTAATATCGCTTTCAGTAATTTTATCCTCAATATTTTCTGTGAAGTGTGACTTAATATGGGCAACCAAATCTGCTTTCTTCTCAAATGTGGCTCCACATTCAATGCAAGGCATATTCACAACCAATTCATTAGAACATTCATTAGATGCAACATGTCTATCGAGTTTCTCTTTTTTAGTAAAATTTATATCACATTGGTTACAACTAAATGGTTTCATGCCAGAATGTATGACTACATGTCGGTCGAGCTCTCTCTTCCGTGGAAATTTCTTGAAACAAATCTTACATTGAAAAATTCTTGATCCTATGTGTGCCACTGAAACATGAGTTTTATATGCATCCAACGAAGAAAACCTTTTAGGGCACTGATGGCATTTGATATTCTTGGGCTTGTTCTTATTGCTAATAGGAGATTTTTGCTTTGAATGTGAATTAAGTACTTGTTTTCCAGATGTGGATGGAGTCTTTTGAATCTGATTTACAAAACTGCTTTCACCAGCTATATGATCAGGAACCCTAGGCAACTCAAATTCATTATCATGGTTGGATGCTAAAAGATTACTGAATGGATTAACATTAACCACCATATCTTGAGTAATTTGATTATTATGTTCTGGCGATGAAGGACCATGCCTTACTTCATGCTTTAGTAGTTTGTCTCGTCTACCAAAAGTTAGGGGACATTTTTTACAAGCAAATGGTTTCATTCCCGAGTGAACTAGTACATGACGTTGTAGATCACCTTTAGCGACGAAACTTCGAGGGCACAAGGGACAAACATGTGGTTTCTGTCCAGAATGTATTCTCAGGTGTTTACTCAAATTTGTGTTCCTAGAGAAACTTTTAAAACAATAATGACACTGGTATGGCCTTATTCCAGTATGAACAATCGAATGTTTCCTCAAGTCAGATCGCCTGCCAAATGATTTATCACATTCGGGGCAGTGATACGGTTTATCAGTACCGTGTACTTGTTTGCAGTGTGCCACATATTGACTGCGCTCCGCAAATACTAAACTACATTCGATGCATTTAAATGGTAAGTTAGGGTCATGACAGCATTGTTCGTGTTCTTTACATTTTTCCATTGTAATAAATGCTTGATCGCAATACTGACACATAAAAACATTCTTAAAAAATTGATCGGGTGTTGGCAAATCATTTTCAACTGTTTGATCCTGTTCTGCTTGTTCAGTCTCTTGATGATCAACATTTTCTGATTCTTCTGATGAGTCATAATCGAGACTAGGGTCGACGACCATAACAACACTGTCTTCTACAATGTAATCTTCAGTTTTAATTTTATGCCCATCTTGAGTATTATATTTGAAGCTTTCTGGTGAACTTGAGGTATCTAACTCAGATTTTACTCTGCCTGTGATTTGTTTTAGTCTTGATTCACTTTGTATACATTGTAGTCGAAATTTGGAACATTTCTCTACTTTATATAGACATTTGTAGCAAATTCTCGTCGGAAGACCATCGTTTGGATCCATCTGTAAATTAATACGCAAAATGTAATAAACTCACTTATTTTGAAATAGTAATGACGCACCAAAATAGAATTTTCATTAAATCATACCTGAATCTCAAAACACTCAGTAATTTTCGAGGTTACTGATGAATCCGAAGACTCGTCTGGAGCATTACTAAATATTGATATTGATAAATTACTTTTACAGAGGCAAAGACGACAAAGCGTATGAAAATTGGTAATTATGTAGGAATCATCCATTTTGATCGCTGTCTTCGCACATTTAGATTTTATATTCTCGTTACGTCTTTAGGCACTTCGTACTCTTCTTGCTTTTTTTCTCGTAGAAATAAACAGATGTTCAAGGTGGGAACAATCCTAGTAAATCACAGTTTTCTAAGCGCCATTCTGTAACTGAACAAAGCCCCGGAGGCTACGGCCCCGCGACGCGACTACGCAATCGTTCGATTTTAGTCAACGGGGCCGCTGTCCCGTAGGGCTGCGCTAACGGAGTCTTCGAGCACTAAGCACTTCCTCAGCACACGATAGAAAATATTTTCGTCGTAAGAGCCAAGGTATTATTTACTTATTGAAAATTATAAAGATTTTACGTTTTGTACTTTTGGCACTATTACTAGGAATTCTAAATTTGAATTTAAAGTTTGTGGTAAACAAAACCACGCAAATTTTTTTCAAAATAAACAAAATTAAAAGGAAGTACCTACTGATTTTTCATTCAATGAGTTAGGTGCAATCTTATTGGTAATTTTTAAAATTAGAGAACTGTGATTGGTTAAAATTTGGACTTAAAAAAAGTTGCCACAACAGAAATATTTTTATCCAAAGCTTGGACTCCAAACTCCTTCAGCAATCAGCAGGACCTGGAAAACTGATTTTTTTCTGGCTTATCAGTTATCACTTATCGCTGGGCAAGGTCATGGTTAAGCCTATTAATAAATTAAAAACCTATCCGTTTACCACGGTCCACGCGCCATAAAACAGCGTCAGCCGTCTTGTAAACTATGGAGTGTAGATAGAGGAGAACTATCTCTGTACGTAAAAAGTGTCCGCGGAAATGCGTTAAATTAGGGTGAAACTAATTCACCCTAAGGTGGTGCTACAGCTGTAGCAACAAGGTAAATTTTAAATCATTTAGCAAATTTTATTTCAGCTATTTTAGGTTATATATTTCAAAATATATTGGTATTGACCCAGTAATTCTAGTAATAATTTATATTCCAGTAATAATTTATATTTTGTCACCAACGGCTACATTCATTCCTACACTCCATAATTCATTCCATACCCTTTGCAGCAGCTAGCGCCACTCTCGGAGGATTTTTCAACTGTTATTTACTGCGTACAGCTGGACACTTTTTCAAATATCCCCCATATAAGATAGTTCTCTTCTATCTACACTCCATATCGATGGCCCCAACGAATAAACGTGCAATCGAAAAAAGACAACTTTTCAGGAAGACAAAAAAAAAACGTTTGGAACCACATAACTTTGACTACATAATAAAAAGACAAATATAATGTATAATCAAATTAAAGGTAAAAAAAATATCTTTTAGCTCATATATTTATTAAAAATCAAATATCAAGAGGCCGGGTACACTTGGAATTTCTCATACATACGTAATTCCAAAATCATTTTCTCATACGAAAATATTTAACATGTTTGAGTTGTTTTTCAGTTTAAAATAGTAATTACCTAGGTTCCTGCACAAAAATTTACTTCAAAATATTTAAACACAATTTTTTTTTTGCTTTAAAATTTTTTTAGTAAATTTACTACTAAATATTTAAACACTAAAAAATAGAGTAAAACACTAAAAAATATATAAATAAATAGTTAATTTACTACAAAATATTTAAACTAAAAAATATTTTTAGTATTTAAATATTTTGTAGTAAATTTACTATTTATTTATATATTTTTTAGTGTTTTACTCTATTTTTTAGTGTTTAAATATTAAGTACTAAATTTACTAAAAAAAATTAAAAAAAATTTTTTTTAACGTTTAAATATTTTGAAGTAAATTTTTGTGCAGGAACCTAGATAATTATTATTTTAAACTGAAAAACAACTCAAACATGTTAAATATTTTCGTATGAGAAAATGATTTTGGAATTACGTATGTATGAGAATTTCTAGGGTACCCGGCCCCTTAACGGTTTACTACATATTTTAGGCTATGTTCCGAAATGTACTGCGACCACTGCACAGTGCTATCACTGTAGAAAAAATCGTTCCGTAATGGAGTTGCAGTACACTGCCGCAGTACCCTAGTGAAATATATGACGTCATCAATCGTCGCCATATTGTACTGTGAGCACTGGCGTTTTCGAGGTAAGGCACTCGCAGCACTTTGATCACGTGATCAGTCAACTGTCAAAAGTCAACTGTCAAGTATCAATACCTACTGTTTAATCCCAAAGTTATAAATTTCTGTAATTAATTTGGATTAATAATAATAAAACACTGGAAGAATTGCAAAAATTAACCTTATTAGACTGTGTTGAAAATGTTCAATACGAGCTGTCAAAAATGCGGTTGATCGTATACTGGATTGCGTTCCGTTTTAAATAGTAACCAGTATACTAACTATAAAGGAACGGCTTCGCAGTATACTAAAATAACGTCACACTCTGCAGTGGTCGCAGTGCATTTCGGAACATAGCCTAAGAAAAACCATATTATTAAATGGGAACTAATTTTTTGAGCTGTTATTTAAATATTCGAGATGTTATTATGATCAGTTGAAAAAATTATTGAGCAGTTATTTAATTTAATAGCGGTTGATTAATTATTGCGACAGTAAAACATGGACAGTAATAAAATATCAATTGGACGGTTATTTTCTCATACAATGTCAATTCTAAAAATAATCGAATCAGTTCAATTACTGAACGAGCGGTAAAAATGATGGAATGGTCAGTAAAAAAGATGGAATGAGCGGTTCGATAACCTAAGTAATATGTTTCGAATTACGTATGTTTAATAAAAGTTTATATTATTACTATAAAAACCTGCTCTTATTATACAATAAGTTAATTTTAGCTGCTACTAAGCAAATTTGTGGTTGTTATTATTTGTTTTTATAATATTATGCCATTTCGATAAAGAACCTAAGTATGTTTCAAAATACGAATAAAAGTTCCTATTATTTTTAATTTAGTTTTAAATTCATTCAGTGTTGCAGCGCCTAAATCTTTTAATGTTAATTTAGTTTCTTTTGTTTCTTAAAATTATGTTTTGCAATGTAATTTTTACAGGCGTTTTAATAATATTTATTTTTGCTAATTGGTAGGCGGTAGTCGATATATTCTTGTCTCGTCCATTCTTTTATTGCATTGTAATGCTGTTCAATTGTTACAAAACTAATATACAAAAGTTCATATAAATTGCATTTTATTCAGTATCCTCAAAATAGGATCAAAGTTAACTAAATCCAGTTTCAATACGAAACATTCAATGAAAGTAAAAGTAATTTAATTTTTCATCACCAAGTACCGTCTGTCCGTCCGTCCGTCCGTCCGTCTGTCTGTCTCCAGGCTGTATCTCAAGATTATGTCTTAGACCACAACACAGAGTCTAAGTGTCTAAACACTCTAGGCTGAATTACGCCAGCGTAATTTACGTGGCCGAAATTACGTTCATCCGCTTACGTCTGATGCGACACACTATAAATTACGCGAAGAACCGAAATTTCGCGGCGTAATTTCCGTTGCCGAACGCGCGCGTAAGTATTTAAAATTCTCAGATGTAATGTGTGCGTTAACGCTTTGGAGATAAGGTTGGATTTGCTATGTTCGGTTTTGATAATTCCGTCGCGTATAGTGTGTTGCTATACAAAACATTACCACCGAATCGCTGCCGAATTTTACGCTCGACTCGGCTCGACGGAAATTCGGCTCACGACGGAATTTCGGCATAGTGTGTCGTCTGTCGCGTTCCGCCCATAAAATATGGATTTGAAACGCGGCGTAAGCGCGGCGGAATTTACGTCGGCGTAATTCAGTCTAGTGTGTTTATACCCTTAGGGCCGTCTTAGGGCCGGGACACAAAAACACGACGTCGTGGGAATCTACGACGCGCGTCGTAAAAAACCACGACACGACATCGTACGACGTCGCGTCGTAGAAACTCATCGTTAAATTTCTACGTGAGTTTCTACGACGCGACGTCGTATGACGTCGTACGATGTCGTGTTAGGGCCGGGACACAAAAACACGACACGACGTCGTACGACGTCGCACGACGTCGTGTCGTGGGAATCTACGACGCGCGTCGTAAAAAACCACGACATGACATCGTACGATGTCGTGTTGTGGCCGGGACACAAAAACAGGACACGACGTCATGTCGTGGGGATCTACGACGCGCGTCGCGACACGACATCGTACGACGTCACGTCGTAGAAACTCATCTTTGAATTTCTACGTGAGTTTCTACGACGCGACGTCGTACGACGCCGCACGATACCTTGTCATAGCTTCTTACACGATACCGTGTCATAAATTCCCACGACACGACGTCGTACGACGTCGTATCGTGTTTTTGTGTCCCGGCCCTTATGCTGGTATAAATAGTCAGTACTTAAGATGCGACCCGGTCTCAAGACGCGGTTCGGTTCGGTGATTGGTCCAAATTTTGACAGCCAACCAATCACAGAGCCTGAACTGAGTCTTAAGACCGAGATGCATCTTGAGTACTGACTATTTATACCAGCCTTAGTTTCGCTTTATAACGGTACGGAATCCTCCATGGGCGAGTTCGACTCGCACTTTGCCTATTTTATTTTATTTTACTACCTCATTGTTTAAGGCGTCGCCTTGATAATTTGGCTGTAGCAATATCGATTTTTCTCAGCAATGACTAAAGCTAAGAAATTAAAGTTCATTGTCAGTATTCATCATGTCTTTGTCTTTGAATTACCCATTATAATAACAGCATAACACGATTGGTCAACTTTTATAACACAGAATAATTAATCAAAAAGACCTCTGTAAAAAAATGGATTCCTATTTTGCCAACAGAGGAGAGTGATTTAAGCTTCCAAAATTTGTACATAAATTGGTTCAAGCATACACTCTAATTTGCCCATAGCTTATATGAAATATATTTATGGTTATTAAATTACGCGACAAAAACCATTTTGTCGCTTACGCCCTTTCCATTTTTTGCAAACAATCAAAAGGACGGTCAAACTGTTTGATTCAAACATTACGTGTTTGATGAAACCGTTTGATGTCGGTTTGAACGGTTGTCAAACGGCATTGCGCATTTGGTTCAGTGCGCCGCCATAATTAGATGTGTTGATGCAGACAAGATTGCTCTCAAACTTCAAAATCCAGTACTAAACTAAGCCGAGTTTGTTCAAACGCATCGGAAGTCGGAACACGATCAAACACAAACACGGCGCGTCAAACACAACAAAAATATGAAATTTCAACAAACGAGCTTTAAACACGTAAATGTTTGAAAAACCGTTCAAGCTAGCTTTGTAAACGGTCAAAATGGTTTGAGTCGAACCAAAATTTACGTGTTTGAATCAAACCGTTTGACCGTCTCGGGGGCCCTTAAAACATATCCAACACGGTTTTTTACTTTAGCGCGGAGAACTGCTTAGAATGAGATTTCTTACTGACAAATTCCGATTTGTTACTGCCCAGACGTAACCGCTCATTCATTCATTTTTACTGCTCATTTAATTATTTTACTGTTCAATAGTGTTTTCAATTATCCATTTCATTATTTTTTACTACTCATTTTTGTTTAATTTACTGCTTAGTTTTAACTGTTAAGTAGTTATTGAATTATTATATGAAATATTATTATATCACCGATCGAATCTCTGACGTTGTTACTATATGAAAAATAGTTTGTACCTCATGAATTTTTAAGTAATTATAAAGAAAATAGTATCTTCTTTAATATTCTTTTTGTTTTGGAGAGGTACAAACGATAAAAAATACAAAATTTTACTCGGAGTTTCATAGTTAGATATGAGAAAATTCATCGAAACCGATCGAATCTCTAACGTTGTTACTATATGAAAAAACGTTTGTACCTCATGAATTTTTAAGTAATTATAAAGAAAATAGTATCTTCTTTAATATTCTTTTTGTTTTGGAGAGGTACAAACGATAAAACATACAAAATTTTACTCGGAGTTTCATAGATATGAGAAAATTCATTGTTGAAAATAATTTTGACCTTTTTATATGTTAAGTTTTTTATGGGTTTTAAATGTGACGTATTCTATAATGTGACTTTTTGTAGAGAAAATTAGTGTATGAAAAAATGGTGTTATGAGAATGTGTAACGACAAAAATAAATATAATATTTAAAAGAGTACACGAGTTTATTAAATGAGTTGAGCTATTTTGTTCATGGTGCCGAAGCCCGGGAGGAGGAGAAAAGAGAGAGATTTGAAATAAATATTGTAAGTACAAAATGCAAGAGATGCATAACCTTATAGAGCAACAGGAGGAGTTTAAAAAGAGACTTGATAAGGATATAACAATTTACAAAAAGATATCCGAGGAGAATAAAACTTTAAAAAACATAGAGCGCAGATTAAATATCGCAAACAATTTGTATAGTCGTTTTGAGGCAAATCATGACGAGATATTGAATAAATTGAGTAAAGCAGATATAGAGAAACTAGACTATTTTGTGAGGGATCTACATACTGAGTTTGAAGAGACATAAATAAATTATACAGGAGTATTAGACGAATATATTGAGAGAGAGAAAAGTAGAGAACTGCAGAATTTAGAAACTAATGTAAGTGCTGCGGAAATAAAACTACCAGAAATCAATTTACCAAAATTTTCTGGACAATATAAAGAATGGAGTGCCTTTCATGACATGTTTCTGTCACTTATACATAACAATACATCTTTGAGAGCAGTGCAGAAATTGTATTATTTAAAGGGATGTTTAGAGGGAGAATCTGAGCAATTACTTAAAAATTTACCAACTACGGATGACAATTACGAGGAAGGATGGAATATTCTGAAAAAACGGTATACTAATAAAAGGCAATATATTAACGAAATTATGAAAAAAATATTTGAGCAAAAAGGTTTGACGTTAGAATCATCCGCTGGAATAAAAGGCTTATTAGATATAACTACAGCGTGTATGAAATCGATCCAAAATTTGAACATCAATACTAGTAACTAGGATGTCATAATTAATGACATTGTCGTAAATAAATTAGACCATGAGTCGAGAAAATTGTGGGAGATGAGAGTGAGTGATTCAGAGGAAATCCCAACATGGGGAAACTTGAGAGAATTTCTTGAAACTAGATTTAGGATGCTTGAAAACTTGGAAGGAGCTGTGTGTTACTTAAAATCTATAAGTAATAAAAAAAAACAGATTAGTAATGAGTTCTAGTAAGAAGACATTTCATGTCAGACGATATAGTGTAAATAAAAAATGCATTCTTTGTTCAGGGCAACACAAAATAAAAGATTGTAAATTATTTGAGCAGCAGACACCTGAGGAGAGATCGAAAACAGTAGCTGAAGGCGGGTTATGCTTCAACTGTCTGTACGACAACCATTATGTAAAGGATTGCCGGTTTTCAAACAAGTGTGACCGATGTCATAGAAGACACCACCCTTCGTTACATTTTGAGCGTGGAGGGGTAGACGAAAAGAATTGAGCATTGAACCGGCAACTAAATTACCCCATCGAAAATGAGTACCTAGCACATTTTACTCGAGAGACAAAACCGAAAGAAATGGTTGAGAGTGGTGAGTGTACAAATATAAATGAAGAAAATTTTAAATATGATTACGATCCATTCATGGACGAGTTTTGGAAGTATCAAGAGGAGAAAGATATGGAGGCGTCTCGATACATAGAGTTCAAGAAAAGAAAAATAAAACAAGGAGAACCATGATAATAGTATATTGTTGTGTGGTCGGTGGTTAATTTAGAGGAGTTGAGTTTTAGTTTCTTATGTTAATTTTGTTTTGAGTTTATTTGTGTGATAATTGAATAGGAATTTTTATACAAGTCAGAGTTATTTTAGTTCAGAGTTCGAGTTTAAAAAGTTTTATGTACTTACTTAAATAAGAATTACTTAGGAAACATAAAAATATGTTACTATGTAGTGTGTAGTGTATGGGATAGATAGGACAGCATATAAAATGACTAGTTGCAGAGCACTAGGTCCTTTGGGGTGGAGAATGTTGAAAATGATTTTGACCTTTTTATATGTTTAGTTTTTTATGGGTTTTAAATGTGACGTATTCTATAATGTGACTTTTTGTAGAGAAAATTAGTGTATGAAAAAATGGTGTTATGAGAATGTGTAACGAGAAAAATAAATATAATATTTAAAAAAGTACACGAGTTTATTTAATGAGTTGAGCTATTTTGTTCATTCATCAAGACCGATCGAATCTCTGACGTTGTTACTTTATGAAAAAACGTTTGTGCCTCATGAATTTTTAAGTAATTATAAAGGAAATAGTATCTTCTTTAATATGCTTTTTGTTTTGGAGAGGTACAAATGATAAAACATGCAAAATTTTACTCGGAGTTTCATAGTTAGATATGAGAAAATTCATCAAGACCGATCGAATCCCTGACGTTGTTACTATATGAAAAATCGTTTGTACCTCATGAATTTTTAAGTAATTATAAAGAAAATAGTATCTTCTTTAATATTCTTTTTGTTTTGGAGAGGTACAAACGATAAAATATACAAAATTTAACTCCGAGTTTCATAGTAAGATATAGGAAAATTCGTCAAATCAGATCGAATCTCTGACGTTTTTACTATATGAAAAGACATTTGTACCTCATAAATTTTTAAGTTAATATAAAGAAAATCCTATCTTCTTTAATAATCTTTTGTTTTGGAGAGGTACAGACGATAAAAGATACAAAATTTAACTCCGAGTTTCATAGTTAGATTTGAGAAAATTCATCAAGACCGATCGAATCTCTGACGTTGTTACTATATGAAAAAACGTTTGTACCTCATGATTTTTTAAGTTAATATAAAGAAAATAGTATCTTATTTTATAAAATTTTTGTTTTGGAGAGGTACAAACGATAAAACATGCAAAATTTATAACTCCGAGTTTCATAGTTAGATGTGAGAAAATTCATCAAGACCGATCGAATCTCTGACGTTGTTACTATATGAAAAATCGTTTGTACCTCATGAATTTTTAAGTAATTATAAAAAAAAAATCTTCTTTAATATTCTTTTTGTTTTGGAGAGGTACAAACGATAAAAGATACAAAATTTAACTCGGAGTTTAATAGTAAGATATAGGAAAATTCGTCAAATCAGATCGAATCTCTGACGTTCTTACTATATGAAAAAACGTTTGTACCTCATAAATTTTTGAGTTAGTATAAAGAAAATCCTATCTTCTTTAATAATCTTTTTGTTTTGGAGAGGTACAAACGATAAAAAATACAAAATTTTACTCGGAGTTTCATAGTTGGATATGAGAAAATTCATCAAGACCGATCGAGTCTCTGACGTTGTTACTATATGAAAAATCGTTTGTACCTCATGAATTTTTAAGTAATTATAAAGAAAATAGTATCTTCTTTAATATTCTTTTTGTTTTGGAGAGGTAAAAACGATAAAAAATACAAAATTTTACTCGGAGTTTCATAGTTAGATATGAGAAAATTCATCAAGACCGATCGAATCTCTGACGTTGTTACGAGTACTATATGAAAAATCGTATATACCTCATGAATTTTTAAGTAATTATAAAGAAAATAGTATCTTCTTTAATATTCTTTTTGTTTTGGAGAGGTAGAAACGATAAAAAATACAAAATTTCACTCGGAGTTTCATAGTTATTTTTTTTGTTCTTTTTTGTAAAATAAAAAAAATAAACTTTAAAAACTGGTACAATCCGGTACAAACGATACTCTTTCAGATGGCATCATTGAAATTATCTTTATGTCGGTTGCTAAGCAAATTTTACCACCCCCCCATTTCTACCCTATTGAGGTACAAACGATTTTAATTGCGGTACAATCGGGTACACTCCGGGTACAATCGAATGACATACATAAAAACCATTGTACCTTGAACTCGGTTGCTAACTTCACATAGGTCAATTAATGGACACGACGCGTCGCCCGCGTGTGATGTGACCCCGCGCGCGCGCCTCCCCCCGCGTTACCCCCTCTCATTCCCCCGCGCCGTGAGTGACCGTTCTGCAACGATTTTAACTGGGATAAAATTTGTCAATAAAAAAAAATATAACACCCAATTTTTTTGGTTTATAAATGGACTCTCCTAATGATACCGAAGCCCTGGAAAAAATTTGGCAGGAAGGTTTAATTGCACTCTGTATTTGTCGGATTATTCCGACCTTGGCGGAGAGTTAAAGCGTGTTTAAAAAATGCTAAAATTAAATACGGTACCTACGTCTTAATAATTTCTATTATTTTTTTAAATACTTTTATTGCTTTAATTTTTTTGCACAAACATAATTTTCACATTTTTTTCAATAAGTAGTAATTTTGCAACAAATCAGCAGTTACAACTACATGATACACCATATACTATAATAATTTATTGTACTTGTGCTTGATTCTCAATCGTTATGAGCTTGCAAGGGTACTCCGGCCATTGCACGTTGGAATCAAAGTTGAAATTATCTGGACAAAGTTTTAACGCTGGCTGATAATCCTGAAAAGAAGAATACAAAACATTAGATTTTTATGATCATATAAAGCAGGGTTCCCAAACTTATTTTACTGCCCACTTTGAGAATAAATTATTATTGTTAGCGCCCCCGTCAACGACTCCCCCTCCAACAGTCGCAAGTCGCCACGTTCGGTAACATGCAAGACGATTGCATGTTACCGAACGTGCGAACGAAGATCTAAGAGGCCTCCTAACTAAATGAAATTACAAATCAGTAATTTCATTTAGCTTTACCCCATTTTTTTCCGGGTCTCTTACCGCCCCTCTACAGGCCTACAGCGCCCACGAGGGGGCGTTATCGCCCACTTTGGGAAAGACTGATAAAAAGGTGTATCTAAGTTTATAAAAAAGGATCAGAATTTCACACAAAATTTTACATTCTTATATTTTAAAAGTTCTATGCTTTGATTCGCCATTTGTACCATGATTTTCTTTGTCTCATGATAAAGTAATGTCCATACTTACTTGACATTCCACGTAGAAGCTATGATTTTCTCCTACGCCGTAGTACGCGTTTCGCTTCTTGCAAATTTGGGGACCACTAAATAGAAGACCTGGATTATTGACAGGGTTTTCTGTATCGTTGGTCGTGTTACGACGGTCCTTGTCCGATATCGAGTCGTTATTCCCATTGTTTAAAGGGTCCGGGTCGGTCTGCGACAAAGTCGCAGAGTCACTCAGTACTGTTGTTGTTTCGATTCCCGAAGTATTTTCTAGATCCTTCTCCTTGTTCAAAGATTCGATTGTGCTCGTTTGTAGGGATCTGCTTGGATCAGCTGAGTCATCGAGAGTCGGTAGCTTGGAAACTTCCGTGGTTATTTCTGATACAAAGCTGGGGTTCTCCGAAGTGTAAAGGGGTCTGCTATGCCCATTCGTTAGAGAAGGATCCGAGACATAAGGTGGGTTCGATGAAGGATACGTCGATTGAGTCGTGGAGACGTAATTGAACGTAGACGACGGAACTGCAGTGCTTGTTATGGGAGGTCGGTACGACGTGTAGATAAATTGAGGTGGAACACGTCGTGTGGTTGAGGTGAAAACTGGAGGTGTGGTGGAACCCCAAGCGTTAGGAAGTCGGTATCTTGGAGTAGTGGTAAATGGTAAGTATTTTATCTTGGCTGTGGTAGGATTTGGCTTATCTGTATTAAATTTTGAAACTAAGCCAGGTGCGACTCCGTTAGCAATTTTTCCGCTGTTATTGTTAACTTTGGTGCCTTCTGTGGTTGTTTTGACTCCATTCGTATTCCAGTAAGATTTGTTTTTCAGGAAATACCATGGCGGAGGTATGGGCACGTTTCTTATGCCGTCACCGATTTGTTGCGCTATAGACAACCCGGGCTCCCTTCCTTGCCATACTATCTGTGGTAGCGCTGAAACGTAAAGCAAAGAAGACTTTTAAAATATTTCTTAACCATAAAATTCACATTAAATAAACGGAATAAATAAATCTCTATCTTCGCACTTCGGTAGTGCTGACAGAAAGATAGAGATTTCATTTCCTCTCCTAAGTCCTACTGCACCGGCCGCGCATCTATTTTTTCTCGTCTACGAATTTTTGATGTTACCTGAGAATATTCTGACTGGAGTTGAACGGCCCACAAAGATCTAAACATCGATTGAACAGTTGTTTTGAGACCATTATGTACTGATTTTTTTTCTAATCAACTGTTCAACAGGTGTTTAAATCTTTTGTAGTAAGACCGTAATATTTTGTACTCTTTTCAGAAATCGCACACACTGCGAATGAAATTTAACGCCAATTTCCAATATGAGGGAAAATAGTACTTACATGAGGCTATGACAACTAATGAAAACAGTAGAATGCAAGTAACTTTAGGCATCTTGGAAGTGATACCTTGATACTGAGCAAAGCAGATGCCGGCTTATATATTTATATCTTACTATTTGAGCTAATTAAATACTCATTATTTTTTAAACGATATCTTATCGATAAAGTTAATTGCTGTCACTAAAGTAGCGGTAAAAATAACTGACCTGTACTAATTATTATTATTGGTATCAGTGAAATGCAATTTTAACCACAGTTCTGTTATTTCAAGACGTGTTATCAGTAAGAATCAATTAAGTAAATGATATCTAGATGTATAAATAGTATGTTGGGGAAGTCTTGCTTACAGTTTTCCAACAAGTCAGACGGTAATTCAGTGGAGGAAGCAAGGCACCACCAAAAAATGTTTAAAGCGTCTCATATGTTTTTGCTTGCATTCGCAGCCATTTCATGTAAGTAAATACATACCTATTGCTTAAAAAAGGTTAGGTATGTTATGGTAGTGGTGCCAATCATAGACTTATGATATATACTGCTAGGTTTATGGTGCCAATAAATACTTCCTTTGTTATATCTGCAGGTAACGGTCAATCTGTTCCTGTTGCATCCCAGGGTGTTACTTGTGCGAATATCCGCAACGCCTACCTTGACGAAGGTCTCTGTGACAGTTACATTGAATGCAGGGTAAGTGAATCCATACCACTACTTTAAGGGCTCCCACACATAACTGCGATTTCGTGCGAATTTGCATGGCAATGTCATTTTTATTACTTATAATGACTTATGAGTTTTGACGCAGATATTTGCGATGCGATGCGAATTCGCAGTTTTATGTTGGGGCCCTAAATATTAAAGTAGTGTGATTTAAAGTTTAAATACGATTAGGTGATATTATGATAACTACCTACCTAATGCTATACTGTTTTAACAGAACTTCAAACCAACCAAGCGAGTGTGTCCTGATGGGCTGAACTTCAACCCAGCAACCAAGTGGCCCGCCTACCCCTGCAGCTACCCCAACGAAGCACCATGCCTTGGAAGACAACAGTCCCGTAAGTAATAAACCGATACAAAACTCTAATAAGTATCAGGAATCAGAGTGCGAAATATTGAACCGATCAAAACACTTGTGGGAATAATGTGTGGTGGCCAAAGGAAGATCTTCCGACCGAGCGAGGTGGTATGCTCGGTCAGGCCGAAGTCCACGTGATACATTTCAGCTGTCGTATATATACCGACGCGCTCAGAAAACTTCGATAGCGCGATGCAGGAATGTTAGGCGAATTGTGGGTACCGCCACATCACTCCTCCCCGGAGACCGGAGGTCGAATCTTGAAGCCTTGTCGCTTGAGTCGCAAGTGCCAGTAAGAGTCCCAGTGAGTCGGAACTGTTGCAGTGAGTCCCAGTGAGTCGGAACTGTAAGCTGCTGCACGGGATCCAGTGAGTCGGATAAGCTGCCGTGCGGGGCCGATGCTACGTGCTGACCAGGAGAGATGTGTGCTCTGCTTGCCGATCGGTCGGTGTAGTGAGAAAGCCCGATGATGCCGATGCGGAGTCGCCCAGGCCGCGGTACATTGCGGCTAGTGGACGAGGTACCCGATGAGGCGATGCTGACTGGCGCGGTGCGGAGGGGCGGGGAGTGATGATGATGAAGGAGGCGTGTTCTGTCGAGGGTCACCAATGTGGGATATACGTGCGTGAAGGCCAAAGGAAGATCTTCCGACCGAGCGAGGTGGTATGCTCGGTCAGGCCGAAGCCCACGTGATACATTTCAGCTGTCGTATATATACCGACGCGCTCAGAAAACTTCGATAGCGCGATGCAGGAATGTTAGGCGAATTGTGGGTACCGCCACACACTGAAAGTTGCTTAGAATATCTCATGAAATAGCCCTTTCTAGCTTTGAGCGTGCTGATTATAAAAAATAGGTGATTCTATAAGAAAACGATTTTGGGACAATCGGTGGGTTCCTGAATTCGTTCATTGTTTATTGTTCAATAATGATATGTTCGTTTATTTCCCACAGAGATACCTCAACCAACAGGCGACTGTCAGCGCCAGTTTGGCGTGTTCCCCTCTCCTAAGGCTACATCCAGCGAATGTGGCAGATACATCATCTGCTCAGCCGGCCACGCGTATAATATGTACTGCCCGTTCGGCCTGGCCTTCAACCCCACTACATCCAGCTGTGACTGGCCCTACAATGTTCCTTCTTGCAACGTTGATGGTGAGGATGGCTTTAGTACTTCAGACATAGTGATTATATTATTCTCTTTGACTTCAGACTTCTGTGTTGTCACATTTTATGGAAATTCTTTTTTTTCAGAATTCTACGGTATCACGTGTCCTCCGGGCAAAATTGACGAGAGCGGCAACCCCATCGTGGTCAACCTGAAGTAATTTTTTAAATATTTTTATAATAATCGTTTTGGAGTCAATAGTTACATCCAGCTATATTTTTGGGATTAAACGAAGAAAAAACATTAGGCGAAGGATATTTGGGCTCTGGATCTATGACGAAATTTCTTCTCGCTTAGGTTTTTTTTAAACTGCAGGCAGGTCAAGTAGCCTTGATGTCACTGCGACCCTTAAAGATCTATTGTGGACTCCTCTCGCTTAGGTACAACTTTCTAGTTTCTACAACTAACTTACTCTTTAGTAGGATTCTAACGCCGTTAGAAATTAAAATAAAATGTTTAAGACCCAATTTCACCAACATCTGTTAGTTTTAACAGCTTGTTAAAATATCATAATATGTTCTCTTTCATTCATACGAAAAACGACTAATGATATTAATTCGATCGATTCGAATTTCGATCGTTAACTTTAACAGTCGTTGGTGAAATTGGGTCTTAAACGTTTGCTACTTTTCTACATATTAGAAACCACATTTTGCAGGTTCGGTGACGACTGCCAATACTTCTTCTCGTGTGAGTCCGGTAAGGGCAAGCTGCTCAAGTGCGACCCGGGCTACGCCTTCAACGCCGCCTCTGGCCGCTGTGAAAATGCTGAATACGTCGACTGTACTGTTGGCATCTCCAAAGTTAACTATGAAAGACAGTAACTGATATTAGGTTAGATACCTACTTATTTTTGAAATTTCTTAAATAAATGTTTTTTTAACTTATTTAAACATTTTCTTGAATGCCCAAAAATTTCCTGGAATACTTACCAAGAGAAATAGTCCTATCGAACTACTTAGTAAGAAGTATTCGTAAGTACAAATAGTTCCCAAACATATTTTGTCTACTATACCCACTTTGAAGACAAATTATGTTTTAGCGTCCCCTTTGTTTCAATTTAAATTGCATCCAGATGAAATAAATCATCCCCCAAGCCTCTACACAACACCTCCTTTTTTTCTGGGTCCTACACCGCCCCCTTTTAGACATTCAGCGCCCACTGCAAGGGGGCGTTATCGCACACACTTTGGGAAAGGTTGTTCTAATGTAACCGTGATCGAAACTCCATATAGGTCGTTCTTATCTTACCTCTATAGGGGTCATAAACAGGTAAACTTTAAACTTTTATAAAATGACGGAAGTCTGAGTGTCGCTGGCTCTTGGGTTAAAATGAATAAAAGCTGCTACAAGAGGTAGCTCGCAGATAGTTAGTCCAGGCTTTCAAATAATAAATTTGCTCATTTGTATGAAATTCATGACGTTGAGGCAGTTCTCATAGATATGTCACCGTAAGATTGTAAACACCGCGAGATTGTAATATGACGAAGTGATGGATTATAAACAAACAGTTTTCTGGTGATTTTAAATTAATTATTTCGTATTTAAAATAACTTCAATGCCAAATGGTATGAGATGTATAACATAAAATAAAATTTAGATATATTTAAAGTGCTGTTTGAATGTTCGGTTATTAAAATTAACCTAATTTATAATTCAAACTGCACTTTAAATATATCTAAATTTTATTCAATGTTATACATCAAATATTCAGGCAATTTAAGTTATTTTAAATACGAAATAATTAATTTAAAATCACCGGAAAACTGTTTGTTTAAAATCCATCACTTCGTCATATTACAATCTCGCGGTGTTTACAATCTTACGGTGACAGATACATTAGAAGCGAAAAGTATCTTTTAGCGCTGCTACTTTTATAGTGACCTCCAAATAAGGGACACATACGTGACATACCTACACAGTACACATTTAGTTTTTAACCCCCGACCAAAAAGAGGGGTGTTATAAGTTTGACGTGTCTGTCTGTCGGTCTGTCTGTCTGTCTGTCTGTGGCATCGTAGCACCCAAACGGGTGGACCGATTTTGATCTAGTTTTTTTTGTTTGAAAGCTGACATGACCGAGAGTGTTCTTCTCTATAGTTCATCATCATCAGCCTGCTCATTGCTGAAATATCACGATTTATTTGGTTCGTGATAGGACGATTAGCAACTTGCAGTCGTTTGATGGGTTTTATATTTTGCATTCTGGTTCGTCACACTTATGAATATATAGGTACACATTATTGGAAAGTTGACCTGTTGCTGCAGCATCACCTGGTAATCAATAGGATATCCAACTCCTCACCAACTTAGAGCAGAGGTTTCGTGTTTGGGCTCATTTTAATTGTGACGACCAGTAAGACGTAGATAAACAGTAAATATTTGCATACTGCTGCTGCAGCATCACCTGGATTCTATAGGAGCCGAACTCCGTATGAACCCAAAGTGGAGGTTTCATGTTTGGGCTCATATTGCCGGCCTCACCCAAGAGGACATATTTTATAGGTGGTATTCATTGGGATATAATCCAGTTGATAGGAATTATTCTGCTAATTTATTAAGTTTAAAAAGCATAAAATAAAATTAAATTAAGAAATTTAAAAAAACCCCCCGCCAAAAAACTTTAAAAAGTAATGAAATAATATTTACTGACTTTAAGTTTAAATCATTCCTAAAGAGTAAAGTAATATTTTAGTCCATAATTGTTGTCAAGGTGTGTCGGGGACCGCTAATGTAGATGTTTGATTTCACATAACAATATAGTTTAAGGGTCAGTTCACAGCGACCCGAATCGAGAGAATCAGCGACTATTATGGCGATACAAAATGCGAAAGTCGCTGTTGTGGTAGTTTACTCATCGGTCCCCCGAACACCGTGACAACAATAATTATGGACTAAAATATTACTTTACTCTTAGGAATGATTGAAACTTAAAGTCAGTAAATATTATTTCATTACTTTTCAAGGTTTTTTGGCGGTTTTTTTTTTATTTCTTAATGTAATTTGTTGCAACCTGTCATAAATCATATTAATATTGTGTAGGAAACATTAAAAGTACAGAAGTAATAGAAATTGCCTTTATTGTTGAGTCACATAAGGTCACAGGTCACACAAAAGTTTTACAGAATATACTTATGAGTTATAAACAACAACAAAAAAAGAAACATTTAGACTTTTCGGTTAGCCTATAATATAGTAAGTAATAATAACTTAGATGAGTATAGAATAGAGTCGAAATAGGCTCTATGTAAGTGGATTATGGCCTCCAAGACAGATTTAATATGAAGCGATGAGTTTGGGTTTGGCATCTCCTTGAGGAGTGCATTCTACGTAGTCAGCATTTTCACAGCGGCCAGAGGCGGCGTTGAAGGCGTAGCCCGGGTCGCACTTGAGCAGCTTGCCCTTGCCGGACTCACACGAGAAGAAGTATTGGCAGTCGTTTCCATATCTGTAAATTATGATTAAAGATGTTAAAAATTGAAGAGGATGCATGAACATTCTGTTCCCAAGATTTTGTTACTCATATTCTTCGTCATGGCCTTAATAAAATAGCTTACTTCAGGTTGACCACGATGGGGTTGCCGCTCTCGTCAATTTCAGCAGGAGGACACTGCAGGCCGTAGAACTCTGAAAATATTAATCTCAATGTATTTCTTGAAGTGGAGCAAACAGTCCACAATCATGAACCACGATATTTATACCTACATCTGAAGTCAACGCTATATTGAGTTATTGAGTTTCGAAATTTGAGCTGACCTGTGATCCTTTGAGGCTCACAAAATATCACCTCGATCGCGGATTCTTGGGAATCTTCTGTTCTCGCGGTCGCATGCGACCGCTTGGGAACGAAAGCGATACAGTAACTTCTGACGACAAAATATCAAGATATCTTCAGTCTTTAATTACCATCAACGTTGCAAGAAGGAACATTATAGGGCCAGTCACAGCTGGATGTAGCGGGGCTGAAGGCCAGGCCGAAAGGACAGTACATGTCGTACGCGTAACCAGCAGAGCAGATGACGTATCTGCCACATTCGCTGGATGTAGCCTTAGGAGATGGGAAGATTCCGTACTGACGCTGGCAATCGGCTGTCGGTTGAGGTACCTCTGTTGAATACAGAACAGTTATTACTTATTATTAGCTTCTTACTAACATTTTAGACAAAGGTCAAAGGATTCAAACCACTGCGCTGAAATTCGCGAATAACGCCACCTTGAAACATTTTCCCCCTGCTATGGACACTGGACAGGGCTTGTTTCTTACTTACTTATCCTATATTTTTTCGTTACTTTTAACATTTCTGCATATATTTATTGTCCTTGATAACTTACGAGCTGCTTGTCTTCCACGGCATGGTGCTTCAGTGGGGTAGCTGCAGGGGTAGGCGGGCCACTTAGCTGCTGGGTTAAAGTTCAGACCATCAGGACACACTCTTTTGGCTGGCTTGTAGTCCTATGAACAGAGAAAGTACGCTATTACGAGTAGGTAGGTGGAAGGTTTGCGTTATTAAGGTATGCGTCAAATCTCCCTTAAAGCGAGAAGAGGCAACGCGGAGATGTCAATTATTGTTGATGTGATTTCAGGCGTCGCCAAATCGCGATTCGTTGCCCGTTTTGGTTAGAATTTATACCAAGTTGTAAAAAAATATCCACACCCGAACATAGCATCTATAAAAATATACGATTGGTCAAGTTAAACTGTACGTTCCGCAAACTATTGCACTCACCCTGCATTCAATGTAGGTGTCGCAGAAGCCTTCGTCAAGGTAGGCGTTGCGGATGTTCTCACAAGTTGGTGCGGCAGCAGCACTAGGGATTGATTGTCCATTACCTGGTTTTAAAGGGAATAAAATGTTCTTTAAAAAGTCTTTCGTAATATTATTTACTTCTAAATAAAATTCATTAGAAAAGGTTATAATTGCTCGTGGTCTTTTAGTCTTTCCAGTGACTTTTCCACATATTGACCTTGTAAATTATTCACTTTGAGTATTTTTATAAACAAGGCGATTAATATAAAACGTTTATTAAGCTCGTCACAGACTTAGCTATAATATATATCAATATTTTTATAGCTAGGCATATTACTATATATTTTCTGTACTTACTAATTTTCGCGTGACTCAGCTATAATATATATTTCTGTGACATGTGGATTTAGTATAGAAAATATATAGTAATATGCCTAGCTATAAAAATATTAATATATATTATAGCTAAGTCTGTGACGGGCTTTATACTTACATGAGACAATGGCTGCAAGTGTTAACAAAATTATTTTCGTAAACATTTTAGCTGCTGCTTCTTGCCTTTTGCAATGTCTTCTTGAAGCTTGTTGGTGAACTGTGTCTAAGGAAGAAGTATATTGGCTTTTTATACTTCTAAGTATCATTTAATTGTATTACATTGATAAGATTCTCGTTTATAATAATTATATTGAGCCGGTAACGTAAAGCTCTATTATTTAGTTATATCGATGTGGTTGACCAAAATGTCTCTTCGATAAGGTCATTAATGAATCTTGTAATTTTGTTGCATGTAATAACGGTACAGAAATGATGACCAAAATACCGGTATGTCTCTAGGTCAGTGGCTTGGGGACAGTACTCTTAATGCGAAGGAGTCACAATAGTTGAATAGATCCTCAAGGGTCGCAGTGACATCAGGGGCTACTTGACCTGCCTTCAGCACAAAAAAAAAAATGTCTCTAGGTAATTTAGTCACTTGTATAGGTACATAAATTCATAATTATTATTTATGCGTTGTACCTAATTCTAGTATTCTATATTTAAATTAAATTAAGAAACTTTAAAAAACCCCGCCAAACAACTTTAAAAAGTAATGAAATAATATTTACTGACTTTAAGTTTAAATAATTCCTAGTCTAAAGTGATATTTTAGTCCATAATAATTGTTGTCACGGTGTGTCGGGGGACCGCCAACAGCGACTTTTGTATTTTGTATCGCTAAAGTCACTGATTGTCTCGATTCGGTTCGCACTTTGCTGTGATGTTATGTGAAATCAAACATCTACATTAGCGGTCCCCCGACACACCTTGACAACAATTATTATAGACTAAAATATCACTTTAGAGTTTAGACTAGGAATAATTTAAACTTAAAGTCAGTAAATATTATTTCATTACTTTTTAAAGTTGTTTGGCGGAGGTTTTTTTAAATTTCTTAATTTAATTTCATTTCGTGCTTTTGAAACTTGTTTTGGTTATAGTGCAGAATAATTCCGATCGATATGAGTCCAAACATGAAACCTTCACTTTGGGTTCATATCGAGCTCGGCTCCTATAGAATCCAGGTGATGATGCAGCAGCAGCATGCAAATATTTACAGTTTATCTACGTCTTACTAGTTGTTGCAATTAAAATGAGCCCAAACACGAAGCTATTGCTCTAAGTTGGTGAGGAGTTGGGTATCCTAATTCCTATTGATTACCAGGTGATGCTGCAGAACCAGGTCAACTTTTCATCAATGTGTATATAAATGTCACGAACTTCTCGTAGAATGCAAAATATAAAGCCCACCAAACGACTGCAAGTTGCTAATCGGCCCTTCACGAACCATATGAACCACGATTTTCCAGCACTGAGCAGGCTGATGATGATGAACTATAGCTCGATCATGTCAGCTTTCAAACAAAAAAAAAAACTAGATCAAAATCGGTCCACCCGTTTGGATGCTACGATGCCACAGACAGACACACAGACAGACAGACAGACACGTCAAACTTATAACACCCCTCTTTTTTGTCGGGGGTTAAATTGTAAAAACCCAAGTAAAGAGCCAGCGATAGCCAGACTCTCGTAATTTTATGAAAGCTGAAAGTTCTCCTGTATTATATGACTCCTATAGAGGTAAGAACGATCCAGCAAATATGAAGTTTCAGTCGCGGTTAAGTACTTTAGGAGTTTCCTATTCTGAAGGTCTACCTAGCCTTCGATCAAGTATATAGCTCAATTTTTTGTCTAATTTTCTATGGGATAAGTAGGGAATAGGGATCTTGTCTCACACTGCCGGTTATTTTTGACAGTTGCTTTATACTGCTAGATACCCCTAAAGCAGCGGTCGGCAACACGCGGCCCCGCGGGCCGCATGCGGCCCGCGAACGTCTTACTTGCGGCCCGTGAATGTTTTGTTAATAAGTTATATGTATCAAAAACAATATTTTCTTACCGCCAGTAGTTATCGCCACTTAAGTACGGCCTGCCAAAATGTTGCCGACCGCGGCTGCCCTAAAGTATGAGACGTTGAGGTGGTCTGGGGTGAGAAGCAAAGGTTCTGTTATAAGTGTCCGACAATGGGTAATTATTAGAGCATTACATATTGGGTAGGGTTAAGTATAAGTTATAAGTTATAACCCTTTCATTTGGGAGACGGTTTACTTCTTTGCTTAACGAATTGCGATTTGCGATCAAATTATCAATTCCTGTCGGCTTACTATGGCGATTCCTTTTCTATTCCTTAAAAATTATTATAGGGAATTATTCTAATTAGACATCGGATTATATGCACAATTAAATGCTGAAATATGCATGCAAATATTTACGAAAAATGGCCGAAATATGCACAAAGCACAATCAAAAGATTGATTTTTTTTAAGAGTTTTCCGGTGGTGCCGTCAATAAAAGCGCCAATTTTTATAATTTCATCAAATCCATAATTTTTCATTTTTTATACAGCACCAATAATAATTTTCTACCAACATTTTCCGATTGCGATCTTAATGCACACATGGAAGTTTATTAAATCGTTAACTACCTACTTTATTTAAATTGTGTTTACGAGCCTTTTAATGAATTAGGTGTTTGACAAGTCTCGGCTAGTCCGCTGCAAGCCTACATCGCATCTAATAGACAAAATTTGTATGAGTTAAAAAAATAATTTTGAGGCAACTAGCTGACAAACAGACAGAAGGACAAACGTACACAATTTTGCATTTAGAATATAGTCTCATTTCCAGTGTTTTCTATAAATTACAAAAAATGTATAATAACATGTTACATATTTCGAAATGAAAGCCCCTTAATTCATGAAGCCCCAAGCGGCCACATCCGGCCGCGATAACAATGAAAAAGCTATTGTGTCTCGTTTTGCCACGACTGATGGGTTAATTAGTAATAAAAGCATTTAGACCAATTTATACAGCGACTAGCAAAACTACAAAGTCTGCTTGTCTCTGTATGGCTCATTGGAAATTACAGTACATGAATGACAAAGATAGCGGGCCTTGGATATACTCAGTAGTAGGGATAGTTAGTGGCTTATAAGAATTGCTATGTCGTCGTTAGGCCTCACAATAGATTTTTAAGGCCATCCCCCGAGCAAACGACCTTGACCATACATTTGCCGCGTTGCCGAGACAAAACCCTATTTTTTTTACTTATCTTAGTTCAAAATTATCCTAAAAAAAATTTAAAACGGGGAATATGTAGTTAATGATATTGTCGATCTATTGGCGTGTGTTTCAAATAAAAGTAATTTGTAAATACATACTAAGGAGATGCTGAATGTATGCTTGAATTTTAATAAATTGGTTTTACTTTGGAAGCTGATATCATGAGTACTTATAATAAACAAAAATAGAAAATATAAAACGGGGACAGGAATGTTGATATACTGAAGATTATTGCTGTATTTTTATTATAACTTTGTAGCTTTCAAATTATGAGTTTATAAAGCTTTTAATTACGACAGCAGGCGGAATATATTAATAATTGTATGTTCATATGTAAGTTTAGTAAATAAAAATCAGTTGCATGATGCATCCCAGTGAACAGATTTTTACGAAATTACAATATGGCGAACATTAAAGTCTCGACGATAGCATTGTGTTCGACATCCAATTTTATATAACTCCAGGTCCAGACTACATAGATTGAAATGCATTCAGCTAAAAATTTACTTCTATCCCGATTTCCGACTATCGATGTCCCAAACCTCTAGGCTTGTGACTAAAATTTCTTATAAATTTTAACTGTATTGTTGTTCTTGTCGGGGCAAAAGTGATCATAATATTGTGATTTGTCATAATCGTAGGACCTTTCGCTAAATTATAATTACTATGGAATAAAGTAGGTAACCCTAAACCCTAAGTATACGTAATCTATAATTTACCGATTAGGTGTCATAACTTTTGGAAATAATATATTTAGTTAGAATTGATGAAAACATACAATCAATGAAAGTATTCTTTATTATAAACATATAACATAATATAACATAAAACAACATAAAAAGAGAGAGCCTTTGCTACACTTTACCCAAAATAAGGTAAAGCGTAAACCCCAGTCATCTACTTAGTTTGGTAGACGAGATCACCGACTTTGGAGATGCCAACAGAACAGTCAACATAATCAGCATTTTCACAGCGACCAGAGGCAGCGTTGAAGGCGTAGCCCGGGTCGCAACTGAGCAGGCGACCTTGGCCGCTCTGGCACGAGAAGAAGTATTGGCAGTCGTTTCCGTACCTGTAAGAAAAATAATGCTTAAAGTGTCCTTGTAAAAAGAGAGAGAAAAAGCGGCCAAGTGCGTGTCGGGCCACGCGCAACATAGGGTTCCGTAGTACCGCTAGTTTTTGACAATTTTTTTATGGCCAATGAACGCATATTTATAGCGTGTTTTACACTACTAACAACATCATCTCAGTTACTTTCAAAGGAATTTGAACGAAAAGTTCAATGTATACTTCGCCGAATACATTTTTTTTAGTTGATCGACTATTACTCGTGGGCGCGAAAAAAAATTTTCATCCCCGCTTGATGTGTAGGGGAGGTACCACAAAAAAAATATTGTTTTACGATTTCATGTACCATTTTGTTGCCATCATTAATATGTGTATTCATACCAAATTACAGCTTTGTAGGTCCTATAGTCTCTGAGTAAAACCGCGGACAGACAGACAGACAGACGGACAGACGGACGGACAGACCGAAACTATAAGGGTTCCTTGTTGACTACGGAACCCTAAAAAGGAGAAAGATGATATATTTAATAGAATGACGCTATACAGATCAATTTACTAAAGTGATAACAAAATATACAACAATGTGCATAAAAGATCGGTGCTCCTTTAGAGAAGGAAAATATAATTACTTAAGATTGACTACGACAGGGTTGCCGCTCTCGTCAATTTCAGCAGGAGGACACTGCAGGCCGTAGAAGTCTGGAAAAATAGAAGAAAACACGTTACTAAAACTCACAAACTTATAGGAGAGGCATTTCAAAATAATTCATAAGCAGTCTTTACCATTGACGTTGCAAGAAGGAACATTGTAGGGCCAGTCGCAGCTGGATGTAGCGGGGTTGAAAGCCAGACCAAGAGGGCAGGTCATGTCATAGGCGTAGCCGGCCGAGCAGATGACGTATCTGCCGCACTCGTTGGCTGCTGCCTTCGGGGATGGGAAGATGCCGTACTGGCGCTGGCATTCGGCTGTTGGCTTGGGTACCACTGTATATATAAAACCAATAATCATTTGATTAATCGGTGCCTACGAGTGCGCCTCAGCGCGAAGACATGATATTTTCTGTTCATCTTAATACGAACATAAATACGAATTTCAAAGAATTCAGAATGTCTTTTATTTAAATTGTGAGAATTTGATTACGTACGAATTTGCTGCCTTCCAAGGCATGGTGCTTCATTGGGGTAGCTACAGGGGTAGGCAGGCCACTTGGCTGCCGGGTTGTAGTTCAGACCATCAGGGCACACTCGCTTGATTGGCTTGAAGTTCTGTAAAGACCGTTGTAATGTACACTTATCGTGTCATTTGTTTGGTATTTAATACATAAAAGGTAAGTGTAAAAATTTAAAAGTATTTGAACAGTTACTTACCCTGCATTCAGTGTAGGAGTCACAGAGTCCCTGATCGATGTAGGCGTTACGGATGTTGTCACAAGACGGTGTCAGGACCACTTGCGGGAGATTAGTCAGCTGGGGATCCAAAGCTATACAATATTTTCCAAGGTTATTAAAAGTGCATACCTTACAAACGTCTTGTAACGAAATAAGAGGTTATTATTTAGCTAACAAGTTCAGGTATATTCTGCTATTATTTAGCTAACAAGTTCAGGTATATTCTGCTATTATTTAGCTAACAAGTTCAGGTATATTCTGCTATTATTTAGCTAACAAGTTCAGGTATATTCTGCTATTATTTAGCTAACAAGTTCAGGTATATTCTGCTATTTTTTTATTCAGGCGCTGGTATTATAATGTTTAAAAAATATTAAGAACATAAATTCCTAGAGAATACGTACGCCTCAGGGCAGCAGTATTTTGCAGGCAGGGGTTTTCGGGCCACTGAGCTTGGGAATTGAAGAAGTAGCCCTCGGGGCATGTCCTCGTAATTGGCTGGAAGTCCTGCAAGGAAAATTCGGGGATCCAAAATAAAATTAAACCAAACAAAATTAATTCACAATCCTGAGTAAACGGAAATAATTCCAAACTTATATTATAAAATATACGAAAGTTTATCGGTCTCTCTCTAAACACTTTACGACTAAACTCCGAATTTGATGAAATTTGGTATCAAAATATTTTGAGCCCCAAGAAAGAACATAAGGTACCTTTGGTTATGGCAAAATAATAAATTCCGTCGCGATAAAGGAATTTGGCGCAACGAATTGTATAGAATATACAATAATATACCTTGCATTCAATGTAGTTGTAGCTGTTGCCTTCAATCGGGAGGTAAATTTTATCTTGAGGGCACTGTCCGAATTGTTGCTGCAATGGCTGAGCAGGATCTTGCAAAGGCTGACCAGGTTGCTGAAGTGGCTGACCAGGTTGCTGCAGTGGCAGACCAGGTTGTTGAAGTGGCTGACCAGGTTGCTGAAGTGGCTGACCAGATTGCTGAAGTGGCTGACCAGGTTGCTGAAGTGGTTGACCAAGATTCTGTTGCGGCTGAGAATATTGCTGCAATTGCTGTAATTGCTGCCCTTGACCTTTACCTAATATTAAACATAGAAATTATTAAAAACGATAATTTTTTTTTACTAAAAAAGTGACAAGAATAAAATAATACTCACAGGCTAATAACGCCACAAGAAGAAACGTAAAACGGTACATTTTACTGTAAAGTTTTCAACTATTCCCTATTTCTGTTTACTTGTAATGACGACCCGAAGAAACTGATGATTTTCGAAAATATCTGTCTTTATATAATATATCGTTTAATGATATCTTTATTGTTTCTTAATTGTCGTTTAAAGGTGCGGTTAGAAATGACAACCAACAAGGTAATAAATAATTGGACAAGCATTTTACACAGATATTTTAATTTCACGATACTATCAATAGCAATAAAACAATATTAACAAAACTTGTTGACCAGAGCGTATGGCTGGCAGTTTATTTTGTTCCAACTCTAGTTGTATACAGTGCTTGGAGTAAGTTAAAAATTTGGAACACAATAAACTGCTGTATCAAAAATAATAAGCGTCGATTTTAGGACCATATTTTGAACGTTGGTAAATATGAAGAAAAAGTATGGTCCAATAAAAGCAACGCCTATCTTTATCGTTTTTCAATTCTAGATTCTCCTAATCATTGGCTGACGGTGGTGGCTTCTTCGTAAGCGTTGTACGATGGTTCCGTAGGAGCATAACGGAGCTGAGATTGGGGGTTCTGCCTGAGACGTTCGTAGTACTTCTGTTGTTCGATGACGCGTTGCTCCTCCTCTTTCCTGGACCTGGCAGCTCTCTCTTTGATGTCAGCTGGGCAGGCTGATACCTCATCAGCTGCTACGCAACCCTCGATTTCCTCGTCAAAAGCGTTGTAGCCGCCGCAGGCGAGTCTGCGAGGTTTGCCTTCTATGCAAATGAAGTACTGTTGGCAGTTGCTTGGTGACCTGAAGAAGTGTGAAAAATATTTTAGTTCCTTTTTTTATTTGATGTATGATCATGAGTTTTGAAGTCGTTCTAAAGTTTGACATAATATAAGTTCAAGATTAAGATCGATCGTTAAAGATTTAAGATATTACGTTACCAAATACATTCAATTAGTATCATATAGCCTAGAACATATTGACTAGTTTTGCAAAACCTCTGGTATTTCAATATTACATAAGCAAGGTCGTCTCATCGTTGACATTTAAGTGGGTTCGGGCTGACCGGTCATTAGCTAACCTGTTCTTGGGCAACCATTTAACATATTTGATGGTGGATATGTAAAGTACAATATGAATAAGAAGAACGTCACGAAGAATTCTTTGATGACTTGTAAAATTGATGGTTCCGTTTCGAGCGGCTATTTTTAATCCAATTTCAAGAGTTCGCTAAGTTTTGTTAAGATTTAATTACTAAAATTAATTATTATGAGGTAATTGTATTTGTAATTTAAGACTACATTTTGTTAGCATTCTTTACGGGGTTTGAAATCCTTGTCTCTATCCAGTAATATGTACTATCGATGAAATTGATCGCTAGGCAGTTGACGGACCTACGTCATTTGGTCGGGTCATCAGTCATGTCAATGTAATGTTAAATTTATTGTGATCTGTCGGCTGGGTTTGACATAACGCGACCAAACTACGTAGGTCCCTCATCTGCCTAGGAATCAACTTCTCTGATAGTACATAATTCTCTTTTTTCTTTCTTGAAAGTTTTAGAAAATCACCTGTAGAATCTGAAGCCTGTGGGTGGTCCAACATCCTTCAGCTCCGGAACTTCGGGACAACGGAAGCCCAAGTAAGCTGAAACGTTAAATAAAATCCATTAATTCCTGGAAAGATTTATTTTCTATTTGACACAATGGGTAATTTTAA
Source organism: Polyommatus iphigenia (assembly GCA_963422495.1). Classification (NCBI taxonomy): domain Eukaryota; kingdom Metazoa; phylum Arthropoda; class Insecta; order Lepidoptera; family Lycaenidae; genus Polyommatus; species Polyommatus iphigenia. Next base: position 30,020,774 of record OY730184.1, on the reverse strand, counting down.
TTATTATTTTTAACAATATTGCTGTCTTTTGTGATTGTGACGTATAAACTTAATATACAGGGGCAAGCTATCAGTTTTAGGAAAATAAATTTAGGATTTTTCCTTTTGTTTTTGAGTAAAAACAAAAGGAAAAATCCGGGATGCTAAAATTTAATGCTCAATTGGATCGTCTAGTTCGCACTATATGGAAATATTTCTAGTTTCGTATTAATATTCAATGTTAATGGCATATGAGTTGACGGCCGGGTCAACGTTGAGTTATTTCATTAAATTAACAAGGGCACATGATCGGAAGATTCATTTACTTGGAATCGAGATCATAATTTATTAGGTTGTATATATATCAAACGCAATTAAATTATGTATGAATGATCTTCATCTTTAGCCTTTACTTAAAAGCCAATCGGTGATTAATATTTCAACCATTAATTGACAATCAGAAAACCTTAAGGGTTCAATTTAATATTTAAGTAGTTTCTAAGGTTATAAAATAGGCTTTCACGGCCTGAAATTGAGTATAAATTGATAGATAATGATTTTTTTAAAATTTGCTCTTTGAGAAATAAATGGGCTATCCCGTTTGATCCCTCGGAGAGCAATTTATAAAATGTAATCAAGTCTTTAAAGATGTAACGATTGATGGATGTTTGACAATATGCAAATGATACTGAAGTTACAAGAAGTCTGGATAAACACAAAACTAACCTAGGTTTGTGTTAATACCTCTAAAACTATGATTGCTGCTTGTGATGTTTCATTATTAGATTTTTAATGCCTGCAATAGACACTGTTCGCATGACCGCTGACAAAATGTAGTAAATAAAAAAGTGGATGGAAGCTGGCACGAGCTTGTCTTCCAACCACCTTCCAACCCACCTTCAACATCACAGTCCTTGACCTGGTCGGGCCAATCGCAGCGGTATGTCTCGGAGTTGAAGGCGAGGCCCTCGGGGCAATCGAAGTCGAATCCGACGCCGTTGACACAGTTCCTGAACTTGCCGCAGTGGTTGCCGTCCGTGCGCTTGAAGTAGCCGAACTGGTGAGGACACTCCTCCGTCGGTTCGGCTGGCTCTAGAATATTAAGGCAAGCATTTGAATTTGGAAAGTATTGGTGAAATACAAAGATGAAATAACGAATGCTATTTAAAATTGCAGCCCCTTGGTTGGTGGTAACACAATAGACATAACTACCAGTACTTCGACTGCAAAGAAACGGACAGGTTTCAATATCTGTCAAATTCGTCGGGTTTCACTAGGATTATGAACGGAATGTGCTTCGCGCTGGCTGATATAATTTATTTTTAAATATTTAAAATAAAGATTTCAAAATTGGATTCTGACAGTTTTAATCGCATGTGCCAAAACACAAACAACAATACGACCAAAGAGGAACACGTCCAGCGAATATGTCATAGTTTTAAATTCGTAGGTAACTAGTTAACAACCCTAGCGACGATTTTCGTCATAATACGTCAAATTAAAAAATTTCAACATCAGTTCTAAGTCGACATACTCTATAATTCTATCTACTCTGGTGGTAATAAGAATAAGAATTAGAATCATTTGACAACCTCTGTGGCTCAGTTGGTGGCGCGTTGGCAGTGCAAGCCGGGGGTCGCGGGTTCGAATCCCGCCGACGGAACAAAAATTTTTCAATGTTCCTGGGTCTTGGATGTGTATTAAATATATTTATGATATAATAAAAATATTAAATATATGTATAATATACAAGTATTAAATATATTTCCGTTGTCTGGTACCTGTAACACAAGTCCTTCAGGTACTTCGCACGGGGTCAGACTGACGTGGTGTGAAGCGTCCATAGATAGATTAGATTTATTTGCAGAAAGTACCGTTACAAAAGATGTTACAAATCAAATCAAAGTTTTGTTCTTCAACTGTACTAAAATACTACCATACTTTAAAGTTACAGTTTTGTAGCGGCTTATTCCGTGGGGCCTAGACATAATATAACATGTGTGATAACTCAGAACGAAATGCTAGCTTGGCTCACAACCTGAGAATATAATGTGACACTTATGGTATGAAATATTTTGCCCATGGCACATAAGGTTTGAAGGGTTCCTCTCGTAAAATTGTCCAAAGCTTGAATGATGATGAGTTACTTTCAGATCAGGGTTTATTGGTAAACCATTTTAAACTTTTTAATTTGGAATTTCGTTGTGTTTGGAAAGGTGTAATTTAGAAGAGGGTTTATAAAGATTAAAAGAATATTGCTCTAATGCCCAGGCCGCACCTGCGTGCTTAAAACGATGGAGATAAGCTACGATAACATGGCGCGCCCCTCCAAAATTCAAAACGTTTGAACTTTGAAGTGCGTTGTCAAAACGTTTGATGTGCGTTGTCTTGCGCGGTCGGCTAGTTATGATTAGTTGACCAACAAATCTTGGTAATAAGTGACAATAAGTGAAATATTACGAGTACTGGTTGATTGGTTGAATACTTACTACATACAAACTCTTTCATAAGGATGTGACTACACACATTGAAACAGTAATTTGGAGGGGCGCGCCATGTTATCGTAGTTTATCTCTATCATTGGACGATCACGCAGATCGTCCAATGGTATCGTCTCATAGCACAAAGCTTCGTACGATAGACGCATGTGCAGCCGCGGCATAAGTACTTAGTACTCACGTAAGCTAGCTCGGCCGATGCACTCGACGTCGATGGGGTACTGACAGGGGTCGCGGTTGAAGGTGACGTTGGGGTTGTACCGCAGACCGTCAGGGCAGGTCTTCTCTGTTGCTGTGCCGTTCTGAAATTGTTGATGTATTTATTGGGATGTAGCATAGATTACTAAATGGCAAGTAAGTTACAGTTCTTGATCTCCACGGTATGTCGCGTAGCATTTAAGTAATTGTATCGAAGGTAGAGGCGACTCTGAAGAACCCGAAACTGAAAGTTTTCAGTTGCAAGATAAAGGAATGTACTGGTATAAAGATGGCACACTCTGTTAAACATAGATGTCAGTTAAGATTTGATTCAGTAATGGATGTAATAGGCTCCCTCTATAAACTCCCGATTTTTACCCTGTTTTGAATAATTTTACAATTTTTAAGTTATTTTAAATACGACTTCTATAGTTTTATGCAATTACAACATAAAATCTGTTATTATTTAATTTCAAATCAAATCAAATCATCCTTATTTCGGGCATCGGAGGCCTATATAACAAATACCTTAAGTCTAACATACATAATAATAATATAATAAATACCTTAAAAACTAACATACATATTTTATATTCACTTATAAACTAACACCGTCACTAATTGTTGCCGGCGACGTGACTCGACGCTTCGTTCCGGAGTCTCCCCCGGAACCTCCGGTAAACTACATCCATCGGCCAGAACTGATTTTTATTCACGAGACAGAAATTTATTTACTGCTCTTTAAGGATGTGCATATAAGGTGCTGTGACGGTTTCCCTGTATACAACTTAAAATAAACTAACCAGACATTCAATATATCTGTCGCAGCTTCCAGGTATGGGGTATCTCTCGTTCTTCTCAATACACCTCTTGTTGGTGACCTGCTGTTGGTTGGAGTCGTACTGGTCGTAGGTCCTGTAGTTGGACCGCAGTTCCTGGGGAGCGTTGGTCGCGAATTCTTCGACTGCGGGGGTCGTGTATTCTTCGTATTTTTGCGCTAACGCTGTAAACATTTTATTAGTGTTAGCAATGATAATAATGCAATCTCCTAATTCCATCTTCTTTCTTTTGAGAGAAGATTGATCAAGATATTTAAAAGAGAGTATTTCAATCTCTAAAGATATTATATTGTTTCTATGTGGTTAATCTAAACTCTTAATTTCTCCTTTCTAATTTTCAAAAACTTTGTTTTTAAACCGCTACTTTTAATTATTGTTATTTGAATATTGTGTTTTTTTTGTCTTTTAAAAATTGTGTTATTTTTCATAGAATTAAGTATGTAATTTTATTTTTATTTCTACATTTTTCTGTTTATATATTTTCCTATCGAGAGAATCAGACCCTTACCGGATTGATTTTAACTCGTTAATATTATTATTAACTTTATTATTCTCAGTGTAAATGTTAAGGTAAATCTTTGACATTTGTATAATTAATTATTTTACTTCACTGGTGTGGGATCTTGTCCTTTATAAATATTTTTTATTTTATTTTAAAAATGCATTACTTGTATAATGCTTGTAAGTTGTAGATTGTATACTTAAGTAACTCTATAAAGAATTCAGTTTCTCTCGTAGATATTTTTGGATGAGTTTTTGTCCAACATTTTAAAATTTTTGCTAAACTATTTAGCAAAAATTTTAAAATGTCTAAACATCTAAATGTTATTGGTAGTTAATCAATTTATATAATATAAATCAATAATATCATGTATCACGGATGTGAATGACTGGGATAACTAGATTTTGGACCGGTTTTGGGTGACATTATGTTTGGTTTTTTTGCAATGAATTGAGTGAAAACAATCTATAGGTCTCAGGATGGTCTTAGGTGACCTCTTTGACACCATATTTATTTTTCTTCTTTTGCAATGGTAATAATAAGCTATCGTTTTGTTTAATTTAGAGTTATTTTTATAAGATTTTGTTGCTATTACTTATTTTTATGTAAAGACAATTTTAATTTATAATAATTAGCAACGTTTTTTCGTTTTTATGTACTCCGGGAGAAATTGGACTTTCAGCCGCTATATATACAATAGGTATTTGTCTAACAAGTAACATAGTGCGTTTTAAAAACGTGATAACAACTTTATTTCTGTGTGAAAAAAACGCGCATAATCTTGAATTTTTCTGTATCCGTCGACCAGACTTTATAACCTACTAGTAAATAGAGATGAATGGAGTAAACACATGAATCACACGCACGTGTAGTGTATCGTGTTTGTATTGAATGCCAATTACAGGATCTCAACTGACAGCTGACAGCGATGGATTAACGAGATGAACAGAGGATGAACAGCATGAATTATACCGCAAATACGCGGCAATGTTGAGTTTATAACACAAACATGAACACTAGCCACTAGGCTGTCTAAAATGGCTACGTTAAAAACCGCTAAAGAAACATTCAACACACATTTTCACATTTCACAAATCTGTGGTCAAATCTTAATCTTTGCACATCGATCAGAACCATTAAAAGTTACAAAGGCCTTAAGTACAAAAAAGTGACGTTAAATAACGCTACTACGACAGTGGCATTACTTTATGCTAAAAGTAGAGCTGGGATCCAAATTTACTGTTCGTTGATGATCGTTTTTAACATCAAATGGAACGCGGGGCTTATACTTAATATAAAGTTTAAACTTTATCCGCGTCATTTGAAATTGGAATCAATTCTATTAGTAGAATTCAAATTTCAAATAGCTCCAGCCTTGAAGTTTCGCAGCTGATAAAGTATTACAATAGGATTGTATGAATTGAGCAACTTATTACCATTTGTCACAATTTGTGTTTGCAGATGACGACCTAACTTTTAGTATTTGCTAAGTTATTGCTTGTTCTTTGTAATAGTATGAGGTCACAGGCTGACGGATTCAAATAAGATAAAGTAAGATACAGCTGTTAGCTGGGTAGGTACGGTACTTGGACTACTTGGATAACTCGCCAACTCGCATTCGCTACTTTGCGTATTGGTTAGATTCCCGCGTTGGAAACGTGTTAATTCCAAGTTTGTTTAGGACAATGCAGGCTGATCACCTGATTGTCTGACAAGTAAGATGATCCATCCCTCGGCTGGGCATGTAAAAAGACGGTCCTGCGCCTGATCTTTCGCCAGTCGTGTCGGTCATCCGTCCCACTATGGGTTATGACTTATGAGAGTAAAGAAATAGAGAGTGCTCTTGTGCACTGCGCACACACTTGGGCACTATAAAAATTACTCCTGCGTAACTGGCCTGGTTTCAATGAAACCGGCCACCTTCACCGAAATCGATGTGGGAATTATTATTAAGTATTCGCTAAGTAATAATTTTGATAATGAGCATTAAATATCTCAAGCAAATAGTATATTATATTATGTACTCTTTTTTATTAGGTAATTTGTTCCACTTGCATTCGATAATCGATATCTTCGACAGGCCAGCCAAGTCAGAAACTCAGGTCAGAAACCGAAAATGTATGGGATATTATGATAAAACGCGTCGCAGTTAGGCCCCGACCGCACTGAGAATTTTCATTGCGCGATATTTACTCATTTTAATCTCGCTGTTTTTTCATCGGCTGTGCGAATACTCTCAAAAGATTCAATATGTATTTACAGAATTGCGAGAAAAAAATCCACGCGGTTATCCTAGAATAATCCTAGAATGTTCTAGATTGTAAACACAAAAAGTTCACTCAAATAGCTTAAATGGGCAAATCTACAAAGGTGTAAACCTGATAAACTTGATATTTTATTTGAATCCATGCTCTTAATTTCCTTGTTTCTGAGAACAATGATGCGAATCTCTGTTTCATTATAAACTTCAATTTGTTCAATTTAGTCTTAAATTAATATTAGACTACAGTAACTTAATTCAAAATAAGCCTAGTTATATTTACACTTCAGTCTTCATTAATTATATACTTAGTTTATTGGACTTGGCAGTGTTTAAAATTCCATTTTTGAAATTTTCACTCCAAAAATTTTTTACCATCGTTTGTACATAAAATGTCCTTAGTCCATACTCCATAGCATCAAATAAAAAAATTAAAATTCCATAGGATTTGGATTCGAATTTTGAATATTTTACTTTTAAATTCCCGCATCACTGGTACTTGGCAGTAATTACTGAACGTACACAAAATTTCAGGTGTCACTTACCGGTGGCGCATAAGCACGCCAGTATGAGGAACTTCATGATGGTACAACACGCTCGCTCGAGGCTGGCACTACCAATGACTGCTGGACCTTGGGGGCAGCCAGTTGCGAAACCCTGTCTCATCAGGACACGACGTCATCGCGGTCGCAATTCCGCCGAAAACCTGACTTCTAGGACATGGGATTGGCCAACTTTCGTGGTTTATTTTTTACATCTTCTTTCAATGATTTGCTGTCTTTTTTTGTACTTAGCAATTAATTTTAAGGAAAATTGATTGATTGGTTGATATGTCAACTGAGTGAAATAATAATTGTAATATTTGTTGTAACATGAGTGGACCGTTATACTTACTACTTAGAAAACTTCGACTGCGCGTTTCAGGATTATATAGCAATATTCCGGTACGTCTCTTTATTATTTTTTCAACTCCCATGCGCCAAAACTCGTTATTGCGGAGAAACCGGACTGGACTACTTTTTTCCGGAATAAAAAGTATCCTATCATGTTCTTTGCCGGGACCTATACTTACCATAGATTAAGGAAAATATTTACTCTATGCCTATACTAAACAGCGAATCGGTTGAGTGGTTTGGGCGTGAAGAGGTAACAGACAGACAGGCACACTTTCGCATTTATAATATTAGTAAGGATGATAAAGTAGGCTGGGTAATGATAAACAAAGGGTTTAATTGGAGCTTTTTCATGTTTAACTATATAAAGTTTTTGCAACCAATACGAAATGTGCTGCCGAAATGCTTATCGCTTAGTCACCTGACCCAGAGGTCGTGGGTTCAATTCTCGAAGTTAATAACGTTAGCCAATTTACAAAAGCACATATTGTCAACAGTTTAAGGGTCACTACTCACTGCACACGAGCCACCGGCTACAACCACAAAACGCGAATATAATATAATTTTTCACACATTTTTGTGGATTTGCCGCTCGCGTTAGACGCCGCGCCGGTAGCCCATGCATCATGCAAGAGATACTTATCGTCCCTTAGCTAACAACACCCCTCAAGTCGAAAATTGGCGGTTTTTACATTTTAATGCCATTGGATAGAGCTGCGCATTGCGCATCGAACCATTGGTCACATTATATAGATTTCAGCCAATTAGAAGCCGTAATTCAAAAAATAGTAACAGCGCTCAAATCGGTTGGCCTTGCAACACCGCACAAGTCGTTAGTTTGTCATACATTTCACGCGAAAATACTTCGCGCTCCGTGATTATTCAATTTTTATGTGAATTTTATCGCTGAAAGGACTATGCAAGAAGTTTTAATAGAAGATTAAGAGGTAAGCTATAGAATAAAGTAATGTTTATTGATTTACGCGTATTATAATATAGAAATAATTGACAATAGAATATCTTCACTTACTTATGCGGTGTTTACTGACTATTTTTTCTTAACTTAGGCGGTGTTTCAAAGTGTATTTTATTTCTTTTAGGAACCTAAATAATTGAAATACACTATGGATTCTAAATATCTTCGAGAAGACGGAAGTTATAGCAATTGGTCTGTAGTTGGAAGGATTTATGCGGTTACCGTTTTTGGGGATCGGGTGCACCAAGGCTGTCTTCCAAGAAGCCGAGACAATACCAGAAGAATGGGAGAGCCGAAAAAGATGTGGTAACTCTGGAGCACACTTTTTCAAGATTCCGTCATACACTCGACTTTTGGATATCAAGGGAACGGAGGGCTACATCCGACATTATGCTCGTGCATCGCGGTATGGTCGATGATTTCTGTCATCTAGGGTCGTCTTTGTCTTTAGCGTCGTGGGCCAATTATCCTTTTCCTACGTGTAGGGATAGTAGGGTTGGCTTGCAGAAATTCCCTTCAATAGCTTTGGCCAGAGACCAGACTCCTGCTTCCGGCGAGAAGCTTTTTTGGAGGATGAACCAAACCAGGGACGAAATCTGCCGCCAGTCGGCACTACAGAGGACGGCCCCTATCCCTTGCATCGCCACATTGGCAACAGAGTTAGCAAATAGCAGTGTTGTCGGGATAAGAAGCACAAGTGCCTCGAAGGATAGGATGCGAAAAACGACCGCATCCCATCCCAGTCTGCTAACTTGAAGTGCCACATACGGTATTTGACAGCACGCTGTCCGCAATACCGTCGTAAGTGGCACAGAATTCCTAATAAGGCAATGATTCGATCAGGGTTTGAAGTCAGCAGAAGGACCCCAGATGTCAGAGAGGTCAGAATACTGTTGGACAGTATTCTGACCTCTCTGACATCTGGGGTTCACGTAGGCGCAGCTGTGTTAAGTCGTTCACAACGGCAAAGTCACAGACAGATCTCCCCGCATGATCAGTTTTACTGGAATTGAGCCAGTCGGCATGATGGGCATTAAAGTCGCCAAGTATTATGATCTCTGCGGATGGAATCAGCTGCTGCACTAAATCTGAAGCTTGCAGGTGTTCAAAGAGTCAGTCCATCTCGGGGTCACCACTATGGGATGCACACATAGACGCGAGGGTGGTCGTCGCAATCAATGCGAAGCCACAACGTTGAGAGGTCCCTGACTTTAAGATTGCTGAGGCAGCGAGAGCTGATATATTATCTCTGATATACACACACACTCCTGCTTTGGGCAGAAAGGAGTGCATGAGATAATATCCTGGGCGGAAAGGTATGATGTGTCACGCGGAGATGATAGACGCAGAGACAGAGATGCGGTTTTGCCGACTCAAGGTGGTAATGGACGGCATTAAGGTTGGAGTGTAATCCTCTGATATTACAGAAGTCCATGTTTAATATCGAGGGGGCCTTTGTGTGTTTGCTCTAGCCCTGAGCAGATTGGAGCGCAGTTTTACCCTCCCCAGAATACGAGGGGCAGCCTGGACGTCCACGCTCAGATCCAGAGATTCCTGAGCATGGACGTCCAGAGAGGAATTCTCCAACGCAGTTGGTACCCCCCTGGGATAACAAATTGCTTTTCAACTCTTGAAATTTAATAAAAGCTTTTCTTTGCAAATCTTCTTTAAATACCTTAATCCCTAACATTTCCGCAAACAACACCGCCTAAATCTAATAAAGTATCAGTCAACACAGCTCAAGTCATAAAATAATAGTTTAAATAAAGTAAATCGCCAAAATAAGAATGAATAATTATTTCTTTACCGCTAACTAGAGTATTTATTAAGTAATGACAAAAAAAAATCCTCAGAATTTTTAAAATAGACAGTTTTTTTCGTCTCCTGTAAAGTTGGTAAAAATGACTTAGGCGGTGTTGTAAGCTAAGGGACGTTATTGAAAACATTTTCTGTTTTGCTATGTCTAATATTAATTGTATATTTTTCACTACCCGTTTTTTACAAAACGGCCAAAAAAGGTTTTTATTTATTCGCCGTACGCCTGCTTAGACATAATGTGTTTGATCAGTCACGTCTCGCATTGCTTTCGTTAAATGAAAGGAGGTAAAGTTTTTAATGTAATAATTTTCTATAAAAACTACGCCTTTAGATAGTAAAAAGCATAATTCAAAATTTAGTAAGTACAATATTAGTTCTTTATAGCATTTTAAAAATTAAGCAAAATTTTAAGCAATGGATTTCCGCAAAGTAATAAGAATGAATCACACTAAAATATTTTTTTCTGCAGCTAATTAAAGTCTGACAATATTTTTTATAGGTACTTATTCCATATTTTAAGTGGGTAAATCCAAGTAAGGGACATGCAAGGCACGTACGAACAGAACATCCTTATCTGATAAGAATCAACGTCTTTAAAAATAAGTCTCGCATAAGCAGGGTTGGAGCTCGGTGATTACTGATTATTTACACTAGGTAGATTTTTAAGGCCTACTTCCGCCACTTTGGGTTACGTTAATTGTGGATTAATTATCATTTATCATGTTATCTCTTATAAAAAAAGGAGCGCAAGAAAGGTGACAATATATTTCGACCCGTGGTTTACTTTAAGCATGTTCAAAAAATTTCTACCTAATCAAGAAATTCCGTAACGAAAACAAACCTAACACCCCCCCCCCCCACTCGCCGGTGCAGCGTTGCCGTGCATTGGTAGACTTCTGACGGTGTTTGTGAGCTTGCGATAGCTTTACCGCGGCAGTCCACCAAAATACCACACGTATTTTTTTCTAAAAAAAACCCTCAAGCAATTTTTTTCCTATAAGTAAAATAATATTCGATATAGTAAAATATTCGTCTATTTCAGGCACTTAGCAGTAATGCGGAGCACGTACCACCGTCTCCCTTATCTCGCGCTCATCAGTATGCTGCGCGCACACTAACGCAGTTTGGGATTTCGCGTCTGCTCACGTGGCTCCAGTTTTACTGTTATTAAATTTGCATCGCGTTTAAGAAACAATGAGTTGGGCTTTATTACTTTAATTTGGTTTAAGGACGCAAAGAATCTACGTATTTTTTATTAGGTGCAGATATTTTGGTGATTCTGTTTTTCGAGTAATTTTATTGACTCCATGAGTCTGAAATGATGTATTTCCGTAACAGTACATATAATAAATAGTATTTCTATATATTGTCCTTTCTAATAATCTACATCTCTCTCTCTCTTCTTTGTGTCACAGTTAAAATTCATCAATAGGTACAAATCGTTTCTTCAAAAATTTTATAAACCCCAATTAGGTACTTTACAAACCAAATTTTAACATTGGTACCATTTTCACAGCTTTGGGCTTAAGCGTAGGTACTGCTTCATATCTTGTTGATATTTCTCTTATTCTTTGTATTTATCAGTAATCAACTAATCACTAATCAGACGTCATGATGAAAACCCAGGGTTATAACCCCGATTTGCGCAAGTCGGCCAAAGGTAGTTCATAGGTGTAATAAAAACAATAAATTCCTTGAAAATCATTTATTCATTACAAGTCGCCTGTAAAACGTATGAAAATTTCCCGAATACAAGGTAAAATTCTTAGAGGCCTACTTACAGCTAGTACCGATAAATACATTTTCGTATATGATCACATTGAGATTTATATCGCTTATATCTAAGAGGCACTTGCCCGCCAGTGAAAACCCACCACATGCATTAACCAGAACCCAAAACCCATAATATCCTATGACTTAAGAAAAGTACAGTGAAATAATATACATAAACCCTCTTACTAAAATATATTTACGTAGCGTATTCAGGGTTTGCTCTCTCTTTCTGTTATGTTAAGTTTTCAATGTGCTAGACAAAGATAAACAGACCTTGTGTTCCTCACTGCGTTAATATTTAAAGGTAAGAATAATATACACAAGTCACAAGTCTAGACGCATTTCGCATCGTTGTCCATTTGATCTAAATCTTAGATAAAAAATCAAAATCTAAGCCAATCGGACTAAAAGCCTACCAAGCCAATGGCTTAAAATATGCCAAAAACTAGATTAATTATTCATAATATTTAATGAATAACTAACATTAGCAAGCGTTGGTGTAATTGGCTTCATGTTTTTATATTGGATTATTAAGTTCTAGAATAATTATTGTTCCATTCCATTTTGTTCTTTTGGTGTTGTTGTTCTAAGTAGTGACTTAGTCAAAACATTTTTGTTCTTCTTCTAGTGACTTTTCAAAAAAAATGTTCTATTATAGTGACTTTGTTGAAAATTGAAATAACACTAAAATCAAATACTGCGAAGGATGTCGCCCGAGATAAGGACTAAATATTGAAATACTTAAAGACTTAATTTAAACTTATACTAATCAATTGACTAAGCTTTGCTTAACACTAAAACTAAATCTAGATCATTATAATGTAAAAAGTATAAAATTTTCGATGAAAGTCAAAATATATTTTAAAATGTTTGTCCGGAGCGACACAACCTAATACTTATATTTTGTTCGTAGTTTTTTTTAAGTAAGTAATATTTATTTAGACAGACTAAGATAATTATGAACAGCAAAATGAAAGAAATATAAACATTCCTTAACATACAGTTTATAACTAAAATTAACTAATAATTAAAAATAAGCGGACGTGGTGAGTTTAACACTATCATATACCACTTAGTTTAACATATTACATTAGTCAATACTAAAATAAGCGATTTCGAGTAATAAATTTTAAAAATTTACATTCTCTCCTAAGCTATAATTAGGCAATATAAATAAATGATTAAGTAGTTGGATATATGTTCATCAGGAATAAAATACCTTCCTATATAAAAATGTCGTCAATGTAGTTATGTGCAAGTTTTTGTTTCCATACAATATAATCCGGTAAAATTTTTTTAGCGCCAATAAAAGTACTATATATAAAACTGAAGTAAATACAATAGCCTGCTCCTTTTTAAGTTCGGGTTATAAAACCAACTGTGTTACTAAAGATTTTTTCAAAAATTCCGGACGGAGTCATATTTAAAAATATGCACATAACTACATAGACAGCATTTGGGTAGTTAGTATATTTTGGTTTGAACCAGTACAATTCTATAAGCATTAAGAGACTGTAAGTAATTTGAAGGTAGGAACTTAAATTCTGATAAAACTTAAATAAAAGCTCATACATCTAGTGGAGTAAATCAGATTGTTTCGTAAAGAAATACTTAAATACTCGAGTCAAGTATATCCTTTACTCATTGTGACAAAAGTAAAATATTTACAACATCAAAACTTAACATAAACTAAGGTCTAGAAAATAAAATATTTAACAATAACGCGTCTAATAGAATTAATAAACAAAGACAAAATGCTAGGAGTGGAATAGAAGAAAGGATATTCCTAGAAAAAATGAGATAGCACTTTGGCCGTCTGTCTCATTCGCACCAAAAGCGATTCACTCTAGTAGTCTTATGGTTCAAGATTAGATTTCTACCCCCTAATTTGAGGACGAGTAAGATTTGATCTCACAATGTACTGATTACAGCCACCGCGTAGAGTGGCCAGACAGCACTCTCGGCCAAGTTTATTATAGATAGGCTCGGTCGAGGGCACTGTATGTGTAACCAGGCCCTAAAGGTCAGCAAGTACAAAATTTTGTTCTGTTTTAGTCTTTTATAATATAGAAAATCTCCTGTATATTTTAGGCACTCGAACGTTGGAGTCTGACACGGATTCGATTCGCTGATATTGTCTACATTAATTAATAAATTAAATAGTAATCGATATGATATGTTTTGTTTAGACACATGTAAATACATACAAAAGAAAGGCGGTTCGTTGCACCCTGATTACGCCGCCAAAATTCTGTCCTAATTCCATCATACGAAATAGAAATCGGCAAATTTCCTATGCGGCACTAGCTTGAAGTTCGTTTCTCTCATCTCTTCTCACTAGTGCGACAGAGATAGCACGCTTTCCCACTTCAAGCTATGCTACATTAAGTTCTAGATCACAGTGCGCAACCATTTCTTGTACCGAACAGTGTCTTGAGTTGGGGCATGATGACGTTTTTGACGAACAAAGACTGCTTCCCCGCGATGGCGTCTCTCTTCGCGTTCTTGACGAAGTGCTTGATGCCAGGCTTGTGGATGAGGAAGGCGTTGTTCAGGATCATAAAGTCGTAGTCCTTGACACACAGGATGTAGCCCTGGAAAAGAATAATCAGATAAATAATGCAGCTATGACATTAGCAGGATATACCAGAAAAGCGACAAAGTAGTATGGAGATTGGAGTCTACAGGATATTCCGAGGACGACTACCGAACACGTCACGCCCCACGTCGCAGATAATACGTGTTTACGAGTAGTGTTAGTCAAAAATCAAATCGAAATAAAAAAAGAAAGCCTCAGATCACACGTTTGTTGACGTCAGCTTCGCCTCGGCCACCAATTACATGTGATCTGAGACATTTCTTATTTTCTGTCTGTCTGTCAGCTTATGTTTCCCAAGGTAGTGTTAGTTTAAGTATAAATATAATATGATTTATAATGCCAAGATGCTTGAAATAAATGGTAAATAAATAAATAAATCGATAATATATGCGCGCGAACAGGGCTACCTAAATTCCAATTTAATAAGCAGACCAGAATTTTCTAAGATATTATATGAAGTAGACAAAATAGGAGACAAAAAGAACAAAAACGTAGATATGAAAATTTACGTAAGTACAAAAATGAGGGACAAATAAATCATTTTAATGTAAGTACTTATTATAAGTTATTTTAATTAAGTAATATTATTAATTTTATCTAAGCTTGATTTATATTATTGAATACATTTAAAGTGAGGTCGTAATGTAAATATTTTAAATTGAAGAAAATAGTGAACACAATAATGAAGAAGGAAATATTTTGTATCGTGCTTGAATAAGATGGCGCAGATCATCTTTAGATTTAGATTAAACGGGAAGAAATATAAACGTGTATGAGCTTGTTATGTTATTTGAAAAACCAACAATTTACTTGCAATATGCAGTTAAAAACCTTAATGATTGTATTTTATATATTTTATGAAAACGCGACGTTTTGATGGCTTCAATTTTAGCTTTACGGCGCGCAGTTCTTAACGAATCCCATAAAAATGAGGAGATTTTATGATCTTTAATGTCTATGGCCTGCACTGGTTTATGTTATCCTGTTAATCTTACCGTCTTTCGCAATCAATAGCCAACTAATGAACTTCAGGTAATTAAAATGAGTTAGGTATATATAAAAGGATATGGATATAGGTATCTCAATTCTTATGCATTGATTTAAAAGTGGAATCTCATAAGTTATAAGTTATAACTTATGCCAACTTTAAAATTCTGGCTGTTCGCTTTTAAATAAGATGTCACTTGATACTATTTAATTCTACTTCCTTCTCTGCCGTGTCACGCACAAGTCAGCTATCTCAAAAAACGCAAATTTGAGAAAAACGGCTCAAAAGTTTTAAATAAAGATTTGCTTGTATTGTATTAATAAAATGTGCTATAAACTTTAAACTGTTTGATTGAGTTTCTTGAATGTTTCTAGAACATAATATTATCATATTTTTTTAATATCTGTAAAACTTAATATTTAAATAGAGTTAAACGAGTTATGAATAACCATCACTTCATACAAACGTGGTTACGCGTCGTGTGATAATTTAAGTTAGAAGAGTTGCGTGCAATTAGAAACACACAGATTGAGTTACAGAATTTATTGATAAATGCTGCCCATATGTATTAACTTAAATTGAATGAGTAAGGCCTAACTGAAACAATAAAAATAAAGTTAAACGAATTTGTCAAATAAGTTTCTGGCTCACCGATAAATATTATTTTTTTGAAATTGTCTTTGGTGCCATACAGACCGTACTGATTAAGACTATTTTGCAGTGGTTAGGCGTAACCCGTCTATTTTAAAATAGCATGCTTGTGCGTAACAGGGCAGTTCTTCTAATGTCTTGTTAAAAATATTGCTATTCTTTAATACATCTACATAGCTATCCCAGGTTTATATTTTTGCTCATTGCTCTTCATTTCGAGGACCATTTAACTAAGACATTACTTCATTAATTTAGTTGCTTTAAAATTTTTGATAGCGATGATGTTAGAAATAAAGAATGTATGAAATTTCACCTAAGGGGGCGACTAACCCAAAATTTTCGATTTTATAATTTATTTTTATACTTAAAAATAAGCCCCAAATTGTTTCATTTTCTAAAATTAGATAAGTACTACATTATATTTACAAGAATTCGATCTGAGCAAAAACACGATACTTATCTTAAAATTTTCTCGATAGAAAAAAATCACAATGATGCATCTAATTTTCACGAATTTTTCATAATATATTGCCATAACCGTGCATTGAACTAAGTTAATATTTTAACACATTGTATAAAATTCTATTATTGAGAAACCGACCTAGCGGATTTTTAAAATGTATACCTACTTATTTATCGAGTTATTAGGAAAAAACTAATTTGGCGATGAATCCACGTCGACATTTTTCACCTGGCATATAATATGAAAGACGGGCGTGAGTGTGGAGAGAGAAGGATGATGTTTGATTTTCAAAATTTTTTTGGGTTACTTATATTAACGCATTGCTGGGAAATATTTATAACTTCGCTGTCGACATTATAATATTTAATGCAACTTTATTAAGTCCGTCTGTCTGTAGTGTTATTACCTGTGTCATTTTGTCCTTCTTGCCCTCCCAGCTGAGTCGCTCGTCATAGTAGGGGTCTTGATGTGTCCCGATGAAGATCGGCTCCCAATGCACGAACTTCCCACGACGCTTGCCCACGTGGAAAACGTCCATTTCTGTAACAATTTACATGAGAATATAAAAATCCAACATAGAAAAACTATTATCGCCTGTACATAGAGTTCACTGTGGAAGTAGCAGCTCCGAAAGAGTCACTTTTTTAGCACTTTGTTTTATTCAAGTTTTTGGCACTGAAGCGCTTATCCAGACAAATCACAAAAAAATGCTATTTCAGAATTCAGCGCCACTATTTTCACAGTGAACTCTACATAAGGCACATGTTTTACCTTAAAGTAAGTATTAACCTAAAGTGTTCAAAGTGACTTTGTTTTGTTATACACTGCAGGGCCTGTAGATACCATTCATGATTGTCAAATACGACGTGATAATTAAATATTCAGATATAAGTGAATGTCCTTAGCAAAATTAGTGTGCTTACCAAGGTAGCTTAAAGGTTATTCTCTATAGTTAATGGAATCAGGCGTTACTTTGCGGAAATCCATAGCTAAAAACTTAGTTTGTTATTATTTTTAAATAAACTTCCACCTTTAAGTAAATGAGTGAGTGTACGCATAGGTATGCGTACAGCACCTCCCTCCTCCCACACTGCCTATGCGTACACTCACTCATTTACTTAAAGGTGGAAGTTTATTTCGCGGAATATTGCTAAAAATAATAACAAACTAAATTTTAAGTTATTCTCTATTACATTTTAAACAAGGAAGATAACTTTGTTGAATATCTTATAATTATTCAAAGATTTATTAACACGTAATTAACCTAATAAAATTATTATTAAGCTAATGATATTTAAAACTAATCAAAGACTGACATTTTGGTTTTATTATTTATTTAATTAATTTGATTTGTTTAAATTACAAATGCAAATTAGTTGATTGAGAGTTTTATCTCAGCTGGAACTTTTTAAACTTTTATTTTGCTAGTCATAACTCATAAACTCATAACTCATAAGTCATTAATTACTACTGACAGTCTAGGTATAATATAGACAAATACATATTATGTTATAAAAGACTTATTAAGAAGTGCGTATAATAATTATAAGTTATAATTATACGCACTTCTTCATAAGTCTTGCCCAGTTTTCAAGGTTCCTATGGTTTTTTATCTATACCTATAACAGCCGCGTGAATTATTGGTAAAAGTTTTGGCAAAACAAAGACGCTAGATAATAGACGAACTCTGGTCAGCTCTAGTCATAATATAATATCTCAAAAATCGTGGAATAGCGAACTGGAATGAAGTTTCTTTTCCGTTTTACAAAATCACTCATAAGCTTTGTCCACACTGTGACTTTTTCTGTTCGTCAAGGGCATGCGTTATAGCGCAGTCAACAGCGAACGTAAGGTATGCCCGCGACGCATGCTCTCTGACCGTATCCAAAACTTCAAAAATGACAATGTTGGCGTTGCGTTCGTTGACGCATTCAATAATTATTGAATGCGCCAAAATGAAAGTTGAATGAAAGAAGATGACGAAAATTGATGACGAAAGCGCATAGTGTGGAGTGTGGACATAGCTATATTGATTTCTCACTGACACAGAGAAATGGCAGATTGCAATAAATCGTTATGATATCATATACGAGTATGTTGTTTTTGTGTTTGTGTGTGTATATGATATCATATACACACACAAACACAAAAACAACAGGCACACACAAACAAAGCAAAGTAACAAGTAAACAGTGCTTACGTCGAAACAGCTGACTAAGAAAGTTCAATATTTCGCAAATTAGCTGTCTGAGCTGTCCCGGTCGATGACCCAACGCAATTAGAATGCCCCATACGAGGTGTAAATAGCCCACAAGTCCACAAGTCACAACAGATTAATGGCGGTAATGCACATGTGAGGACTGAGGACGTTTACTGCTTTTTGGTTTATTGCTGAGTAAAAACCTATCATTATTATGGAGAGCTTGAAAATCTTCTATGAAATGAATTAAAGTCATAAGTGGATGAACCGAGAAACTAACATTTTACAACATAAGAGCATTTTTGATGAGATGTGAGCATTATTTCCCTTAGAACAAACCTTGTGACGTACCTACTTCATCATCGTTAATATAATATAGCTAGATATAATATTTGCTAATTAGCTACATATTTTAGATTTCAAAGAATTTTCCCGGTCCTGAAGCCTCAATTTATGCAAAAACGACAGTTTTAAAATTGTTACTTACGAGTTACGCGGTTCATCCACTCATGTCTTCAATTGTTAACAACAAGAACATGATACATGACGTTAAAATTTAATGCTGACTTAAAAGTCTTAAAGCCTATATAGAGACCTCGAAAATATCTAAAAAATGAATTGTTTACGAGAACAATAATTTATCATAGTAATAATAAAAAATAATAAAAAATAATAATTTATCATAGATTTCCAGGCACAAGTGTGAACACAGAGACAAAAAAAGCGTGATTTTTCGTGAAAAAAGAAAGTGCCTGAAACTATGAACGATAAGCAGTTAAGCGTTACATTTAAATACTATAAGGGAGAAATTATAAGTACTGCTTAAATTTAATTTACAATACATTAAATTAGAACCATAGTCAAAGAGAATTCGCCATTTATTAGCTATTATCCTTTACCTTTAACATTTTCCTGGTACTAATGCATGCTAATTACAATTATTAGTAATTAAAATAATGATAGGGAAATATCTAGGAGGAAAAAAATTCTAATAAAATATACTAAATCGCTTATTATAATAATGCTTTACCAATATTGGTTTATTAAAAAATGTGAAGGTGGTAAAAAGATGATTTTATGACTGATGAATTTGAAACAAATCGTTATTATGTCAAGGACAGATCAAACGGGTATGCAAATCGTATTCTAATATTTTTTGTATCACTGAGGAAGAATTTGACCTTAAACTATATTATCACAGATGATACACATCCTGCATCTAATAATAGCGAATCCACAAGTCTATCAATGATATAAATTGAGTGTTATAGGGTTGTGCCTATGTTTGTTCATACTTCTGACGAAAGACTTTAAAATATTTAGATGACCCGGTGAACTTCCCTCCTAAATCCCAATCTAAGTGGACTTCCACGAACATTTCAAGACTAAAATTTGGCAAATTGGTTTAGTTTAGCCGTTCTCGAGTTTAAGGGAGAGTAACAAAATTTAATACTCATTTTTATTCATGTAGATACGAATTTTCTTAACAACAAACATACTTAATATTCTAACTGTATTCTAAATATAAAGTTATACCTACTATTATTATTCTGACAAAATGAAAGGATGAAGAAATACAGCCCCAGCTTAACTGCTCGTCATAGGAAGACAGTAAATGTCAATAAATCATGGCGTACATAAAATGGATAATGATTTTCTGTAATTGGTAAGCATGAAGACGCGGCTTTTGCGTTAGTCAATTATTTTTTAATCCCCGACCAATATTGAAAAGTGTAGTAGACAAGGCTTCAATTTATTTTTTAACCCCGGCACCGACCAAAAGTGTCCCGGCTTGTGCGTTGGTCTGTGGTCAGTTTTTTAACCCCCAACAAAAAGTGTACATAATGGCTTATGCATTACTTAAGTTCAATAATTTTTTTAATCCCCAACCACAATAAGAGGGGTGTTATAAGTTTGAAATATCTGTTTGTCAGACAATGTTTATGTGCACAGTGTAATCCAAATACGGGTGGATCAATTTTGATCTAGTTTTTTTGTTTGAAAGCTGACAGTGTCGATCACGACACTGTTCCGAAGATCCTTTAAAAATGTTGCATTCTAATAACTAATACCCAACAAAGTATTGGAGTTTCGGATGGAACATGTTTTTAAATTTCTTAATATTTTTTTATTTTCACTGGCTCTGACTTTAAAAGATTTTGCCATTTTGCCGCAAAAACTTTAAAACTTACTAAAACTCAAGCTGCAGCATGTTTCGGAGATGGTTCCATTACGTGTACAGATAAGATTACCTTAGGATTAACGTGCAGCGAAGCAGATAAGGTCTAGTCATCTATAAATTATAGCAATTAGGAGGCTTAAATCTTTGCCGAGACACTCGAGTCCTTAAGTTTAGATAATATTTATATAAATTAACAACGTATTTACTTCCTTATCCATACTAATATTACAAATGCCAAAGTGTGTGTGTCTGCAGTCTGTTACATCTTCACGTCCAAATTAGTGTTGTAGCGATTTCGCTGGGTATGGAGATACTTTGAGTCCCGGGAAAGGACATAGGATACTTTGTCTACTTTTTATTTCGGACAAATGAACGGTTCCCGTTCAACCGATTGAGCCACGACCTCTGTGGCTCAATTGGTCGAGTGTGTGGCAGCTCAAGCCGGGGGTCGCGGGTTCGAATCCCGACGACGGAACAAAAAGTTTTCAATGTTCCCGGGTCTGGATGTGTATTAAATATGTGTATGATATAACAAAAATCTTAAATATATGTATAGTAGGTATAAAAGTATTAAATATGTTTCCGTTGTCTGGTACCTGTAACACAAGTCCTTCAGGTACTTAGCACGGGGCCAGACTGACGTGGTGTGAAGCGTCCATATTTATATTATTATTATTAATAATCGAATTTTGGTGCAACGGAGTTGTGGACGTCATCTAGTATATAATACAAAGATCATAATTTTATGGAATGTTTTTTTATAATGTTTTGCCCCTGTCTGTCGAGATACTTTTGTAATTATTTAACCAGACAATGACAAAACCAACTTTATGTATTAAGGCCAAAGACTTCTATTTAAATAGAATTCTTTGATTAAGGCATCACTAAAATTCTGAGCCACTAGCCAAGACTTTTAATTTATCGCCTCTTTATAGAATCGCCGATCAAAATTATGGAATTGACATTAGGTACACGAGTCGAACGTCAACTTCATGTTATCGAAATGTCAATTCCATTCATTTTCATCGGCGATTCTATAATGAAACGATAAAGAAAACTTCTTGGCTAAAGGGCTGATTGGTTTTTTTTTTTGTATCCATTTAGTTCTGTTACGTGATACATCAGTATGCTTATATAGACTTAAGTCTCGAACAACTCTCACACTTACCCGTTATGCAGGAAGTGCGAACATACTATTCTCAAAGTTGTAAATTTTACGCAGTCGTAAATGTAGTCTTTAATAACTAGTTTAATATTATTTTATAATATCATAGTTGCTTTGAAGAAACTAAGACATTTTGCTAACTATCTTTTCTTATAACCTTATTAGGCAAGATACTAAGTAAGTTATTTTAGAAGATGCGGATAAAATCGCTGCACTGGTGAAAAGGGTTCAAACTTTTTTGATGATATTCCAGAATATTCTAAATCGAATTTACAAATAAACGAATTTATTCATGGTATGCTTATAATTTCTTATTCTACTGAGTTACTAATTATTATTATAAGTTTGCTATCTTTGCCATGTGACTTTTCCTTTTTCTAGCATGTAGCCACATTGACAAGCTGACTTTGTAAACTTTTTCGCAGTGAGAATACTTTAGTTATTATACCACGTCTTGTTACTAAATCTAGACACGCGGTAACGTGTCAAGCCAAGTTCCAGCATAACAGAATGGCGAGCAGCACCGTGTGTAATATTACACGAACCATTTGCAGGTACTTTTGAACCTCTCATAATTCAGAAACTATTTCACATTAACGTTTCAAATTTGGCTCATATAATGAGACTTGCAAGATAACTACATGCTCTAAATTTCATAAGCACAGCTCAAACAGTTATTAAGATATTAACGTCCGAAAATCTACATTTTTATCACTGACTGACTGACTGACTGACCTATAGATCAAAATTCTAACCCACTTCCAGATGACCTAGAAGGCTGAAATTTGGAATCCAGCTCGGTAATTGCGTGAAAGCGTAGGGAAAAATCAGAAAACAAAAAAAATCGGTCAAGTGCGAGTCGGACAGAGTGAAACTAGGCAAAAAATGTGTTTTTTGTATGGAGACCCCCCTTAAATATTTATTTTATTTTACTTTTATTATAGATTATGAAAATAAGAATATAATTAAAGATTTTGTGAAATTTTCAAGTATCTACCGGCTGCCATTGATTTTGACCAAAAAAGGCCAAAAAATCACATTTATTATATGGGAGCTCCCCGTAAAATATATTTATTTGTGAAGTGAAAAAGCTTTAGGAAATTAATAAAAGGTAACTATGAAGTATGTCTGTTTGTCTGTTACCTCTTCACGCCCATATTGCTTGTGCCGATTGTTCTTAAATTTGGTATGGAGATATAGTTTGAGTCCCGGGAATAGACATAGAATTCTTTTAATACGTCTGTCCGTCTGTCTGTCCATCTGTCCGTCCGTCCGTCCGTCTGTCTATCTGTTTGTTAGACAGCTATAATAATAGTAAGCTGTACCCTATAGTTAATGGTTGGAAATACACTTGTGTTATACCGTATTATTCCAATGCCTCCTGATGGTAGCTGCTTTTTCCATTCGCTTGAATTTTCTTTGTTTTATTCGTCTGATACTCAACAAGGCTTAGGGGCTATTTCCCTACTTCCTGATTAGTTTCAGATAGGCTATCCACAACTTATCTGACAGATGAAGGATCTGTCAGTTAAGTTTCAGATAGGCTATCCACAATTTATCTGATAGATGAAGTATCTGCCAGATAAGTTGCGGATAGCATATCCGGTACTCGTCGGAAATTGGTGAAACAACACCTTAAGGTTGCGATTGAATATAGTCGAATATTATGTATGTTTGAACTGGGAAGATTAAGATGTCTACAGTCTACCCTTGCTCGCAAAGTTTTCTTTACAAAAAGTAATGATATCCCACCAAAAACATAAAATATGTAAAAATGGAAAGCCAAGTTCTATACAAACATTATTCTTGTCTATGGACTTCGCCGTAAAAAGGATGGAGATCTAAATGAGTGCCAAGTTCCATGGAAAATAGAAATATGTACGTATAGGAACCAAATAACATTATGAACAAATAATAGAGTCTATTTCTTTGCTTAATTGAATATCTATAACAAATAATGTTATTTAAATAATTTGAGATCTTAAACTAGATTAGATTCTACTTGGCTAGTTTTCATCAGAATTAAAATGTTCAATAACTTTATGAAATGACTGATGTAATGAAAACTGGTCAAGTTAGATCTAATCTAGTTTAAGATCTCACATTATTTAAATAACATTAATTGTTATAGATATTCAATAAAGCAAAGAAATAGACTCTATTATTTGTTCATAATGTTATTTGGTTCCTATACGTACATATTTCGATTTTCCATGGAACTTGGCACTCATTTAGATCTCCATCCTTTTTACGGCGAAGTCCATAGATAAGTATAATGTTTGTATGGAACTTGGCTTTCCATTTCTACATATTTTATGTTTTTGGTGGGATAGTTATTACGTAAATGAATACACATACGATTGGTTTCAGCTGCGTTCATCCATTGCTGTCCCTGAGGTATGTTGTGGCAGTTGGGGCAGACGAACTTGTGGAATGGTATGGCGGTTTTGTTGGCTAACATCGACCGGAGTTCCGTCTTCGTCGATGGTACCTGGAAAATATTTGGCACTGTTTTAGGAACTCGAAGTATGCTGCGGCTTAGTCGATTAAACCCAGTAGCTGGCTACAGTCCAGTGGTTAAGTTGAACCACTTTCTTAATACTTTATAGACGCCAGCCTAATTTAGCTTAAGATTTTGAGGGTTTTTGTCTTAAGTTTTATCTAATACTACCACTTTTGATAGGCAACTTATTAATGAATTAAAAACGCTGTTTTATTAGATTAAATTCTGTTAAAAACCTAACAAACCTGGCATAAAGGAAGGTTTAATATGCACACGTACACTAGTTATACCTGTGGCTACTATTTGTAAAATCATATCAAATTAATTAAATAATAAATTGTACTTTATAACTTCTGTATCAGTGTTCTGTCATAATGTTTACAGTTTGACCTATAATTCAATTTAATTATAAGAATGCATTGCTAAAGTTCAAGCAACTACCGTTGGATTTTAATTGTTATATAAGATAGTCGTGTGAATTAACGTTATCTATATCTTTAAGGTTTATTACTGAGAGGCAAGCATAGTTCATTCATTGCAAATCAAAATAAAACTAGTTTCTTTGACCAAAACTATAGTTGAAATTAGGCATATTTTATTTATTTATTTAAACATTAAATACAAATTAAGTATAAATGCAAACTTAATACCTTACGGCATTATCTGTTCAATTTTGAGCATCACATATTCTAATTGTACTTATAGGTGCCAGACAAGTTATATTTATTGAGATTTTGGCAAAATCCTCCAAAAAAATAAACGATACCATAACAAGACTATAGAAACACTTAGATAGACTTCTCTATCTACGTCATTCCTGATTACTTTTGCAACCACCATCTTCCTGTTGAAACAGTACTCAAAGTCTTGGTCAATTCGTTACTTCCTAGTGATAGTCAGTCAACTGTACTTGAACTCCTCTAAGCCTTAACCCAACTAGATTAGTGTGTGAGCGTGCAGAACGCATTGTACGCTGAGAGGGAGTCCCACGCGAGAGATTTGCCCACGCGTCGTCACAATGCACATCTGCAATCAGTAACGCTTAGCATAAATCGGCATACATTCTTTCTGATCCCCATTCGCACCGTGAAGATATGGGACTGGCTTTGGGGAAAATCTAGGGCTTATATTGCTGAAATTCTAATCTGTCGTAAACAGATTGTTTTTGTTTGTGTTGACTGGTTATTCTTTAGAGAGAGTTCTTTATAGTGTAATAGATAGAGGTGTCGGTCTTTAAGTAGGTTCTAAATATAAGAGGAAGGTAATCAGTGATATAGAGTTGAAGGAACCCCACGCCTTGTCAACTTTAGTGCTCGTTTTCTGAAAATAAGTGCGTGGTTAGGGGGTGACAAAAATGTTCAAACCTCACCTGCACTTTAGCATCGACTTCGAATATGCTTATCGGGAAGACTCTTGGCCTAGTGGAAGTACTGAGTGGCTTCGCGTTTCTGGCGATCATGTTCAGGAACCTCGGAACTAGATTTGGACTAGGATACAGTTCTATATCTGACGGGAGGATGAAGTGGGTTACAGCGGAGTCTCGAGCTATGTTCCTTGCGACATTGACCGGGTAGAGGAGGCTCTTGGCCTTCATGTAGGTGGAATTGGCGTTGACGATGTGAGGAGGAGGCAGGGAGCAGTTGTATGGTTGCTGCAGGAACTTCTCTGGGTCTGGTATCTGGAAAGAAGAGAGTGAACGTTAGTTAGAGAGTCAATAAAAAATCAGTTCAGGTAAGAAATACTTCGAATACGTATACTAAAATAAACGCTAATTTGTGTGTCTGTGTGTCCTTTGAAACACTTAGTTTCAAAGGAAATTAGTTAACTGCCTGAATAAATGAAATAAATACAGGTAATTATTGTCATTCCCAAATGATATACAGTTTTCCCGTGTTAAACGAATTCTAACGGAAGGGGTTTCAATGTTTCTTATCTCTTGTAAATCTTGTAATGGTCCATCTTGCACCAACGTAGAGACACTGCATGTAATTATTGCTTACATTTATTTCACAAATGAATATGACCATTTACCAAGTGCGACGGTTCCGTTCGTCTGGAAATTATGATGCGTTTCCTGCACTCCTCACTTGAATGTGTCGAGTGTCACGTATTCCGATTATGCAAATACACACGTGTACAGCGAAAAGCTTTGACTAATATTTTAAATGATGGTTGTCTGTCTGTTTGTATGTTGCTCCTTATGGCAATAAGAAACAAAAGTGGAAAGAACTAATCAGATTGAATAATGTTAGTTTTATAAACAGAAAATAAATGATTGTACTAGACATTCCGCGAGGTTTCGCCCGTTTTTTTTTCTACATTTTCCTGTTTATTCGCTCCTATTAGTCTTAGCGTCATAATATAACCGATACCTTCCTCGATAAATGGGCTATTCAACATTGCAAAATAAGACTACTCTCTAAATATATTGTGTGAATTCGCATGTAAAAGCTAAGTATCAAGTATTTAGCTTTTACCTGTGAATCAATGTAGGTAATATAGCGAAACTCTCGTGAAGAAGTGCTCATCTTCAAGTCTTTTGTCTTCAGCCAGATTTAATACCTTACAACACAAAAGAGGTTTCACGTAACTCTACTATCTATAGGTATGGCACTATACATTCTATCTTAGGGATTAATGGCTTTAATGCCTAGTTTCTGTAGTTTCCTGACGAGACGAGAGATACTTAACTTAAATCTTTATCTATTTTCATCATGACAATTGGTAACGTAGTGGAGAGCCCTATCCCAGAAAGCTAATTTTGGTGGTCACGCCCCTCAGTCATGAGGATACGACTAGGAAGAAGAAGAAGAAGAAGAATTGGTAACGTGATAGTACATAATTTGTAAATACCTATTTTGGGCTTTTCAAACGGTTGTGTCCGAAATAGATGATATTATTGCTTGCATTAAATTTTAAGGGTTCCGTACTCAAAGGGTAAGAACGATGTCCGTCTCTCTGTCTTTATGTCTGTATGTCTCCAGGCAAAACCACTTAGCTAGACTTCTAAAATTTAATAGATAATAAAGACCTCGCTAGTCAATTATGTTCATGGAACATAGAAGAGTATTGGAAACTAAAAGCATCTTAATCGTCTTTATGCTTGTTTGATGGGATTATTATCTACGATTATATTAAATTACCGATTATTAAAACGACGTTACAGTATTATTAAGTTATTAATACCGCTCTTAAGGGCACTCGCACGTATTCTTAATAAGTGGAACGGGCGCTTCGTTATCATAATAGCTTTTTAGGGATCCACACACGAAGTGAAAAACGGCACCCTATTATTGAGACTTATGCCCGTTTTCACCAACAACACCTAAAATTTAGGTGTCCCTTAAGCCAATATTCCAAGTTTTGTTCTTGATGAATTGACAACCCCGTAACTCTTAGGTGACATTTATCACTACATAGTATAAAACAAAGTCGCTTTTTCTGTCCTCATGTCCCTTTGTTCCCTTTAATTTTCTTTAATAGATAGAGTGATTAAAGAGGAAGATTTGTGATAAATATGTATATTAATTATGGGAGTTCGCTATTTTACAAGTAAAATATCAGACGGCCATTCTATAACAGATTCATTGTCAAGGCAACCGTCGTCGTCGCTACATACGCCACCTAAGTGTACGGGGTCGTCAATTCACCCCGTAAATTATAAACGTCACCTAATGGTTTGACGAATAAATCGCATAATAGGTTTTTTATTTCAAATAAACGTCACCTAAGAGTTACGGGGTTGTCAATTCATCAAGAACAAAACTTGGATAATATTGGCTTAAGGGACACCTTAATTTTAGGTGTTGTTGGTGAAAACGGGCATTAGCTTTCTGTCCGTCTGCCTATCTGTTCGTTTTTTTTCTTTCTGTCTGTCTTTCAAATTAAAGCATCGAAATGTTCACAGATGAACTATGAGACTTCATAGTACTACTACTTCCCCCATGAAGGACAATAAAAAGAAAATGAAAAAAATTAAGTTTGCTTCTAAAAGTGTTTTCTTTTGCCATTTCGTACGGAGTCCTTGGTGCGTGAGCCCTACTCGTACTTGGCTAGTTTTGCTGCATTATGATCGCATTTTTTTAGTTCTCACACTGAGCCATGACTGCAGAAATCGGTTATTATGTTTGTTACACTACGCTTTGATGCTTTTTTGATTGATAACACTAGAAGTGTCAAAAGAAATCCCTGAAAACAGTGCATTTTGTTGGTATAAAAATATAGTCTTAAGTCCTTCTCCTGCTTCACTCTATGTTGTAACTTGGAAGTATGTTTAATCACGCCCAGACTGAACCATTCGGATTTAATTAATGGTTTGTCAAAGTTATTAAGTCTTATTTTATGAAAATGTACTATCAGAGAAGTTGATTCCTAGGCAGATGGGAGACCTACGCGATTTGGTCGCATTGTGTCAAACTCGAAAATAACGTAGGTCTGCCGTCTGCCTATGAAGCAATTTCTTCAATGGTACATATTTTAATCCTACCTAAAAACTTGAACCATTAAAATTACATATTTCATTTTAAAATTATCAACTTTTTATCAAAGTTATTATGACTTAATTTATGAAAATGTACATGAACAATGTACTTTTCATTAACCTTAATGATGTGTCATGTCTCAAAAACTGATTTGGCTTCATTCCATTCATTATGCAAGAGTGCAATTCCACTTCCTTATGCGTATATCCCAAAAAACATTAACAGAATAATGGCGGGTCCAGTTTCGCTCCCTGCGGCACGCCAGACAAATTAAATTTCAGAACAAGGCGTCGTTTATCATGTCTAGACTGACCACATTTGGGACAGTTTCTAGACAATGTGCTGTAAAAACTCCATAAAACGAAACGTGATTCGCTGTTACAGATACGTTTACTGTTAAGTTTTTGGATTTGTTTCACGATTTTTCACCCTGTACCTTTAATTTTTTGTGAATTTGTTTCATAATTTTTTTATTAAATGCAAGAAAATCTCTGATAATACGATTTTGGCTAAAAGGCTCCTAAGGAAGGAAAGACAACCCTAAGCTGAGAAAATTCAGATCGCTGGAAATATAACTTTTAGCCCAGACAAAATAGACAAAACAAAGTCATATAAATCACCAATTCGCATTGAGTTAGGTTAGTTGTCTTAGGTTGGGTTGGGTTAAATACACCATTATAAAGAAAACAGCAAAATAAATAAATAAAAAGTCCCCGTCAATCTCTTCGTGGATTTTTTTAAGTACTTGTCTCATTTAAAAATATCACGTAAAATAGTACGATTGAGGAATAAAATTATGAAGGTACCTTTAAATAAAGTATCATCTTTGTGATGAATTCAAATTCAGTTTTTTCCCAGAGCATGAAATAAAAAGGTACCTTTGATTAAAGTAAGTACCTATTTTCCTAACGTGACCATACGTCCCGCTTTGGGCGGGACAGTCCCGCTTTCAGGTAGCCAGTCCCGCTGTCCCCCGCGAGGCCGAAATTGTCCCGCTTTTGCAAACAGACCAAACGACAATAATTTAAAAGTATTGTTATGTTTGAAATGCCTGTGCAATGCCTTGAAGTAACGCATACAGACAACAAACGTAATTATTCTGTCATATTTTGCTCACATAGTTATATTTTTTTTATTTTTCCGTTTTTTCCACATTTCCTATTTCTTCGCTCTTATTAGTCTTGTTGTGATAAAATATAGCCTATAGCCTTCATCGATAATATCACTGACGGAATTTTTCAAATCGGACCAGTAGTTCCTGAGATTAGCACTTTGAAATAGAATATGGAGGGGGGGGGGGGGGGGGGGGGATTCTGTATTTGTCCCGCTCTGACAAAAGAAATAATGGTCACGTTATATTTTCCCCATAAATTAACTAATTTAATATTCAAAGACACCGCGCAGAATAAGAAACATTTTTCCTTCCTTGCATCTTCGCTGTAATTTTTATAGGTATTGGATAGATTAAAGAAAATAATTTTAGTTTTGCAGATAGTTAGGTTCTTCTGCCCAAGGCATCAGAGAAAGTATCTAATAGAAGGGTTTGCTTAGAGTCTAACTAGATTCCGGATTCCCTATATTATGTCTCCTTAGATTCTCTATATTCTATAATAAGTAAATGTTTCACATCAGATAGATTTGTGATCTAATTTTGCGAAAAGTTGCCAGTAAATATCACGAAGAAAGTGATGACGGCAGTCGGCAACTCAACAAGGCATGTGAGGTCGCAAGATTTTCGTCGTATGAAAATAGCTTAGCGGCGTTACTTGAATCGGGCCCAAATTCTCTAAGTTCGAATTTCTTCTGCATAAAATTCGCATAGGTATATTAATTTTATAATTTGTCGATTCTACAGAAAAGTTGATCATATTTCTGGAGCATCACCAAAATTTCTTATTTTAACTATAGATATCGTCCAGGGATCCAATTCTTGAAACTTGAATGTGTGTAAGCGGATGAATGAGACAGCCTTAACATTTGAGGTTTTAGAATCGGGACCTTATTCGAGCGACAAAGTCGATAGTACATCCGCGTAATAACATCGGTTTGTATGTCAGGCGAGCATTAAGTTCTAATCCTTTATACAGCCATTACCGTACAGTTAGTAACGGCCTGACTAGTTCTAAGCGGGGAGTATTTTTAAACGGGGAATTCTAGACACGGACTGTGACGTACACAAGTGTCTGGTACCAGGTATTGCACTTTTGTAAATCACTGTAGATAAAACTACTCCAATAATAATAATTATTCTAGATTATGTTAAGCAACCTTTTATTGCCACTTCAAGAACTTTCAAACGAAAATGATGCCAATAATAGTACTATGACTGCTAACGATGACATCTTAAGGTACCATTCGGATCTGCGAGGCAAGCGTACGGCGTCACGCGTAAGCGACCGGTCGCTTGCTGCGGAGCAGCAAATAGCTTACCAATGTCCGCGACCGCGTAGCCGCGACCGACAAAAATTTAATTAAAATGATACTTTATTGACATGATTATAGCTATCATTTTTGTCTAAGTCACTAAGTAGTATTATAGTAACCACGTGGCCAGCGTCGCTTGCCGCAGAGACCCGCGGCATGCAAGTGCGCCGCGTAAATAAGTACATTTGAACAAAATGCAACATTATTAACTACGTAACTAGACTAGGTAGCATTTCAAACTATGTTGCGATCTACAATTGTGTGATATTGTGCGCAGACAGAAGCTTTGACCATTTTTCCACCACAACTACGAGTGTAAACAAAACAATAATTGTGAATTATTTTACAATATTATGGCAGGGAATTTAGTATTAAGGGAAGAAATTATCCAAAAACTGTTGGCCGATGAAGAGGATAACGAAATTATTTTGTATTTTTTACCGTGGACTTCAGTTTCGCATGGTGTTTCCCGTTTCCGTGGCAATGCCGGGAATCAGGATAAAATGAAGCCTACATTACTGCAAATTTTCCTCAGAATCCATCTAATAAACACAATTCTCAAAGCTTTGTATAACCTTTGACCTGTCCCCCGTTACCCCCCTTCCAACCCCCTTTTCCAGTTAAAAAGTAGATTATGTCCTTTCTCAGGCTCTAGACTATCTGTGTACAAAATTTCATTACAATCGGCTCAGTTGTTTTGGCGTGAAAGCGTGACAGACAGACAGATACTTTCGCATTTTATAATATTAGTATGGAAGTATAGATTACTATAAGATAAGTAGCTGTTATAATAATATTATAGTTCATACCTACATACTTTGATACCTCCATGGCTTATATTATACGAAAAATTTTATTTTCGGTTTCGATATGATTAATAACCTATCGGCGTTTTTCTAGACAGAATATCTACCACAGCTGCCCTGCGGCTGTCGCGGTACTGCTATCGACGCGACAGGGTCGCGCTCATCGAAATTTGCCGCGCCACGCCCACCGGTCTCGTGTCGCACGTCGCGGTAATCGGAATGTCGTCCATATAAACACATACAAAGCAGTGGCTTGGCGACAGTCTCGGGTCGCGGGTCGCGGACATCGGTATGCTATTTTACGCGGCGACCGGTCTCTCTGTCTCGCGACGCGGGTCGCCGTGATTGTTTAGTCCTCCATACAACTTCATAGTGAGCAGTGGCTGTTTGGGTCGCGGGTCGCGGCGACCCGCTGCATGCTGCCTTGATCCGAATCATACCTTTAGGAATCAATAATTCAGAACGAATTTTTAAATGAATTTCGTAACAGAAACAAAGCCTATCAGCAGTTTAGGCGCTATTGAACAAACAACTGCTTTATAAATTACTTTACATTGAATATAAAGAATGATTAAAAAATGAGCGGCTTCTTATGGTAAAATCTAGCTAGATAGTATTTCTCACATAAGATAGAACATATTATGGAAATATTAGCAGGCTATTCCTACGTGTCTCTTAATGATTGTGATAGATACAGCCAATATCATTCACAAACCCTTCTGATTTCGGTCGCGTGGCACCTCCATCGTGGGTATCGCAGACACAGTAGATTTAAAATTGTTATGCGGCAGCCAGCTGCCGCTTGGGGTGGGAAAACTATAAGAAACTCACCGTGCTAGGGATATGCTTGTGCGAGAAGAACACGTGGAATGTGACAAACTGCTTCACCAGGTCGTTGTTGAGGCAGTCCCGAAGATACCTGATGCTGTTGACCGTCGGCGCCAGGTCGGAGCCTGGGGCGTGGATGGCCAGACTAACGGGAGCCATCCATCTGGAAGAGAGAAGTTGGGTTTAGGAAAAAGTTGGTATCAGCAACACTTAACAATACTATAGTCAGGTTGGTATAAGGAAAAAGTTGGGTCACCACAGTTAACAATAAGGTACTTATTCTAAACGTACATGACGATGGTGCAGAGCACTTTTGTCGCCAATCCAAAACTCATTCTCGATTATTATGTTTTTGACATAATATACTGCTCGTATAGTTTCTGTGCGTTTCCCATTGAAATCTGTTGTTTTAAAATCATGAGCAGTCTACGTTTTTGATGGCTTTATTTCTCTATTACTCTTTTTAGAGCCTTTAACTCGTATCGGCAAGTTTGGCATGCCTCTTGCGCTCTAAATAGTGTGTGGATGATCTCCGATTCAACGAAATTAACCCATCAAGCCCCGTACGAGCACCGGTCGCGACAACAATAGAATACAATAGCATTTCCAAGAATCCCCGATCGAAGGATTAACCAAGATCCAATGTGTTGCAATTAATTTTATTATTCTAAGAATATATCAATTTCTAAAAGAAATTCTGCTGAATGTAGAGCTTCTGCCAAGCCGCTATAATGTTATAGATTTTAGAATGTAGAGTTTTAGATGCTTTTCTAGGAAAACTTGTTCCTGCAATATTTATGAAGTCTTCATCAATCACACGTCCTTGTAAACTGATGAAAAATGATTATTTTCCCTCCCGAGACCTTGTTCGAACCCTATCATTACTGTAAGAACTCAGCTTAGCTCTAATAGCCGATCAATAAACACTACGCAGACGGCAGGGGCACTCAACTTGTGGAGCGGTGAATAAAAATTTTAACGATATATATATTTTCTAAAAAAAAGAATCGGTTGTCTGTTAAGTCGGCTTACTGACGATAGTTGAACGTGACAACGTCATAGCCTTAACCCCTCAGTTCCGGGAAAAATCTATGCAAAAAAGTTGGCAGGTCAATGTGCAAAAAAAATGGCGCCCGGCCTACCCTCTTTGTAAAATTAATGTAATATCCTTACATACAATCCATATTTTATGTTTGTGTGAACTACATTATAATTAGGGTTGCCAACATTTCTCCGGCGAAATATAGTATTTTTCAAAATAAACTATAAAAACTATAGTACACTTCTAAAAAATATAGTATATTATGGAAAAATTAACAAAACAACAGACAAGAGAAGATATCTATTATAACAAAACAACATAAAATAATTCACCTGGCCAATGCCACTTTTCCCGATAGAAAATGTTACATTACATGGCTTACATTTTACATTGTAGATATTTTGGGGATCATTAGTAATCCAGTCATGCTGTCTTTCCCACTCAGGTTTATATTTTTGAAGTCTTTTCTGTACTTTAAGCTTTTTAATCGGTGTTAGCGGTGTATTTAAACTTGACACACTTTCGTCATCAGTACCACTTTCTTCCATGATTATTTATTTATTTAGAACTTCAACTTCTCAAAAGAAAAAACAAATCTAATTGAAAACGGCGCCAATGCCCCAAAGAGGAATAAATACCAAAACAAATTATTACGAGGTTGTCAATGGGTTGTCACTTTTCAATATCATGTCATGTCATAATATTATTATGTCAATTGTCAATTTGTACAATTTGTCAAGTGTCAACTTATTATGTCAAGTCATATGTAGAAGCGTGTTTATTAATTGTGAGTGGTTGACCAAAAAGGGACCTGAAGGATTGGATTTTTTTTTTTTTTTAATCCGTGGTCTTTTAGCTTTGTTTTGGTCTAATCAGAATATTTCTAGGTGCCGTAGTTTTTTTTAATGATTTTTTTTGTGAACCGCGCACGAGTCGTAACTTGTTTCTACACGAAACTTCAAACGCGATTTACTCAAAATCAAATTATTTACCTTCTTTTATTATTTTTATTTTTTTAATCCGTGGTCTTTTAGCTTTCTTTTGGTCTAACTAGAATATTTTAAGGTGCCGTAGTTTTTTTTGATGATTTTTTTTTGTGAACTGCGCACGAGTCAAAACACGAAACTTCAAACGCGTTTTACTCAAAATCAAATTATTTACCTTCAGGTCCCTTTTTGGTAAGCCACTCACAATTTTAAAAATAAGATTTTGTTTGTTAGATTTCAGTGTTGAAAATATAGTATTTTTGCGTACTATATAATAGTTCAACAGTATATAGTACGCAGGCTCGAAATATAGTACAATACTATATATTATAGTACGGTTGGCAACCCTAATTATAATATATGTTTAATTTTTTTAGTCCGATGTGATATTAGTTTCTCAATTATAAACTTTCGCAACTATAATTACTGACTTGTTCAGAAGAAATAAACGAATACTTTATTCTTCATATATTAAGTCATACCTTGACACGTAGGAAATAGAGCACAATTTTGAATAGCCGAAATAATACCAATAGCTCACAGATTGTTTATTTATTTTTCATTCAGAGTGTGGTCAATGTATCAAAGGTCATAACTAACCAAACTTCTTCATACAAAAGTATTCTCTAAGTCATCGAAATACGTAATATAATCGAATCAAAGAGCGCGGCCCAGGTGGGCCTTACGGCTGTTGAGAGACTTGAGAGTGTAAATGGAACGCCTCAGAGCTGTCAGCGAGGTAACGCCGCATGAACTGTCATGTTCTTCGGGCGCGCACCCCATATCGAATTATAAGACGTTATCACGTCAAAAACTTTAAAGTTTGGCACATTGTATTTTATAGTTATTCCATAATCCATAATAAATAAAAACTGTATACTTTGCAGCTGGGTCCCTAGTATTTTCTTAATAGTTTAGCTATTAGTAAAATTACTAACATTTTTAGTCACACATTTTTCGTATGATGTAGTTTTGTGTGATGTAGGTAAGCATTCCTATAATAATTTACATAAAGTAAGTACATAGTTACAATTACTAATGTTTTTCTGATAAAGAAGGTATTCGTACAGCGTATTTAAAATGCTTCGCAAGTTTTTAAGTCGTTACAAATATTTTAAACAGTGAACAATTCAAAAGAGCAATGGTTAAAATATGGTACGATTCCTAGCCAGTTGATGGACCTACGTTCTGTGATCGACTTATGTCAAT
Organism: Polyommatus iphigenia; assembly: GCA_963422495.1. Classification (NCBI taxonomy): domain Eukaryota; kingdom Metazoa; phylum Arthropoda; class Insecta; order Lepidoptera; family Lycaenidae; genus Polyommatus; species Polyommatus iphigenia. The sequence goes on along the minus strand of OY730184.1, from coordinate 29,984,511 downwards.
TCAATGTTAGCTGTGATCAGTCTGATGGGTTTGACTTAACGAGACCAAATTACTTAGGTCCGCTATCTGAGTACATAAAAAATTGGATGAGTAAGATCAGTTTTCTATTTATTTTCAATAATTTGAGGGGAGAAATGAGAATATTTTTATATAATTTATTCCTGGCCAAAAAAATGGTGGTAGTAAATAACGACGCAAGTACCTACCTAATATAAGAGCTTACAGTTAAAAAGGTTGCCAACCCACGTTCAATTAGAACGTGATTTGCAAAGAAAACTAAAGTGTAAAACTGGTTATTTAGATCTGAACACCGAAACTTTGCTGCTATCTCAGTATCTAGCTATAAGTTACCCGTTAGGAATGCTAGAATAAAAGTTAAGGAGGAATATATTTATTTTATGTCACGAAAAAAAAGTCTCGCATAATTTTTAAACTCCAAATTATTAGGAAAAACCGGCATCACCGGATCGTCTAAGGCTGGCCTGGCCTGGCTGGTCTAAAACAAACGTTTTCCGTATACGATTTCCTGGAATTTTGATTTCGAAAAGTGGAATTTCGATTCGGAAATCCGTGAAACTAGCGGAAATGTTCGTTTTTCTTCACTCGACGCGAACGCGATGGTTTTGCACCCCAAACGTACGTGCGGAATTTGTCCCGTTCGGAAAAAAGCGAACATGTGTGTCAGATAATATATTTTCTACTGCTTATGGAATCAGCATTCGGAATTGCAAATACGGAAAACGAATTCGGAAATTGTACAAGGAAAACATGCATATGCGGCAAGCATTAACCTATACTCTATAGACCACAGTAGAAAAGAAAAAAAAAATAGGAATACTAGCATTTACGGACAAAATATAGATTTCCTCTGTTAGTATGTTACATTATTTTCTATTCGTAGACAGAAAACGCAAGATGCACATAAGAATGCAAGTTATTATTATTTTTAACAAAAAATTTAAACCGACTTCCAAAGTAAAAACAATAATAACATCCTAATAATAATATGAACTAAAAAGTATTAAATAATTTTTCCTATCTAATAGTTAAGTGCCTTTTTCCGAATTCGGCTAAACCTCAATCTATTTCTGTACTCAATCTTCATCATTTTGAAGTCGGTACCAGATAGCTGAATCTTCAGTTCTCTGACAGATTTGAAACTTTTGGAACTGGCACCGACTTCAAAATTATGAAGATTGAGTATCCACAGCCGAACATATAATCTCTTCCTTTTTGGAAGTCGGTTAAAAATGATACAACACAGCTGTTTTGTTAATACACGCCATTTGCGACTATAGTGCCACAAAAATATGTCTTTACCATTTATAATAATCCTGCTGACAAAATTACACAGCATTTTATTAAATCTAGATTCTAGGCAGTAATTGGGTTTCTAGTCTAGACACATTAGACAGTAATGCCGGTCGCGAGCACTATAATTTTGAATTATAAAATAAAACTACAGATTCATGCAATTTCTGTAATTGCTAACCCGGTTTCCTTGCGACTCTTTCATTTTGTTCCAATGTCAGTCTAGAATTTTATACGGTGTAACAAAACTAAGTGATACTTAATACTTAAGGGTTTGTATTTTACTGTAACAGTAGAATCGCTGAAGATAGAGTTAGATACTCTTTTTAGGGTTCCGTACCCAAAGGGTAAAAACGGGACCCTATTACTGAGACTTCGATGTCTGTCCGTCTGTCTCCAGGCTGTAACTCAAGAACCGCTATAGCTAGACATCTGAAATTTTTACAGATTGTGTATATCTGTTGCCGCTATAACAACAAATACTAAAAACAAAATGAAATTAATATTTAAGGGGGGCTCCCATACAATAAACATGATTTTTTGGCCTTTTTTGCTCTATATCAATAATGGCAACAGGTAGGTACTTGATTTTTTCTCAGTCTTTAGTTATATGTATCTATTTTAATTTTAATTTTATTTAATAATAATATTGAATTAAAATAAAAAATTAAGGGGGGCTCCCGTACAAAAAACACAATTTTTGGCTTAATTTTGCTCTATAATGGTACGGAACCCTTCGTGCGCGAGTCCGACTCGCACTTGGCCGATTATTTTATTTTTGTATAGAAAGATTAATGACGTTGGCGCATTCGTCATAGAAACATAGAACTCAAAAGTAACTCTTTCAACCTTGTAAATTCACAGTGAAGTCTAAATCCATACACACCCTAAAGTATTATCATTTAGTTTTGTTACACCCTGTATAAAATCGCCTGTTAGGTTTTCAACCTCTTAACATGGATCGCTTTTGCCTGTTTACTGTGCTAATACAGGGGTAGTACTATGTGTTGCCATGGATGTTACATCCAAACAGAGTCGCAGGAAAGCACCAGTACAAAATAATTAAGTTAATGCCACGAAATCCCTGTGGAGCTTGCGTGCCTATCGACATTTCAGCGGCTCGACATAACTATTCCTATCTCACCTACGCACCAGGGTTGCCACTTGCAAATCCTATGCGTTTTTTTGGGAAATAATAGATTTTGCAAACGTTCAGAAAAAGTTGAATAAGTAGTTTTATTTTGTAAGAGTTACTGAAGACACGGAAGAAGTTATCAATCCTTTATTTTCATAAATATATATTTTATAACATTCAAATGTTTTATGTTTCCTTATAGTGTCTGCCATTAGTGCTTTTCCCTTATTATGTTTTAATTAGGACTGAAAATTGCAGTGTTTCCTACAATATGTTTTGCTTAAAAATGTTCCGTTCCATAATTATTATTAACCATAATATATTTCTAGTTTCCATTTGTTAAAGTTTTATATCAGGTGCAAAATATAGTTTTAGATCCTAATAAGAATTGAGTCTAGTCCAGAAAATACATTTTTTTAAATGAAGTGTTATTTTGCAAGTGGCAACCCTATGCCTGACGGAGGGAACGTAATTGATTGAACAAACTGACAAGTATAAATGAGTGCAGAGATCTATTGGATTTCGATATGCAGTTTTTGAAGCGTGTCTGTCAGCTACTCGCCTATTTTCGTCATCATCATCATAATCACCATCATCATTATCATGATTAAATCTCTGAACGAATATGATGAGCGGATAAAAAAGCAAAGGGTTACATTTTCGCTGCGCGGTGGAAACAGATAGTATCACAGATTACTGAATAGTTACCATGAAGGTACGTTCTTTTGCTCCTACGCTGGGATAGCGACCTACCCTCCCTCCGCAGTCCGCCTTACGAATTTTCGATTAGGTCCTGAGTTCATGCAAACTACTTTACTTTTTTACCCGTCCCTAAAATTTTGTGCACAGTTTTGGACCGGGTAAAAATGCCGCCAAAAAAGTTTTCACTTTCAAAAATATGACTACACTGCTTGTCGACTAACGTAAGGTTGCTCTTTGCTCTGTCTCCTCATGAGACAGGTACAGTTAGCAACCAATATCTAGCTAGCAACCACATGTGTAACAACCATGACCGATTACGTTCGTCTCGGCCCCTACTGGCTCACTAAGGTGTCAATAACATATTGTATGCTATGATTGTCATAGACAATTTGACAATACCCTATTGTTACAGTAAGCAGTCGTGGATCGGTTTGTTGCACGGGCCACGGCTATTATTTATTAATGTTGTTATTGTGGCCTTCAAAACTTTCCATCCGTACGTAATATTATTAATGCGACTTTGTCTATCGGTCTACTTGTTACATCTTCGCGCCGAAACCGATGTGACGATTAAGATGAAATTTAGCATGTAGATCCTGTCCTGAGAAAGGACATAAGATTGGTTTTTCCCCGAAATAGACGTTTCTTGCTCGATATAAGAGTTTCGAAGCAAGGAAGTTACTGGCAACATCCTCTAATATTGAGTCTCCTGATTTTCGTATTTATTTTGATTAGACTATTAGATTCATTCTCAAGCTAACGTTAAAATTCAAGAAAACTTTATTGTTATGTATTGGCCTGTTAGCAACGTATTTCTTTGCTCATTTCCCATGAATGTAAAACGACTAGAATTATATTTCTTCGCTTCATTCTTCGATATATAATTAACCAAAAGTAGTACCTTTTGGTTAATTATATATCTTCGAATGAAGCGACTCATATAATAATGATCGAACTTCACTTGGTAAGTTCGTTTGATCATTTATTATGGCGACAAAAGACGTATGGGGGAACAAAAAGGGGTGAGCTGACGTGTTTTCGTCACGTTTTTGGGTCACGAAGAAATGTAAAGTCACGCAAAAACTCGATCTTTTAAATTTCTTTAGTTTTATTTGTTTTTGTAACATTTCAATCCTTTCGTGTACATAAAATTGAAATCTAACGCGACATAAAGTAATAAAAGTAATGGTTTAAGAGTCCGTATACGAAATTTTGCCGATGAATACGAAATTGCAAAGGTTCGCTACAGAAATATTATTAGGTTTTTTCCCCTTATTAGACTTAAAAAAATATATATTAATTATTAGATTTAAAATATATTTAAGCGCGGAAAGCCGACTCGAGCCTTGCGGCGAGTAATATAATGTGAGATTTAGGTTGTTTTGAATCGTGTTTTTTGGGACAATTTGTTTTTTTTTCTTTTTTCTCGAATTGTATAGAATTTTATCTATAGATTATTTCTGTCGTTTTCTTTTTATGAATTACAGCTCCAAGTTGCCGTAATTAACAGCAATTCTTTGCCCATTTTCTCTAAAATTTTGCCGAGTTACATATTTTTTTACTCAACTATTTCATATTAAAGTGGTAAAAAGTAATTCCAACATCTTATAGACGACTTTCTCAACAGTACATTGTATTTTTTTCATACCGTTAAGACGTCAATACAATCCATAAACAGGTGATATTCTAAACCTTTTACAACAAAAATCACAAAACTGTCGCGGGTTTGAGTTGGATTATTTAAAAATACTTAAAAAAAAAAATTATCTAGCTCCAACATTAGATTATAATTGAAATGATCTTACATGTTGTGCATTAAAACTTATAGAAATACAGTATTTTAACTGTTAAATCACGTCTGTTGAATCAGCGAAATCGGCAAATTTCGTATACGGACTCTTAAACTGTAAATGGTGTATTTACTACATCGTTTACAGTTTGAAACTATTACTTACGAAATTACTTAAATCTTAACAAAGTTGGTAATTGATTTCAGATTAAAAATGAACATTATAAATATGACTGTGCTTAATGCTTATATCTAACTACACATCAACAATACTGGCATGCTCTTCTGAAATGTCACAGGCACAAAAATTCAATTTCTGAAATGCATTGCATGTTTTTGAAATAGCAATTATAAAATTTTGTTTCAGTAATATCGTTAATTACGATAATCAATACATAATTTAATAACAGTTACAAGGTAACTATGGTGTTTCGACCAAACCACGAAAAATGGCTCTATGGTTAATTAATAGTTTGTGCTGGTACCGTTAGATCAATACACACCCTGTTCCTCTGACGCAATACGTTGTTTGCACTCTACGTAGTTTCAGCGAAATTTGTTTGGTTACCACTTAAGCTTACCATTCCTTATTTGAACGACGTAAATAGCATGATTTACGTCGAAGGTATATTCAAATAAGTTCTTAATTATAGACACGTGCTTATTCGATTGTATTTTAGGGTACGAGGGATAAATACGGGACCCTTTTGCTCAGGGCCAAAGTCAGTTTAAATTTTCACAAATTATATTAAAAAGAAAATAAACTAACTATTTGACGCTATTCGATAAAAAAATATCATTCTATAGAACAGAATACTTCCCGTGCGTGTGTAACTCGCAATTGGCCGGTTTTTTATTACGGTTGTAACTTGTAAGTCAATTAATCTTAAAGAGAAGGTTGGACCTTTGCTAAAAATCATTGATCGCAAATTATAGTCGATAGAGTATAATTAGAAATGATCATAGATTTAAAATTAATTGTTGGTTTTTCGATAGCGACCTTTGAAGAAAACAATAGCGTTCTAGATTCACATGGCTAAACTGGACCACGTTATAAAATGCATGTCATTGGTCAGTTCTCAATCTATTAGTCAATTATAAAATCTTCATGCTCTGTTTCGTTTTGAAGACGATCTAATTTAAATGGGAGTAGGCTAGGTAGAGTAGGTAGGACGAACTTCAACGTAATAATAAAACTTGAAGTGATTTATTATTACGTTGAACTATTTATGAAATTGCTAAGCAAAATTAACATTGATGTAGGTACAGACAACATCCATCTAAAATGTTAAGCTATAATGGTGGATAATTCTCTACTTCTTATAAGAGTCTGTGATCAACAGGAAAGTACAGCAATGATAAGAAAAATATGCAATTAATGCTCAAATAGGTACACGTTCCTAGCTGGGGCTTAGTAGATGTGATGAACGTCGACAGACAGGGGGTTGGGAATCCGCTTAGCTAAAGCTTGTTATAACCAAATGCTTGATTAATGCTGCAACAGCTGCTGAAGATTATCCAGCAGGTAAAAATAAAATATAAAAACCGCTTGACGAACTGGCTAATGGCTTAGAACTAATAACTTATAAAAGTAGACTTAGGATAGAAAGATAGAGTATTGTCAAAGGAAGATAAAAGAAAACTATTGGTTACTAGCTGATCTGGCAAATGTGCTAGATTGTTTATGTATACAGTATTATACTTAATTATAATCTGTCCTTTTTTATCACTCTATCTATTTAAAAAAATCGGCCAAGTGCGAGTCGGACCAAGGGTTTCGTACTATTTCTTGATTCTTATCGAGAAATAATGTTTTTATTAAGTTTTACTTCTATATTTGAGTTGATTAAATAAAAGGTAAATCGCGGTTTACGTATAGTACGTAATAAAGATGCTACGCTTAGATTACTCAAGCAAGAGTGTCGAAATTAAAGAAACGTAGAATTATACAGCAGTTAGACATAACAAAACGCGTCTCACTGAGTAAATGGGAGGCCTACAGACCCTCAAAAATCATTCATGCAGTTTTCAAGGACAGGCGCTCAAAGAACCCTCCGTTATCGTTGTTAAAACATTAGGGTTAGCAGTTTAAAAAAATGCTTTAAAGAGTTTTTAATTAGTATTTTCAATGGTAATAGAAATAGAGTATAAAACTTCCACGACTACAAAAAAATAAGTCCCACAGATACGTTTTTAAAAAGTCTTTGTAAATCTTTTTATCGAATCATCTAATCTAGTACCTACTGTCTGTATAACGGTGAACATGCAAAGTGAATCGCATATCGTCAGATAAAAAAGGTCGTAGCGACTCGGAATATTTATTTGACCATAAAATCGCCATTTTATACGTCTCACATTGATTCCGACTTGGCTTATACCCAAATAGGTTGAGATCCAAAATGTGAAATTGCAAAAATGTGTTACGTAATTACTTTTATGAGATGTGCAAGGAGTCTCGTTATATTATGCTGTTAGTTCTAACTTTGTAAGAGCTTTACAAACTAACAAGATGTTATAAAGTAAGTGTAACAAGGAAATAATAAGGCCATAACTAGGTAAAGGCTACTTTTAATAAGGAGCTTATTGAAAGTAGCCTATAGTTAATGCTAAAGTTTATGCGAGTTTACAGTTAATCGTTTAGCGTTATAAATTGCTATATTAATACCGTCTTAAAGTACTCTACATAATATTCAGGGAGATCGCAGACGGCACACTTTTTGTGTGATCGAGTCTGCGGCGCATATACATTCTGCATGGCCGCACCATGCAGAATGTATGTGCGCCGCAGACTCGATCACACAAAAAGTGTGCCGTCTGCGACCTCCCTTAACGGATAATTTTACCAACATATTAATTTTGAGGTTATGTAATAATTTACACCAATATCTACCAAGCTTTTCTTGGAGATATTCAAGAGAGTTTATAGTTAATCATTTAGCGTTATAAATTGCTACCTATATTAATACAAAATACTCTTCACTAATATGTATTCTGAGACTCTACGTAGAGTCACAGAATACATATTAGTAGTAAATTATCTGTTAAATATGATGTAATATTTAACAGATAATTTTAACCAACATATTAATTTTGAGGTTCTTTAACAATTTTCACCAATATTTACCAAGCAACTTGAAGGTATTCTAATTGGAATACTGTCACAAACATTGACAGATGGGGTTGGCGGGTTGACGGTTGGGTTACATTATAGGGAAATACTGACGGATGGGGAGGGCCAAATGACGCCCCGGGAAGAATTCGCGAGGGACGGTTATTACATTACAATTACTTTGGGTACTGTCTGGAATATCTTTTTAATACCTTCAACGCCGGGCATGTAGCAAAATCTTTCAGAAAACAGGCAGTAAAATATGACGTTTATGTAGTGTTTTGGTAAGTGAGGTTTGTTTCCCAAGGACTAAGGAGGGTTGGAGATTTTAGGAAACAGGAAAGTTAGTATGCATAATTGCAAATACATATTGTGTTGAATGCCTATGCATGAAGGAATCGCTTACCATCAGTCCATGGGTTTGCTCATTTTCGGATACATTTTCTTAAAGTGAAAGTGCCATAGATTAGTATGAATATACAAGTTGAAAATCTAGCTATTTATATTATTTTACTTCCACTTCTCTTCCAAGATCAGATTTAGATTTCTTTAAGTTTCAAGCGGCCTACAATAAAAACTAGAATTACTCCCCTGTGGTACATTGTTATTACTTCTAAAAGGTTTTTTAAACCACATTTCGTTAACATGATTCACAGTAAAAGTAAGAGTCGACCTCTGGTACAGTTTGACGTGGAAGGTCAATATCGCGCTAGGGAATTACGTGCAGCCCATTTATTTATTACTTTGTTTATGTTCTAACCGACTACGGTGAAGAAAAGCGAGGTGTTATGGTTTTAAATGTCTGTCGTCACTATCGGTTCGATCTCAAGTCACTCCCTGTCCCAAGTCTCTATTTAACTAAATAAGACTTGTTACGTTAAATTTTTGGGGACTATTGAATTTTTTTAGCGGTTACTTCACGGATACGACAAGCATTCCATATTTAAAAAAGCTGTTTTATAGATTTTTTTTGTTTTGACACCCTAGAGAGTTCGAGTATAAAAAAATACACAATATCACCTAGTTTAATGTTCATTAAAATTACAACCCATTTCAATATATTTGGATGATAAGGCACTATCCTAATAATTATTATTTAATATACAATAATCACAAAATATGAAACCGTTGTCGATTACCATATCAAACGGAAACGAAGCGCCATTTTAAATATGTCAGTGATGCCATATTCGTTCATTGACACATTCGCTTGTTTACGGTATTTTATATGCGATTCGGCCGTGGTCGAAATTCGCACGTAACTTTTATAATAATTTATAATTATCACATTCAGTTTGAATTGGGAGGTGTTTGATATTATATAAATATTGTATAATATGTACTTATCAAACTATTCCATCCTTTATTGGGACTCAACACTCAAATCATCATCAAAATCGTTTCAGTAGTTTTAGCGTGAAGAGCCAAACATACATACACACTTATGCAATTAAAAGCTTCTTGCATCACATATTGTGTCTGACAAATGAATGTAAATAAATTAAGATTATCAATTAATTATTTTATTCTAATTCGAAGGTGAAACCCCTAATGGAATATGTAACAAAAGTTATGCAAGCATCGATAATATATTTTACAGATGTGTTTTAGTATTTATTAGATTTACGTTAGTATATCATTTGCCACTTTCGCTTATATCCATTTTAAGATCGTTAAAAAGCGAAAGTGTGTTAAAAATAGACTAGCGGTATCTGTAACAAACATTTATTTAATGTAACAAACATTTATTTTTATCTTGATATTTCCAAAAAAAAAAAAAGTATTTGCTTTTGTTAGTTATAAAATATTATGAAAGGGACTCTACACTCTACAATAAATGTAGCAAACAAATCTTAATAGTACAGAACAGTAACTCAACCATGTCTATAGAATTACACCCACAAAGGTAAAGACAAGTCTTACAGGAGCGCAAGAGGAGCGCTATTTGATATTGCTTTGATTTGCCACTTCAAGTTATCTAAAATTACGCATGTGTTATTGATACGATTTAAGTTAGGTTATAACTATAGGTGGTTATACCTAGTGAGATTTTGAGTTCTAGTGAGAGTAAGAAGATGGTTATTTCGCCCATAAAAAATACATGTTGGCCGATCCTTGGATCTATGCGATAAGCACACAAGATTTTAATCAAAATCGATCCAACGTTTTCGGATTAGTTTGCCAACAAACACCGAACCATGAGAATTTTATGTATTCGATTTTATATTGTGACACCCTCGTTTAATGGTAGCATAAAAAGAGATCAGTCAAAAGATTATTTAATCTCCCATATCAGTTACAATTATTTTGAGTACGCAACTTGGCGGGGATAAACTTAATTTGACGTGCAAATGACCTACATGGCGGTCTCGGATAACTGTACAGACATACTGAGATGCTGAGCACACAACTCGCAGACCTGACCACTTCAAACTTGAGACCTGTATGGAAACGGGTATTGTGACGTCACAAGATGGCATACCGATTGACAGTTAAGATACCGATTCATATAATACAAAGAAGTTTCACAAAAATTAAATCGTTTTCGAAAGAAGAACGCTAGTCGTTGGAGCAAAGCTAGAGAGAAGATAATGGTTATTCTGAGCGATAGTTTAAAATATGTGCTTGAGATAAATATATTATAATGTAAAGCCTGGGTTCCCAGCCCTTCCCAGCCCTTCAGCGTTAGCGGCGATAAGCAAGTCGAGATGTCAAGAAATGGTGACAGTCAGATGACTGATTGACTAGATAGTCAAACTTATCTGTAGTTATCGTTTGGCAATAAGTTATATGCCGTATGAAATGGCCAGACTGAGCTTTTAGCTTGAGATATGCCGTATTTAATAAGAGGCGGTTCTTCAACTAAGAACGAAACCTGAAATTTCTGCGTCGCGATGTTAGACGCCGAGTTTCAACAATCAACAGATTGAGGGTGAAAAGCGAAAAAAATATTTTAAACTATAATTGTAGCCATGCAACATTAGTGTTGTTATGTTTCGGCACGTACCTAATATACCTATGTGTTTTGTCATAAATCGTCGTAGCAGCGTCAGCGTAACGCAGGCATTTTATTTCGTTGCAGCAACACAACACATCGCAGTGTGACTGCCGCACTCAGAGACGAAAAAAATAAATTTTGTATGTATGTAAATGAAGATTTTGACATTAGCCCCATACATTATCTGTCAAACTTTGGGAGCTGTGTCACAGTTTTAACAGAGTAGACAGAATGATAGAGTATGCCGACTTAGAACTGATGTAAAAAAAAATTAGTTTGACGTATTATGACAAAAGTCGTCGCTAGGGTCGTTAGTAACAACTAAATTTGTAGGTAACGACTCGTTACCTACAAATTTAGTTCTTGTTTATATTTTGGCATTTTTGGCACATACAAAGAAAACTGTCAGAATTCAATTTCAAAATCTCATTTTTAAAAATAAATTATACCAGCCAGCGCGCCAGCCTTTAACTTATCCTAGTGAAACCCGACGAATTTGACAGATATTGAAACCTGTACATTTCTTTGCAGTTGAACTACTGGTAGTTATGTCTATTGTGGTTTTAACTAGTACAGCTCCCAACGCTAACTACTGAATTTGTACTGAAATTAACTAAACAGTGTATAAGCTTTTGAATATTACATAATAATATGATTTGAAATAAATAAATAATTATTATTTAAACTCTTTATTAAATTCAATTTTAATCATCATCATCTCTGAGTGCGGCAGTTAGTCTCGGCGCACTTGCGGCATCTACTAATACTTACGTCTATGGCACGGACTCATCTGGGTTGACCGCAAGCGCACCTGTCCGATATCTATAAGGCATAAGGTCGATATTACTCCTATTACGCACAACCTGACTTGGCCTTGCTCAGGGATTTTTTGTGACTGATCTTCTCGGAGTTTTTATAAATTTTCCTGTACGTATTTCCTGTGAGTGTGTGGAGAATTTTAAAGATACGTCATATTAGGTAGTCTACATCATGAATGGACCTAGTATTATTCATTCCTTCTAGGGCTTGATTATACCTACAGTATACAGAGTAGAGAGGCGAAACAGTAGAGACAAAGGCCTTTAGTGATAAAGTAGGTATACACAGTGAATGTTATTTGTCAGGACTCTAAACTTTTGAGTCCTAGTATTTTTTTTATGAAGATACTTTAAGGGTGAATCCAAACGAGCGTAATTCGTAATTTGTGAGTCGCAGAATTTCTGCCGCGTAAATATCTTTTCATACAAATCATGACTCACAAAATTACGCTCGTGTGAATCAAACAGGTCTTTGGTATGAAACTGAATGCAGCAGAATTCTGCCGAACCGAAATTCTGCGACTCACAACTCACAAATTACGCTCGTTTGGCTTCACCCTTTGTCTTAAGTATATTCATATAAATTTCCTAAAGCTAGCTTCAGTATTTTAAAGTAGAGATAGACACACCTTTGAATTCATAAAAAAGAACCTAGTGCTACAAAATTCAAAGCATTCTCTAACGCCGATTTCAATTTAGGAAGTACCTAATAATGATAAGTTACATATTTTATTATACCGGCTACTGGTTCCTAGTTGCTATAATTTTGATGTTTGATAATAATAGTGCCGTATTTAATGTTTCCTTTATTGCAATATTAAGTGTTTTTGTTGCTAATATTCAATGCGACCTTGTATTTCCGTTACGAAGATGATTTAAATAAGAATTTGGGTTAGACCACTTTAATAAATTATAATAATAAACATATTTTATACTCATAATAATTGCTGTATTCAGTTTCAACTAACTTTGATCTAAAAGTAAACAAAAAAATTAAACTCGACTAAATTAATGTGCTATTGAATCCTTTATTGCGAAGAATTGCATTCACTATAACCAATCAGACAGAGCTTTATTTAAATTTAGAATAACAGAAAATGCGAAAGTGTGTCTGTCGCCTGTTACCTCTTCACGGAAAATCCGCTGAACCGATTTTGCTGAAATTTGGTATGCAGATACTTTGAGTCTCGGGAAAGGACAAAAGATACTTTTTATCCCGGAAAATGTACGGTTTCCTCGCGATAAACGAATTTTGGCGCAACGGAGTTGCGGGCGTCATGTCGTGAAAATTAGATAATGTCACGTGCTTGCGATGACGTTGAAATCTTTTACTAGAAGGAAATTATTGAAATGTCAACGGAAAAAATAAAATAAGCAATCAAGTAAATCAAAGGCTTTTTTAAATAAAAATATAAGTCCTTTTTCAGGCAGTAATCAATAACAAATAAATTGTGCTATCACTCTGTTGTTGTTTGTTGTTGAAAGACGAACTCAAGTTAAGGCAAATTCAACTCTAACTTAGCCCAACTCAAGTTGACAATAAAAGGTCGAGGGGACCTTAGCCGATGGTAATGATGATGATTAACTAAAACACCAGTTTAAACACTACATCTAGATTGGACAATTGATATTCTCGGGTTTAACACTCTGAATAAAACATCGTGGGACCGGAGCGGTCGTCGATTCTGTATTCACATAACACCCATATTTACAAATTCTATTGACTTACATTTACACTTCTACGTATGATGCAAATATTACATGGTATTAGGTTAGCACCTGTTAGCAGTTCTCGGGAGAATCAGATTAAATGGAACTTCGCTTTGCATACGGCAGCTATAAAAACTTTTCCGTACAATTTTTCCGAATTCAAAATGAAACCGTGAAAAAATACGTGTGGCACTCGGCGACTGCCGCGGTAAAGCTATTGCATACCGCACGCACACACACACTGTGCCGAAGTCTGCTGAACTAAAACGGCGCGTGACGTTAGACAATATTGTGTTAAGTTTATTTTCGTTACGGAATTTCTTGATTCGGTCGACGCGCTCAAAGCCCGCATTAAAAACTATCTTCTAGTTCTACGCGCTAGACAAAATTGCGGGTACTTAATCCTTCGATCGAGGATTCTTGGAAATGCTTTTGTATTCTCTTGTCGCGATCACCGATGCTCTTATGGGGCTTGAAGGATTAATAGCTAGCATAGTTATGATTTTTAAAAATTAAATTAGGGGGCAAACGAGCAAACTGCATATAAGTTATTAAGCAACTACCAGACAGTTGTTGAGATAGACATTTATTTAGACACTCATAACATCACACAAGTTGCAGGTGCGTTGTCGGCCTTTTAAGAGGGATTGACTATGAATTAGATTCGTTCTAATGGACTGCCTAATTCCATACTATAATATTATAATAATTATACATGCGAAAGTTTGTCTGTCTGTAACCTCTTTACGCTTAAACCGCTGAACCGATTTTGCTGAAATTTGGTATGGAGATACTTTGGGTCCCGGGCATAGGATAGGCACTTTTTATCCCGGAAAAATGTACGGTTCCCGCGTGATAAACTAGTTTTAGCGCAACGGAGTTGCGGGCGGTGCGTCATCTAGTTACTTATATTAATTGTTCTAATCGACTGCCTAATTCAATACAAATGAAATGCATTTTTATTGAATTAGGCAGTCGATTAGACACCGCGTGTTTCATTGGCAACAGTTAAGTGTATGAAAATGAATAAGTCTGAAAAAAGTGGAGCGAAAGGAAATGAAGGAAAGCGACTACGGGTAAGGTGCGGCTTGCGTGCCGGCTGCCGACAGTGATGAGGTATGAGGCGCCCCGAGATCGCACGAACGAGCTTTTTAGGGTTCCGTATCTGATAAGTGATAAGTAATGTTAAAAAACTGTGATCGATAGAGCCAAAGCCGTTACCTGGGTCTTTATTAAACGACTGTCTTTACCTAAGTATTAAACCCAGCAGGTTTAGCATGGCCACAGTAGAAATTCAAAAGAATAGAAACCCTGACAGTTTTTGCGGACAAACTGACAGATTTTTGAAGTGAAAACTTCTTTAGCGGCGTTGAGCACTTTTGTGGGATGGGTAAAAACTGTGAAACTCGCGTCAGATTCTCGTGCTGATCGAAAAACCTTGGAAAAACCGTAAGACGGTTGGAGAGTAGTGTTGTAACATCGAAATTGAATAATCGAACATTCGATTGTTTTTTTTAATCGATTTCGATTAATTAAAAAAATCGATTTTTTAAAAATCGATTTTCATAAACATTGGGTTAAAAATTTAATCGATTGTAAGGGTTTCGATTAAGTAAGTAATGAAAAGAAATCGATTTTTTAAAAATCGATTTTCATAAAAAATGGGTTAAAAAAATGTAAGGGTTTCGATTAATTAAAAAAATCGATTTTTTAAAAATCGATTTTCATAAAAAATGGGTTAAAAATTTAATCTATTGTAAGGGTTTCGATTAATTAAAAAAATCGATTTTTTAATAATCGATTTTCATAAAAAATGGGTTAAAAAAATGCACAACGTAAATAATCAAGTTTTCACTTCTGCCGGCACTCCCGGAGTGCAACCCGTCTTTTTTTTGTTAATCCATCACTTTGACTACATTACCGTAAGAATAAACCTTTCTATGATGACCATGCTAGGCCTCCAGGAGAGTTTAATGGCTTTCCACAGAAAACGTTAGCCATTCATTAAAAGCGGATAAAGTTCAGGAGTTACGGTAAAACAAAAATACATTTTATAAAATCTTGCTCGTTTCTTAGGGTTTCGCCAATGGTGGCCAATTCATTTGTCATCCTGTCATCATTCATCAAGCTGGTCTGTGCAATGAATCGTGATGGCTAAATAATAAATATGTAAGTATTTAAAATTCTCATATTATTTTGATTTTTGGGCTTAATCGCACTCAAATACAAAAAAACTGGGAATTCTAACCACAGATTACTAAATAGTTACTGCATAATTATAACCATCTGTACGGAATCCTCCGTACACGAGTCACCTCGCACTTCACCGGTTTTTATTAGCCGAATGTAGGTCAGCTATACAATTGATTGCCAATGATGCAACCTGCAAGTGTGAGTCGGATCGAAGATGGTGGGATCCGTAGTCGTGGGTGAATGCACAGTCGGTATGACGTGTGTGTGCGACAATCATTGCGACATTTTTTGTAATGATTCATTAATTAGTACATTTTTCAAATTATTGGTCAAACTCTTCAAATTAGGAAGATTTATTTGCATTATTCGCATTTATATATGCATGGATATCTTGGTAACGGAACCCAATATAATAATAATAATGATTTTCAATTAAGAAAGCCCGAACACGTGCAAACTGAGAAAGTTGTTTACGATAATTTTGAAAGGGAAGAAAGAATCAAAAAAATTATGGAATTTGACACAGAACATCGCAAGCGCCATTTTCCTTAACGAAGCGTTATGCCAAATCCCACACGTCTTAATTTCTAACTTCATTGTCCGAATTATAGAATGCAAGTTGTCTAAGTACCCTGTGTTACATACATCATAGCAAATGACGTCTTACAGTTATTTAGATTACTGCACTCGTCAAATGTACAGTTGAACGATTTCCATTTCACAAAAAAATATCGCTTGAACACAAATAGGTACAATAGAAGAAATTCATCGTTTAGCTTCTAACGTGAATCAATAATTGTGTTTAAAAACAAAAATTAATCGATGCATTTTTCTCTCTATTTTATCCAGAATTTGTTTTTTTTGTCGACAAAACTATCAGGTGCAATGACAGACGGAAATTTAGAATGGGTATTTTTTGGCAAAACCATTTTGATTCAAAAATCAAAGTTCAAAACTTCCAAGCAAGTTTTCAAATTCCGAATATTTTTAGCTAAGTAAAAAAACATGACTTACCGCCGTACTCAGAGACATTTAATTAGGATTACCTAACCTTCAATTTAATGAAGAGTTTGACAGATAATGTATGGGGCTTATGTCAAAATTTTGAATTAATTACAATTAAGTAATTAATGTTCCACCCTAAGCAGTTGAGAGAGAGCTGTTTTAGTTTTCAAATCAAAATTTCGCGTTTAGTTTTCATAACCGCAACTTCTTTTGCATTGAGATTTCGCCTACCATGCTCGCTTTCAAAACACATTTGGTAAAATAAAAAAAAAGTCTCTTAATAATGTGTTAAGCTGAGTGTACATTACGGAGGTAAAGTAGAAATATGAGCCGGCGTCTAATGAACATTCCGCTTTACTGCCGCTGTCTGTAATTTAAATTGCCTGTTCAAATTGATGTTCTTGTAAAACACTTAAATATTTTAATTATTAAGCTTAAAATAATTACTGGTCTTATTTTGCCGAGAGTTTTCCATAGTAAAAGAAATGGTAATGAGTTCATAGTTTAATTACAACTTGCATGTTAGTTTGTTTGACTTCAGCGCTTAAGCTACTGATACGATTTTTATAAACTCCTAATTTTCCTTAGGGTTATTCATCTTACAATACTTTAGGTATTGGAAGAATTCAATACTTTAGGTATTGGAAGAATTAATTAGTTTGAGAAACCCAGCTGTAGGTCATGCGTTTGACTCTGTCTTTATGTAACCGCTTTACGCTTGCCTTGAACTGTTTAGCAAAGAGCTGATAGATAATATTTTGGTTTTGGAGAAAAGGCATAGGATATTTTTTAGTGTCTAAACACACTAGGCCGAAGTTACGCGGTGTAAATTCCGCATGATTACGCCCGGAATGTATTTTAAATTACCGATAACACATCAAGACCGTCGCGTTCCGTCCGTATTTTGTATGCGTTTGACGTTGCGGACGTAATCATGCGGAATTTACGCCGCGTAACTTCGGCCTAGATTTTGACTTTTGATGTCCTGCGGTATGGAGTTATGGATATTATGTTCACGGAAAACGTCCATAATAATATTACGTAACATAATATTATCATATAGGATATGATAATAAGTTACAGAGCTATTTATAGTCCACGTGTTACTGCTCACGACGACATCAATTGTATTAAATAAAAAAATATATAATATCTATATATATTATATGGCAACGTTTAATATGTATAAAATCCTTTTATTGAATAACATTTTCCCTACAAAATATATTAGATACACTTCGCGGGGTTGCTGATTTAAGCCACGCGCAAAAAATGTAGAGGTGCTTATAAAAAATTGTTGAAGGTGTTTAACCTCTACATATTTAACAAAAGTGGGAATTACCGCTCAATTTTAGGTTGAAAAGGTAGGCAACGTTATGCCCAGTTTTTATAAGGGTTAACAGATCAATGTTAACCAGGGAATATAGTCGGAGCACAGGTTGCTACTAGTACTATGAACAAAATGCGTCGTGTTGCTCATGAGTCATGTCATATCAGAATATTGAAAGAAACGTTATCGAACATCGAACAAAACTTTTTGTTTAATTACTGTCTAAGAAAACACTGCAGTAATATATCCTATTAAAAGTGCAAGTGAATAGATTCCAATCATAAACCCTCCGAAACCATGCATTATTGTATTATATCAAACTATCTTTGACGACCTCTGTGGCTCAGTTGGTAGGCTGTTGGTAGCTCAAGCCGGGGGTCGCGGGTTCGAATCCCGCCGACGCGACGGAACAAAAGTTTTCAAAGTTCCTGGGTCATGGATGTGTATTAAATATGTGTATCATATAATAAAAATCTTAAATATATGTATAGTATAAAAGTATAAAATATATATTTCCGTTGTCTGGTACCTGTAACACGACTCCTTCAGGTACTTAGCACGGGGCCAGACTGACGTGGTGTGAAGCGTCCATAGATATTATAATCTCCTTCATTCGTACCTTTTAACAATTTTAAACAGTTAACTTGATCGGCGATTATAACAGTTTAATTGACTATTATAACACCATTCTGGACCGGTTTGATGCATCAATTCCGAACAGCTTTTAACAATGGCTTAAGAGTTATGATCTATCTATCGAATCTATTGTAATGTCGTGAATGAGGAAATATATCTAGTAGATTTAAACACTCTTAACGTCAAAACTAAAGGATATAATACATATTTTAAGACCTGTACAGTAAAATATATGAGTAATAATATGAGTACCCTTTAATTTGCACATAGGTCTTTTCTTCTATAACATTTTGATAATTTACTTGAAATAAGACTAGTGCAGTTCCCAGAGCGTAAAAATCGTGCAAACCTCCGATTTTTGCAATAGTGGATGAAAATTGAAAAGAAAAAAAGGAATGTGTAGCTGATAACATAAATAATAAAGTTTACCTATTGAAAAGTTATGTTTTTGATTTTTAAATTATTCTCTTCCAATTCAAGTAAACTGTAAAATTTTGAAGAAAATTAGCATATTTCTTTCTTTTAAATATATGGCAAAATAATAAAATATATTATAATTTTTTTGATTTGTATCGTTGCTTATATTCCAAAGAAAGAAAATAAGTTGAAAAAATATATAATTTAGATTTAAAATTAATATTTTTGTATGTAGATGAGTATACCTCCAAATGTGCTTGTTGTGTGCCTCGCCAGGTAAATGGCGTTCCTATTTTTCTTTGGTTTTAAATAGGAAGTTTAAAATTATTTTTTAGGCTTAACAAAGCCTTCCATTTCTTAATGTGTATAACTTTTTAGCTCTTACTTTATAAAATTTTCTGAAAATGTAGCACAAACTTTTCACGGATATTTCGAAGAAAATCTGTATTTTATTTGTTTTGGTTAGGTTTTTACAGAATAAAATTGATTTTTCATTAATTTTTTTTCATTAATTATATTTGCTAAGATATACTTAAAGGAAAAAATACAAATAAGGTTAAGAACTGATATTTTTTGTATTCAGGTAAGCATTTTTCAAACATAGGTCGCAGCATGCGTCTTAAGTATGTACGTTAGATTTGCAGCACCCAATTTTTTTTCTGGGTTTAAGTAGGAAGTTTATATATATTTCAAAGACTAGAAAAAGTCTTTCATTTGTCGATGCATTTAATATTTTAACTCTCATTTAAATAAATTCTCAACAAATATAGAAAAATATTTTTGGTCTATTTTACACATTTTTGGAGATATTTAAACGTTTTTAGGTACTTAAAAGTTATCATTTCTCTAAAAATTAAATACGCACAGCAAGTAAGTTTAACACACTTTTCGTTACAACCCTTAAATCCACCCAAACCCTTTTATCTTGGTTACGACGAGCGTTAATCTCTAAAAACTTTGCAAAAACCTTATAGTTGTATTTAGCTTAGCAAAGCAAACTTTCTTTTTTAAAAATTGTGTATTTGGTTAATTTTCAACGTAAACAATCGGATAACAGTCATTAAATAACGGGAACAAGAAAAAAAAAATTCTGGACCGGTTTTATATGGCGAAATATTAATTTTTAATTAGGTAACTTAAAATTTAAAGCACAAAAAATTTTTGGTAAACCTTGCAAGTTATAGTGTAAAAAAGAAAATGACACCTCAAAAACAAAAATCCATTCACTATTACAATTTTCGGAGGTTAAAACCTCTGGCGACTGCACTAGACACAATATTATGATATTACGTAGCAATAACTAAAATAAAATATAATAATTTGTAGTGCGTAAAATAAACATAATATCGTTATTGTGTTTGTAACATCCGTATTCTGTAACATCAGATGTTGCAAAAGTATCAGACATTTTTATTTGTGCTGACTGTCAAAAAAAATCGGCATAATATTATCATTGATAAGCATTACGGTCTTTGAGCATTACTGCCAAACAATTAGATCGAAAATTAGACAGATATGTCTTCAACCGTGGGTACCACGTGGGTACTTACTTTTTAACCAACTTCCAAAAAGGAGGAGGTTACATGTTCGGCTGTGGATATTTTTTTATTTATTTATTTGTGTATGTTCAACGATTATTCCGCCGTTTGTGAACCGATTTTCAAAATTTTTGTTTTGTTGTATCAGGTTTCACTATAATTTGGTACCATGTTCACAAAAGTGGCGACCTCATGATGGAAACCATGAGTAATCGAAGGGACTCTTTGAAATTTATATGAAAACATATAGTGATTTTGAGTTTTTCTAAAGCATTCGAGGTAAATGCTACCAAAAAGTAAGACTTCGCACCAGGTTATATATACCCTGGATCCGAAGGTACCGAACAGAACTTTTGAATGCTTATAGGTTCGGGGATTTCGGCGTTGTTTAAACAACTGAAAGCATAAGCCAACACATCAATTTGATTGATCATCATCATCACAACCATAATTATACCATGGGTCAGCACTCTATGACCCAATTATTGGTACTTTTCGTGATATTTTGCATCGAAGCAGATGTTTTTGATGATGATTTCGCTATTTGTGGACCGATTTTCAAAATTCTCGTGTTGTTGTATAGGATATAATCTTAATATTGTATAACAATTACGAAAGTGGTGAGCTGATGATGGGATCTATGAGCAATCGAGGGAAATCCTTTAAATTTATCAAAACACTCATAGTGGTTAAAATGTTGTTTCTAGTAAGTTAAACATATGTTACGAATAAGAAAAATTTCATACGAAGGTGTCTCTTAGTCCAAAGGCACTGAACAGAACTCCTGAACCTTTAAAGATAAAAGTTTGGAAATTGCAGCATCGCTTAGATAACTGCAAGCATTTACCACAATTTTGCTTACAGTAACATAATGTGAATAGTTAACATTCGTATTGGTTATTTACGCACAAAGTCTCATTTTGTAGATAACTAAAACGAGTGAAATTATTATTTTTAACAAAAAATTAAAACCGACTTCCAAGGTAAAAACAATAGTAATATGAACTAAAAAGTATTAAATAACTCTTGCTCTTTAAGAGAGCCTTTTTTAGAATTCGTCTAAATCTCAACTATTTCTGTACATACTACAGTCTTCATTACTTTGAAGTCGGTACCAGTCCCAAAAGTTTCAGATATTTAGACTTTAGTGAACTCACGATTAAATTAGCTGGTACCGACTTCAAAATAATGAAGACTGTAGTATGTACAGAAATAGTTGAGATTTAGACGAATTCTAAAAAAGGCACTCATAAAGAGCAAGAGTTATTTAATACTTTTTAGTTCATATTACTATTGTTTTTACCTTGGAAGTTGGTTTTAATTTTTTGTTAATTGATGCTTTATTTTTTGTTCATTGCAATTTTTTAAGCTAAAACTATTAATACTTGAAATAGCGTACTTTACGATTTAATTCTCTCGGGATAACAAAATGGCGGATAATTTGTAGGAATGATTAATTGCCGGTTATTAAGGGAGCCGGGACGGGAATTGATTCCTTCAATTTGTTTCTTCAGGTGGATAAATTACTTTTTTAAAAAGAAACCTTCATTATAATTATTCTAGTAGACTTTGATTCTTAAGAAGTATAATTTATTATTATTTAAAATTGTACTGACTTTTGGAGGATGCTCAACACCGCGGACAGTCTGTCAATTCAATGTGTATCTTTCTCTGTAGTAAATAAAGTTCAATTTTAAAAGTCACATTTAAAAATGCATCGTATCGCCTCCTCATGTTGCAATGTGGACCGACCCTAACGTAATATAATGACTTTGTCGAAAGCTTTTGATTAGGAAACAGTAGCATAGCGTGAGGTTCTTACAACAAACTACATCGATCTTTCGAATGGCTCCTACAAAGTTACAAGTTACAACGTAACTCTTACTTGTAAAAACTTTACTGTTATAAATCATCTTTTGTTCTTTTATTTATGGTGTATGCTTAACGTGACCATTATTTTTTTTTGTCAGAGCGGGACAAATACAGAATCCACCCCCAATATGTATGTAATTCATGTGTGCTAATTTCAGGAACTACCAGTGTTAGATAGCTCATTGATAGCTGTACACCGATTCTGTTATTTACTTTAACATTAAACAGATTATAATACATCTTCGATGCAGTCCAGTACGTCTATTCTACTCGTAATATACGTTAAAAATATCAACGACTGATTTTAAGATTAGAATATTAATGGGTAGAGTAGAATTATATTTATTTGGTTAAAACTTTAACAGATAAAGGGCTTGAAATAAATGACAAAATAATTTTGCCAACTTGGTCACTCAGCATAATGTTATGTTACGTGAACGCAACGCTGATTATTTTCAGGGGACACCAAGCGTTTCAATTTTTTTTGGAGTTTTTGGTTCCATGGTGATTGGTGGTGGTCGTAATTCGTGATTTTTGGAGTATTTGGTTGGTTAGACACTAGGTTTCACGTTTTTAACACCGCGACTGCATGGAAGAAACCTTACTGAAGCTGCATTAACATTGGATTACATTAGCAGAATCCGGGTAGTGGTATTTTTATAACTCCGGGAATATCGGAACTGGTATTTGACGTAACCGGTCGTGTTGTAATGTGTACTATTTTACGTCAGTGGGTTCGAATACCGCGGCGCTTTTTTCCTTTTAGTCCCTTTTGAGCGAAGGCTCCAAGTTTCTTTTCTCGACTAACGGCCGCATCATTTATGGTTGCTTTACCTTAATTTAATTAAGAGTTTTAAAGAAAAAGTATGGAGCTTAATATATGGAAATCCACGTTCAAAGTTAGGTTATCATTATAAAGCTTAAGTCAAACCTACGCGACCAAAGCGACTGTGAAGCGGGAGCGACTGCGAATCGGGAGCGACTGCAACGCGGGACGTTCGCGTCGGCAGAGCGGGAATAATCTACCGTTTCCCACCGTAGTCGCGCAGGTGTGCGCACCAGAGTTTCGCGTTGCAGACGCTCCCGTCCCGCGTCCCGCGTTACTGACTCGTAGGTTTGGCCGAAGCCTAGGTCCCTTAATGTATCCGATAGAGAATCCGGAAGCCCGACCACCCGGCAAACGGATCGGAAGAAACGAATATAAAGCCCTTTTTCAATTGTCAAAATATAACTTTCGTCTCATTTCGCTCTGTCGTCACTCGTCGCGTCCATTCATCTGTCTGTCCGTCATGGCTAACTAATAATACTTTCTTATTTTCTCAGTGCAATCTCGTAAAATAGGCTATCATAATCCCAGTGACCGTTAACACAAGGAAGCTAACCGTGTCAATGGAGCCAGCCGCACCGGCCATTTTCACTTTCCATACTCTAATGCAAAGATAACCTCAAAATATTCCACAAGAATTTTCTAGAAATGTTCGTTCAAGAGATCTGTTTGTATGATGTACACACTTTGTTTGGACGAAATGTGTCTATATTCTCTTCTATTTAACGGTTTTTTTTTGCTTGGCAATTAAAAGATCGAAAAATTTTATTTCTATAGTAAATTACCTATTTTACTACTGCCTAGATAGTAAGAAAAAGTTTTTTCGGTAATTTTGAACCTTTCTCTCAGTATTTAGTAAGCACTAATCAAAGCGCACGGAAGTGCGCAGGCCTAGTTCCAGCAGGCCGCGCGCATGCCGTGCACTATTTACACGAACCGTTTCGACGCACTTTTGACCCCCCTGTATCTCAGTGCCTATTGCGAGAGCAAAGATAAAATTACACCTACGTAATTATATACTAGTACTGAAGCATTAAACCCAATTTCATAGATATAGCTTTGTTAGATCCTGAAATATGACCCTGTAAAACAGCTAATTTTGGCACTCACTCACTGACCGGTAATCAAAACCTCTAGGCCACTTCCAATTGTCCTAGCGTTATGAAATTTGGCACACAGGTCGTGTGTTATATGTAGATTAACAAAAAATTAAGAAATTCAAGAAATCGGTCAAGCGTGAGTCGGAATTTACGAACTTTAGATAAAAAATCTTACAATTTTTTATCTTAAGTTCATAAACTTCGTAAACTTTAGATAAAAATTATTACAATGAGAATACATACGATGAGGAAGGTGGGGGGAGGAGGGGGAGGGGGGTATAAAATATTTTCATGTATAATGCACACTGTAAGTATAGCATATTACATAAATACTGTTCACTTAAAGTTTTGGCTTCTATTGATAGTTTAACAAATACCACTGCGGCATCTATCAAAAGTATTGTTTATATCGGGCGTAGCACAAAAAGAAAAAAATAGGTATGATTTCTTGAAAAAAAGTATTGAAATCCCACCAAAAACATACCTGTTAAAATGGGGCCTAGTTCCTATCGGCTAATATTTGGCCTAAAAAAAGAGTTGAAATCTAATCCAATGCCCAGTTCAGATGCACTTCATCGATTATAATCATCTTCATCAACAGCTTGATCCATAATACTTCTAAATTTGAACTTGGCAGGTTTTTGTGCTTTACGAAACATATAATTTATAGAATTTAAGTAACCTGCCAAGCTCAAATTAGAAGTATTATGGATCAGGCTGTTGATGAAGATGATTATGATCGATGAAGTGCATCTGAACTGGGCATTGGATTAGATTTCAACTCTTTTCTTAGGCCAAATATTAGCCGATAGGAACTAGGCCCCATTTTAACAGGTATGTTTTTGGTGTGATAAAATTTAACGGCTTTAAGTTGAGACGGTTAAATGTTAGATTCTTCTTAATCGATAATAAAAAGGCTAAGATTTCTGAACAACATAAGATCCACAAACTGCAGAATATACAATTCACTATTTACAAAACTGATAATAATTTTAAGTCCAGGTAGTCCCTAAAATGGGCAGGTCGATGTCTGTCAGTACGAATATCGACGTAAAAGACATTAAAATAACATTTATTAAATAATCGGCCAAGTGCGAGTCGGACTCGCGCACGAAGGGTTCCGTACCGATAAAAAGCAAAAATAGGCAAAAAATCGTGTTTTTGTATGGGTTATCTCAATTTTTTATTTTATTTTAATATTATAATTAATTATTAAAGAACACAGATAATCAAGGATTTTGTGAAAATTTCAAGTGCCTAATAGTTACCATTATTGAAATCGAGCAAAAAAGGCAAAAAAATCACGTTTGTTGTATGGGAGCTTCCCTCAATTATTAATTTTATTTTGTTTTTAGTATTTTTTGTTATAGCGGCAACAGAAATACACAATCTGTGAAAATTTCAGAAGTCTAGCTATAGCCGTTTTTGAGATACAGCCTGGAGACAGACAGACGGATAGACAGACGGACAGACATCGAAGTCTCAGTAATAGGGTCCCGTTTTTACCCTTTGGGTACGGAACTCTAAAAACTATTCGCTTATTTTGTTAGAACTATAAAAAAGCTATCATTTTTGTAAAAAAATCATATCATTGTCATGGAAAATTACGAGATGTTCGAATTTGAAGTGTATTTTTTTATTTTTTATGGTGATATTCAAGATTTTTTTACAGAATTACCATGCCACTTTTCAATATTCTGTTTGATTATTTTGTTTCTTTTTCAGTCTACATCAATTTTGGTGTAAGAGAATTCCACATAATTTCTTCAGACTGGAAGCTTAAAAATCAGTCTTTTCCCAGAATCCGCGAACTGGCCTCGCCTTAACTCCACCACTAGAATTTAGTAGGAAATACCACTTACATGTTATTTATGCTCCCTTGTATATTATGGTAATATTTTTATGGACTAATCATATTAAGATGAATTTATAGCTTTGCTTCCATAAATAGTAAATATAAGATGTTCTTACTTGATCCCACGGGCTTAGGTTATAAATATCTGAGTATAATACTAGGATATTTATATCCGCTTATAAAAATCTTAATTGAAGTTTTTATAGTTTTCTTTACAGCCACTCTAATGCTGCTTTTTTAGTCTTAAAATTAGCTACACTTTGCCTTTGAATTAAAGCAACATAATTTATAATAACTGTATAATATAAAGTTTTCATCGTAAAAACTAAAATAACTCAGACTCTTTTATATCATAGTTAGTCTGCATTCTAAATTCTAATTTTAGTGGAAGTTATAACAAAGAGGAATTTTTACAGCTTAACTGAGAATCAATTATGATGTGTATTCAAATCAGATTGTTTAAAGCGAGCAAAGTTTTTACATATCCACGAGAAATATTCTAGCGCACATTACAAACCGTGATTAAAATTATTTACTATCTTATATCTTTAAACGAGCAATTCTTGTATATATGTATATTGTATATATACCTATAATTGGAATCTCGGAATCGGCTCCAACGATTTTCATTAAATTTAGTAAGTATATAGGGGGTTTCGGGGGCGATAAATCGATCTAGATACCTATCTTTTTTGGAAAATGTCATTTTATTCGTGTTTTATCGAATACCGAGCAAAGCTCGGTCAAATAGCTAGAGTATATTTATAGCTAATATTGTTACAAATGCGAAATTACGTCTGTCTGTTACCTCTTCAGGCTTAAACGGCTAAACCGATTTAGATGAAAAATATGAAGAATGAAGATACCTTTAGAGACTGGAAAGGACATAGGATAGTTTTTATTGCAAAATGTGTACGGTTTCTACGCGATAGACGAATTTCGATTTTCGTATTATCCAGTTTGTTATAAATATCATTATATCAAGACCACGTTATTATGTTTGATCAATAGTCCACATATTGAGGGAAAAACTGCAACATTAATAGGCAATAGGCAGGCATTGGTGCGTAGATCCGCGGCGTGACTACTGCAGCGTGTAAAAGGGACCGGGGCACGCGACCAGAGAATCCTGTCAAAATGTTGCCAGCTGTTCATTAAAAATTGCCAATTATTTTTTATCCAATCCAATCCAATTATTCATTAAAAATTAATTACGGTATATAAAACTCTTGTTTTGATGCCTTCTTATAGACAATGTTTAAGTTACTTAATTTTAGTTTGTTTATGCCAAACAATAACTACATGTCTACATCTTAGAAAAGTTTAACATAGGAAGCATTTAGGACATAAAAAGTCTGAATATATTCTGAACGCTGCCGCTGACGGAAACAAAATTCTACCCCAAATATAAAAGTAAAAAAAAAAGATTGTTCGCATAGTAATGTAAATTTTACATAATGTTGAACTTTATAAAAACAGCTACTAGATGTTCCGAGCGGCTTCGCCCGCGTAATTTAGAAATGTCACGGAAACCGTACATTTTTCCGCAAAAAAAGAAACCTATGTCCTTTCACGTGGTCTATTTTTCATGTGTGCCAAATAACATAAAAATCGTTCCATTAGTTTCCTCCGTTTTTTCCACATTTTCCTGTATTTCTTCGCTCCTAGTCTTAGCGTGATAAAATATAGCCTTTCTCGATAAATGGGCTATCTAACACTGAAAGAATTTTTCAAATCGGACCAGTAGTTCCTGAGATTAGCGCGTTCAAATAAGCCCTTTCAAATAATTTCCCCCGTTTTTTTCACACTTTCCTCTATTTCTTAGCTCCTATTAGTTTTAGCGTGATAAAATATATCCTATAGCCTTCCTCGAAAAATGGGCTATCTAATACTGAAAGAATTTTTCAAATCGGACCAGTAGTTCCTGAGATTAGCGCGTTCAAACAAACAAACAAACAAACTCTTCCGCTTTATAATATTAATAAGTATCGATTCATCAATTAGTTAAATTGATGAATAGCTTCATAGGTCTTCATGGTCATTACTTCATAAGCTCCTCCGTTACCTACTTCTAGCTGGTCTATTTAGAGCTCCGCTTTCACTAGCCCTGGGGTCAGAGGTGGTTGTGAGTGCACCGGAGACCTGTGATTTACTTCCTACGAGATAAACCAATTTACCTACTTTTTAACATGCTTTTGTGATTTCCCAAGCTTTAATATTGTTTTAAGTGTTCAGGTTGAAACGTGATGCGTATCGACGCGTCAGCAATTTTTATGTCCAAACAAAACTGAATTTTATTTGCTACATAAAAGATACATAATATTAAATTGACAGATTCGTCCGTGGTGTTGCCTATTCCAAGTTTGAATGCGCCACGTTGCAATGTGACCTAACCCTAACATAATTCTTAATGATTATGATACTTTTTTTCGATGATTCATAATCAACAGTAATCGTTTATTTAAGTTCTCAATGAAACTAGTCCGATTCAAGATAAGCTAATAAATGTTATCATACTCTACATAGCTCTACAAGCTATATCGATTCTGGGTTTTAAAATGCCCACTTTCTTCTGTTAACCCCTTAAACTACAAGTAACTACAGTAATTCAGTACAAAAATTATCTGAAAATTCCAAATAATTTGGACATAGTATGGCAATTTCGTTAAACTAACACATATTTTTTTTTCAGACTTTAAATGACTATATTTTTATGTCTCCTGTCCCGTTTAAATCTTGAAAATCGTCCGTTTCTTGAACTAGCTCCCCTTAACTGTTTCAATCGTTCTTCCTCCCCCAAAACGTACCAGACTTCATAAATTCCCGACATACCATACATTTTTTGCAACCATTTCATAAAAACTGTTTAGAATATAAACATACAAGATTGTCTCGTAAAAAGCATGTTTGTTACATAAATAAAAAATGTTATTTCATGTAAATTCAGTACTCATTTCTTTGCAAATATTTCGTTGCCAAGCTCTAGGCCCTATAGGGTATCAAGTTACAAATACTCTTCAAATCAGTATCTAACAACGCTCTGCATGATTCCTGCTAACCTGTTTGACTTGCAATTAATGAAAGCTAATAGACACGGTTAAAAATAGGCTGTGGATACGATTAACATTCTACAAGTACCGTGAGTATTCTGGGAACCTATCGGGCTATTTATATGATTTTATAAGTCTTTTGACTGTAATAGACGTTTTTAATATGTATCTACTAGATTTATAGGTATGTAACTACTAGATGACTAAAATAAAGCAAGTTTTGAACTTTACAAATACAATAAAAAAAATTGCACCAGTAAAGTAGTGTTTATGGTTATGTACCTACTTTGTACATTAATAATTGTAGTGTATCGATATGAAATCTACAGTTTTTGCGGTTCTAACTTCTAATACCTAAGTTATTATGGTAGTGAGGCTGGTACATGTTTTTTTTTATCTCAATTAGAAGTACATTCTTTAAAATACAATACGGATGAAGTGATTCTACTAATTGTTAGAGTTATAATATTGCATAATTTTGGATAAACTTTAATAAAATATTCTTTCTATTCGCATTTAGGGTCATCGCCTCCATTTTGCTAAAGAAATGAAACGATAAAATCTGCAACTATTTAAAATAATAAGTATAAAATAATTACGTTTCCGTTTAATGTAACAAACATCCTTATTATCTTACAACGGTATTATTGTTGCGGTTTTGCTACTGAAAATAAAATAATATAACAAGGAAATGAACTTGAGGAAGTTGAATGAGTATTACAAGAACGATAATAATCATAATATTATTGCACAGTGAGTAGTTTAATAATTCAAGTCTGGTTGCACTTTTTTGGATGTCAGTTAATATCTGTTTTCTACCAAAATGTTGCAAGTGTCAATAAAATTAATTGATGCTTAACTAAGCACTACTTAAGCATCATTTATGATTAACGAAGTTTTAAACATTGCTTAAAGCTTAATTACTTGATTAATAAGGCAATGCTTTTAAGATGTTAATTAACAAAGTTTTATAATAAAAAAAATGAAGTACAGTTAAACAAAAATAAAGCAAAGTGCATGCATAAAATGTTTACAGCATAGAGCAGTGATCGTACAGAGCTATTATTAAATTAGACACAATGATTAAGTACAAGCATAGAGGGGCAACGCGTTATTACGAGAATAGAGCGACTGCCAGGGGCGACGACGTGACGGTTTGACAGGACCGGATAAAACCTCTTGAGTCTTGACAATGCACACGGTGGTGTCTGTCACAGTGACAACATACGTCTGTTAATACTACAATTAGAAAGCAACCGATAGATTAAACTAGCTGACCCGGCAAACGTTGTTTTGTCATATAAATTATTATTTCTCTGTCACATAAGTTAGATAAAAATCTATTCTCAGGCCTAACGAATGTACATACAAAATTTTATTAAAATCGGTTAAACCGTTTTGGAGGAGTTCGCGAAAAAAACCCTGTGACACGAGAATTTTATATTAGATTATTATATTGTGTAGTTTCAAGTGCCCAATGCACTTACGCTGTTTAATTGGAGATTAGGAAAATACTAATAAGATATATCACTGCAATGTTTTCATACCAGGGGCAGCACCAGTATCGAAAGAAAAAAAAAGTTTTGTTTAACGTTTAACAACTTTTCTCTCAATATTCGGATACAACGACGTGACCTTTCAATGATCGTATATTTTGGCCAGATTGTTCACTGCAGTATGTGCTAGGAGCGCCCTCTGCGGGTAACATTGTTCAGTATGTACTAAGTATACCTAGGTGAAGTCCTCACTATTTAAGTACCTACAGTCTACACATAGATTACGTACATACTCGTAGGTCACATTTTATCGTCCTATAAGTTTACAAAATCGATACCATAGCATTAAAATATTCAAGACCTAAGCAACGTCTTTAATTTCACGTTAATTACTCTAGGTAACCATTCTGTATTTCTTACTCTACTATAGTAATATATCGTTGTTATTCAACGATGGAACCGTACATTATTCGGCGTAAAACTAGCCTATGTTTCCCTCCTGGGAAATACTTAAGAGTCCTCCCTAAGTATTTCCGTACCAAAGTAGTAAGTTGATTTTTTTCATTCAGTAAAAAGAGGTCACAGATAGACAACAAGACATATGAATTTGTTGTATGGATTAAAATTGATTCTAAATTATTCGATTCAAAGACAAGCAACAATATTATAATTAATCTATGCCTAGTACCATGATGGCCGCTCTTCATTTGCGCAATGAAATAATAAAATAGTTCAATTTAGTACAATAACTACCGACCTTTGATTGACTGAACACTTTCAACGGCTCTGTTGAAGTAGTGATTAAAGACGCAAGTGAAAGAAGTGGATAACTATCAATTTAAACATATTCATTTTTTTGCATAAATGTAAATGGAGGCTATAAAATGGAGGCTTTAGGACCGGAAAAATTATTTGAAATAAAAAATGTGGAGTTTACGTATAGCCATATAGCCATATATATTAGCCAGATGATGAAGTAGACAAGTTAAGAGGTTTGTTCAAATATATACTAATTATGAAGCGGAAGAGTTTGTTTGTTTGAACGCGCAAATCTCAAAACTACTGGTCCGATTTGAACAATTTTTTCAGTGTCAGATAACTCATTTATCGAGGAAGGCTATAGGCTATAATATATTATCACGCTAAGACTAATAGGACCGAAGAAAAAGAGGAAAATGTGAAAAAAACGGGGAAAATTATTTGAAAAAACTTATCTCCCGAACTACTGAAGAAATTTTTATGTTATTTGGCACAGATATAGAGAGGACTGCGTGAAGAGACATAGGCTATTTTTTGCGGGAATATGTACGGTTTCCGTTTAATTTCTAATTTACGCGGGCGAAGCCGCGCCGATCGTCTAGTTACTTATACTTAAGGGAAAAATGAGTAACTGTCCCAATGTTATAAAATGTAAGTTATCCGCTTCATCCACTTACGTCTTCGATTGTAACTGCTGTATAGTTGAAATCATTGAGTTACTTAAGATAGTTGATTTAAGATACTGTAACATAGTTTGCGAAAACATCATTAAGAGCTTTAAAGTTTACTACTTCGGGCCTGTTTCACCACTTCCTGATAAAATGCCGGATAGGCTATCCACAACTTTACTTATTAGTTATTTGTCAGATTCTCCATACTCTATCTGTCAAGTTAAGTGGTGGATAGCCTTATAGATCTGGCACTTTTAGGAAGTGGTGAAAGCACCACTTCCTGATAAATTGCCGGATAGCACCGGATAGCACCACAACTTTTTGACAGATTCTCCATACTCTATCTGTCAAGTTAAGTGGTGTTTCAATTATCTAATCTATAGGTACTAGATAACTCGGTAAACTTTGTATAACTTCCCTCCTAATATTTAAAACCTTCCCTGGACTTCCACGAATATTGCAATTAGCCGAATCGGTTTAGCCGTTCTCGAGTTTTACCGAGATGAATAAAATTTAAAATTAATTTTTATTGATAGATATAGATAATTTTACACAATAGTAACTGTTTAGTAAACTAAGTACAATTTAAATACGTAGACTTAACTGTTTCTTAACGTATACTATACCCTATAATAATATTTTTATAATCATTTTGAGAACAAAAAACTTGATTTAAAATTTATAATACAAAGTTCATATTTTTTAAAGCAGTTAACATTTAGCAAAATTTAAAAAGTGACTTGCCTCGAAAGTCGAAACGTAGTTTTGAATTCATATCATGCCATCAGTTGCTATTTTATAATTTATCTTTAAAATTATAATTTTAAAGTGAATAATAACGAAATGTCTAGGCATTATAACACAGGTAAAAACTTAAAAATAAAATATGAATACTTACTACGACTACGGTCTACGACTAAAATATGAATGCTATGGTCTATGATAAGTGATGACGCCTGCAACTCCGTTGCACCGATATTTAATTCGTTATCGTGAGGGAAACGCACATTTTTCCGGGACAAAAAGTATCCTATGTCCTTTCCCGGGACCACCGAATACTTACTAGTTTAACAACCGGGACTCAAAGTATCGCCATATCAAATTTTGACAAAATCGGTTCAGCGGTTTAAGAGGTAACAGACAGACAGACATACTTTCGAATTTATAATATCAGTATGGATTTTTACTTGATCCATGCTATCTGTGTATTTATGGCTGATTGCTACCGAAGGGTAAAAGATGGGGAGACTGATGTATAAACGTATTTTGTGTCTAAAGCCTTAGGCCTTAGGGCCATACACGCGATCATCGGCCAATAACCTGTTAACAATATACGTAATAGGTGTATTGTAGATTTAAGCTTATCAGAAGATAAGTAGCAGTAGTAGTCCTCAGTGATATTAGATAGTCTACAGCAAAAGTAGCAGCGCTGAAAGAGTATTTTTTTTTAATTTTGTATGGGCAAATTCATGACGCTAGGGCGCTTTCCCATAAAAATAAAATAGTGTTCTCTCAGCGCTGCTACTTTTTAACCGACTTCCAAAAAACGAGGAGGTTATAATTATGTTCGGCTGTGGATATTTTTTTTATTTTTGTATGTTCAACGATTACTCCGCGGTTTGTGAACCGATTTTCGAAATTTTTATTTTGTTATATTAGGTTTTACTCCAATTTGGTACCATGTTCACAAAAGTGGTGACTTGATGATGGGATCCATGAGTAATCGAGGGAACTCCTCGAAATTTATATGAAAACATATGGTGATTTTGGTTTTATGAGAAGCATCCTAAGCATATGCTACCAAAACGCAAGATTTTGCACCAAGGTATACTATGGTTTCGAAGATACTAAGAGAACTCCGGATTCCTTATACATACATACAAGTTTGGGGGTTTAGGCGCTGTTTTAAGAACTGAAAGCTTAAGCTATTATACAAATTACATTCATCATCATCATCATCATTATTACCACGTCAGGGTCACCAATGTCACCAAAATTGAACATAACAAAATATTCAACCTTATCTCCAGAGCGTAAGGCACACATTTGACATTACTTCTGAGAAGTAAGTTGCTTCGAT
Organism: Polyommatus iphigenia; assembly: GCA_963422495.1. NCBI lineage: Eukaryota > Metazoa > Arthropoda > Insecta > Lepidoptera > Lycaenidae > Polyommatus > Polyommatus iphigenia. The sequence continues at coordinate 29,950,111 of OY730184.1, read as the reverse complement.
AATACTAACGTAACATGCTAGTGCACTGTCACACTTACAAATCGCAGCCACGAGCGGCTACGGGCGGCCGTAGACTTCTCAAGCGATACTATGTATTACATTAATAAAAATAAAGTTTAAAATCATATGACACTGAAAGCCTCGCCACTGCTATTCCGGTTTGGCGCGGCCCTAGCACGTGTTCACTTCTTTTTTTTTTAATGTATTGTTTAAAATTATCTGTACCTGATATTATATTTTGTAAGTGTGACTCTTAACTGTTAACAAATTGTAATAAGATGCGTAGAATAATATACAGGTGTATTATTCTACGTATAGTACGCGATGGTTTACTAGGTAACTAAAAAGAGTGAAATTATTATTTTTAACAAAAAATTAAAACCGACTTCCAAGGTAAAAACAATAATAACATCCTTATAATATGAACTAAAAAGTATTAAATAATTTTTCCTATCTAATAGTGCCTTTTTCCGAATTCGGCTAAAACTCAACTATTTCTGTACTCAATCTTCATAATTTTGAAGTCGGTGCCAGCTACAAAAAGTTACAAATATTCTGGCAGACTGAAGATTCAGCTATATCTGGTACCGACTTCAAAATGATGAAGATTGAGTACAGAAATAGTTGAGTTTTAGCCGAATTCGGAAAAAGGCACTATTAGATAGGAAAAATTATTTAATACTTTTTAGTTCATATTATAAGGATGTTATTATTGTTTTTACCTTGGAAGTCGGTTTTAATTTTTTGTTAATACAGTAAACTATTTGTTAGGGACACATACACAGTTTAAAGTATTGTCATTTCGTTTTGATACACCCTGTATGTGTCTGTCTGTGGCATCGTAGGTTCTAACTTCTAGCTATGAAATCTCGATATTATTTGCAAGTTATCGCAAATATGGGTCGCATGACGCATCACTTCTTTTTAAGGATCATTTAAGTTTAAATTTTATTAGATCTGGTCTTAGAATAGTTGATAAGTACTTAATGTTGTAGATACCTAATAATATATTATGTTGTTAACCTAATAACATCAGTATAGTTCACGGTGGCTGCACAGAAATTATTTAGTTTATTGATAGTGGAACATATTACATACTACATATTGGTATTCGCAACGTCAGAATATTTTATTTGTTACTAATTATTACGTCCTACTTGTTTGTAAATCAAGCACCTGTTTACTTGTTTTCTTCGTTTGTTGTTTTTCAAAGAATACTAAGTACACTACTACTTATAACTTTCCTAAAAAATAATAACAACCGGATGTGACAAAATAATTAAGTTTAGATGAACCGTGAACTTCGTGTCACTTAATTCCTAAATTTTCTCTCCGTATAAAACTTCTCTGGACTCCCAAAATTCATCTTTATTTACATAGTTTTAAATGTCGCCTATTGCGAATTGACAAGTGCGACCAAAATTTTAATAATACGGCTATTAAAATCATTACGTAAGCGTTTTCTATTTACGCGTGTAAAAGACAATTAAACACCTTAAAATGTGAAAATAATTACAAAGTAGCTGTAATATGTGTTGTATAATGAACTTTCCTATTCTATGTTTCAATACTTAGAAATGTTTTTCAATATAATTGACCAATTAAGAGATGCAATTACTCTACTGCTCTACAAGTCACTTGGCTTTCAATTTTCGTTATTAAATCGTAACCAACTTTCTCCACTAATTTATAACTACATATTCTAATTCATATTTAAGTACAGGTATAAAGAGGCCCATGCCCAGCAGTGGACGAATATAGGCTGATATGATGATGATGTTAGATTAGCGAGCCTTTAGGGTCAGATAACATCGAAATTAGTTTTTCTCGTCTGGTTTGGGTGTAAATATGGTGTAAATTTACTCGTAATCTTTTAATGCCATGATAATATGTCTTAGCGGTCTGCAGTCCATCCTATTCAATTATTTCGAGCGAGCAGTAATTTTACAAGCATATAGAAAGGGTACAATCTGAAGTCATAAGGAAACGAGAGAGGAATAAGGAAAAAGTCAGTCACGGATTATTGCGACATCTGCCACTAGAAGATCTTACATTAAGGTCAGATCTGTAACTAGATCGTTGTTGGATATGACCTTTCAGAAGGCCATATTATCCTGAACTATATGATACACCATCTGAATATTGCTACATATACAGAATGTAACAAAACTAAGTGATAATATCTACTTTACGGTGTGTATGTGTTCCATGTAGGGAGTTCACTGTGAAAGTAGCAGTGCTGAAGGACCAAATTTTTTTTTCACTTTTGTATGGGCAAGCGCCTCAGCGTCACGAGTTTCCCCATACAAAAGTGAAAAAAAAAATTGGTCTTTCAGCGCTGCTACTTTCACAGTGAACTTTCTACAAACAAGTAACACATACACATCCTAAAATATTATCACTTAGTTTTGTTACACCCTGTAGAAGTAGATATAGAAGGAGATCTTGTGACAAGTGCCATATTGTTGCCAAATTATGGCATAGATGCGAAATACGGTCTATCATGTGTCTATCACACAAAATGATAAGATTACGGCCGCGTAAGAGCCCCCGCAGACTGCAAACTTTAAGGGAGATCGCAGACGACAGACTTTGTGCGATCAAAGTCTGCGGCTTACATACATTCCGCATAGCGCGCGCCATCAGATTGTATGGAAGCCGCAGACTTTGATCGCTCAAAGTCTGTCGTCTGCGATCTCCCTGAGGTGAATGTACGCACACTAAACGAATTGTATCGGCCGATAATAATGTACTGATACCCCAATTTGGTCAAACTATCGATCGACTAAAAGTCTGCAGTCTGCGGGGGCTCTAAAAAAAAGGATATAATAATATAATATTAATGCAATTTTTTCACGCCAGAGGCAGAACCAGCATATACAGTAAACGAAAAGTTATGTTCGACGTCTTAATTTCTGTCAATATTCTGATATGACGTGTGCAACATTTGGTTATAATTTCGGGCTTTGGTCGGATTGTGTGTTGGTAGCGCCCTCTGCTCCGAGCTTCATAATATTCTCAAATGACACTTTACAAGGTACTTCGTACAATACTACTTGGTACAAAATTAGTAAAACGCCTTTTACTAGGCAAATTATAGTAATCATAGCATATTACGTATGACTGATTGCAAAATAGCACCAATTGCTTTTGCTGACGCGGACGGTAAGTACGTTGTGTGCTGATAAAACAAAATGTTAACGCTGATTCAGCCAATTTGTATAATACGAAAATTGGAAGCGCAATAATTGCGATTCGTATGTGGCAACATCGATGTGCTAGTTTAATTAGTTATAACATGAATTAGAATTTGTTTTGAAGGGGTAAGCAAAATTAGAACCAGAAATTACTTATTACTTAAAATCAAAAAGGTATGGTCAAACCACGTGATAAGTCACAGAACTCTACATCAAATTACGAAATTCGTTCTTAGGGTTTATAGTGGGGGAGGTAGTGCTATCGTTTGCTAAGTGATTTCATACCGACCAAATTTTTGTCCAGCGGTAGCTTAATATTTATCAATCAATATAATCAGCGTCAGTCACCGCACCCGTGGTGGAATGTTAACTGAGAGTATTTCAAAGTTGTAAAAAAAATAGTTGCGAAAAGTGATTTTATACCGAATGAAACTTTGATGGATGATTATTGAGGTCATGTTTAACCAAAAAATCAACGTCAGCCGTATTGCAGACGGGGGATTCAACGTCAGTCGCGTTACTGAACATGTAAAAATTTTTTGAATATAAAGTCATTTTATACCGTACAAAATTTATACAAGTGAATGTTTCTACTTTGTATATAATAAAGAAAACCGTCAGTCGCTAATATGACGGTGGAAAAACTGTCAGCCAGCGATATAAGTTATAACCAATATAGCCCTACTTCGCGCTCAATGTATCCTAGGGCGTCGCGTCTGCAAACATTCAGCTGACGGCGATTTTCGTTTGAATTAACCATAAAATTGTCTCACATAGCAATTTTAAGTAATTAATTCGATAGTCAATATTTGTGAAAAATAATGATATAAATTTTACTTTAAAAGCGCCATCTGTTGCTATATACTAAAACTAAAACGACACCTACCGGACCTAAACGTGTATAATCTAGATATGAACCTTTATTGGTTGCGAATTGGGATCTTTTTAATGTCAATTCAATACGATTCCCAACAACAACTTTGAGGTACTCTCAATTTTTATTCCACCACTTCTGAAGCAGCTGACGATCAAAGCTGTTATGTATTAGTGGAATACTATTATTGTAACGATTTTCGCTCGGAATGAAATAACTTTTTAAACTGAGCGCGATCTCCCCTACTATTAGACCATTAGTGTACTGACTACTATAATATTATATATATTATATAATATTATAGTATACTTACATAATAATTAATAAGTATTATTGGTATTATACATATTTTGTCAGTTCCTACCAAAAGAAAAGCGCACATCGGGAAGAGATCTCCTAGTATTGAGTTTATTATTATTTTTTGTTAAAGAATTAACCTGTTCTTCACCTGTTTCGTTTTCTTTCTTAGAATTCGATATCTTAAAAAACGAATACATAACCATTTACTTTCTTTTATCCTTTGATCGTAGCAAATCCAGTTTCGCTTCCTCTCAGCTCTCTCTACGCGATCTATAGATCCAAGTGAATACACTTGAATGTGAAAAATCCGACGCACTCGGGTGGAAAATCGTTGAATACAGCGGATACGGGGCTCATTATACAAATTATCACTTACAAACGTAATAGTAAATCTTTTTTAAATAGCGTAATAAAGAAAAAAGTAAAAACCATTTTGAAATTCACCAGAGAACCGATAGCCTATTCAGTTAATGGAAATTGCCTTTGCGTTAGATTTTTCTCGCTTTGCTTTTATCTAGGAAATTTTATCATCATCACCATCATCATCATATCTAAACTTATAAAATTACATGTCCTGACTGACTGACTGACTGACTGACTGATTCATCATCGCTGAGCAAAAACTGTTAAAGTTACAGCCACGAAATTTGGTGAGTAGGGTTGTTTTATTAAGTAGACACCCACTAAGGAAGGAATTTTGAAAATTCTACCCTGAAGGGGGTGAAATAGGGGTTGAAAGTTTGAATGAAAGTCCGTCATTTCTTGAGTTACAAACATGAAATTTTATGTTTGGGCTACTGATTAAAAATGATTGAATACGTGTTTAAGCAGTTTTGGAAAATCTACCCCCAAGGGGGTGAAATAGGGGTTGAAAGTTTAAATGAAAGTCCGTCATTTCTTAAGTTAGAAACATGAAACTTTATTTTTGGGTTACTGATTAAAAATGAATGGATACGTATTTAAGCGTTTTTGGAAATTCTACCCCCAAAGGGGTGAAATTGGGGTTGAAAGTTTGAATGAAAGTCCATTATTTCTTAAGTGACAAACATGAAATTTTATGTTTGGGCTACTGATTAAAAATGATTGGATACGTATTTAAGCGTTTTAGGAAAATCTACCCCCAATGGGGTGAAATAGGGGTTGAAAGTTAAAATGAAAGTCCGTCATTTCTTAAATTAGAAAGATGAAAGTTGATTTTTGGACTTCTGATTAAAAATGAATGAATATGTATTTAAGCGTTTTTGGAAAATCTATCCCCAAGGGGGTGAAATTGGGGTTGAAAGTTTGAATTAATGTCCGTCATTTCTTGAGTTAGAAACATGAAAGTTTATTTTTGTGCTACTGATTAAAAATGAATGGATACGTATTTAAGCGTTTCTGGTAATTCTACCCCCCAAGGGGGTGAAATTGGGGTAGAAAGTTTCAATGAAAATCCGTCATTTCTTGAGTTAGAAACATGAAAGTTTATTGACGTTTGCGTTTGACGTTTGCTTAAATAGGGTCCCGTTTTTACCCTTTGTAATAAGGAATCACAAAAAGGGGAAAACTATCCATCTTTGTTATTATATTATGTTAACGCGGACGAAGTCGCGGGCAACAGCTAGTCAGCCTATATTCGTCGTCTGCTGGACATAGGCCTCTCTCAATGAACGCCAAGATGACCCGCAACTAAACGGAGATCGTCGTCCCACCTAGTTGGAAATTTTATACTTCTGCCTATTCAAATTTCTATCCATACTAACATTAGAAATGCATAGTGTGTCTGCAGTATGTCTAGTACTTACCTCGTCATGCCTAAAGGACTGAACCGATTTTGTTGAAAGGTATGGAGATACCTTGAATCCCGGGAAAGGATATATGATTTTTATCCTGGAAAACGTACCACACGTTAAACGAATTTTGGCGACGGAGTTGCGGGCGTCATATAGTAATCTATTGATCGTTCAATGGGCATTGTCCAAAAAAAAACACATGTACTTTTTATATTTTTTTTCGTTAAAATAGGGTATTTTAAGAATATAAATTAGATAATTTTAAAATTCATTGGCTAGTTTTTTCTCAATAAATTTTTGAAGTTTCGCTGTGACGTCATCATCGGCGGCCAATTGACCTCTGCAGTGTTTTAAATTTCCTTTCAATCTTATTTAATATGGCTGGTTCGTCAAATGCAAGTTCTCATTATGTGAAAGCTGATACGAGAAGCTTACCAAAAGTTCGAAACGTAATGTTGGTCGAATTTATTGCTAATTTAACGCCATTGAAGGTCAACCTAAGGTTAAACATATTTGTTCAAAAATATAAGTAACTAATGGGTATTTTTTTCGTTTATATACAGAAAAACGATCACTGACCTTATTCCTCGAAATGTTTTTGTAATGAGCAAAATTAAAAAAAAATGGACAATCCCCATTGTTGTTTTATAATCATTAATGAAAAATTTGATTGTTTGTTCGTGACTCAGGTAAAACTGTTTTCTGTGAAAAGGATCATGCTTTGAGGAAAAGTAAATAACCTGATTGGATGACATTGAACAAGAACACAGGAAAAGTAATCATTGGAGCTGAATCGATGCGGAAACTCAACGACCTTAATAGAAACGTTATGCTTTCCTCATCTCATTAATAATTAACATACAAATTGATCAAAATTAGATTGACATTTCATCTTTTTAAGCATCTGGATAAAGGTGAACGCAGATTTGGCCGCACCGCACGCACCGCAGTCGCCGCATTCACAATTCTTCATAATAATATGAAGTTGCGAAGACTGCGGCGCGGGTAGGTAGGTATGCGAGCTTGCCTATAACTTCATATAAAGAATTGCGAATGCGACGACTGCGGTGCGTGCGGTGCGGCCAAATCTGCGTTCACCTTAAAATGTATTCTTAAATATGTTGTGAAATAGGAAGTAAAACTTCCAACATTCAGTTTAAGTTATTTAGCTGAGTTCTAACTAGAACTAAATCTAGAACAGGTATAGACTTACTATGAACAGCTAGTATTTTTCACAATCTAGTACTATTCTTTGGCGCTAAAACAGTTAAATAAGTTAATTATCTCTTTTTGTTTTGTAAACAACGCTATAATGTTCTACGTTTTCATAGCCTAGTGTTAGAAACGCTAGAACACAATTAGCACTAATGATGAAAATCATCACCTCTTTAAGGTTTTCATGTTTCTCAAGTTAGGCATAACAACAAAAGTTAACATGGGTACTTCTCATGTACCGATGTTAACGGAGGGTTTTTAGAAGAAATAAATTACTTATTGAGTACCAACTGTAAGGCGCAGCGCAGACGACAGACTATCCGTGACGCACTTTTTGTCTGTGGAAATAGAACGTATGCAATTATATGCGGACTTTTTGCGCGTCGCGTGCGTTACTGCATCTAACTGCATAGGTTGTATTTCCCACAGACTAAAAAGTGCGTCACGACTCACGGATAGTCTGTCGTCTGCGCTGCGCCTTAATCGACTACGGCTAAGAATGTTTGAAAGCGTTATATTTTAATTTTATATTCCGCCTTTGAACTTCCTATGACCTATAACCATTTGCATATTTTGCAACAGCTTTAATATTTGTCCAGCTTGCTGTTTATGCATCTGGATCAACCGACATCTATATTCATGCTTTCAATCGTCACCGTTATGAAAAAATGTTTTACATAAGCTTCTTTTGTAACTTACATTTTAATCCTTTTTGCCAAAACTTGATAGCAAGATAGACAAAAGAATTTTCAACTGAATAAACAGAATATCCGAATAAAGAAGAAACAGCTAAGTGCTTGAGTCACAGTAATCTCTAACGTACGATTTAACAAACCATCAGAAAAATCGCAAACTTTTCTTAGCAAAAAACAGAGGTCAATGGAGTTCAAACATTTTATTGATAGTTTGAATAAAGAGTCGAGTCAACGTTCGTGCGAATTGTTTTTTTGTAATATCGCCTTTTTACTGGCGTCTAGTTCTTGACACAGTCTGGTTTGGTTCCGCTCAGTTAAGTATTCTGATTTTCCTTTTGTATATCCAATTATCCATTGATGTGGAGAAATAGGTTGCTTTGTGTTTAAATCCTCAAGTTATTATTGGAAAAAGAAATTGAAATAGAGACACATTTTCAATGATTAATTATTCTTATCCTACCTCTGGTAGGACAGTTAATTGGTACTTGGTAAGAGAAAAACATCTTAATATCTTCTATTATCTAGTAGAAATAGGCACACAATTATAATAAATGGGAAAAATAAATCGAGGTAGATAAAAAGTGCAATAGTAGTCACTAAGTAGCGTGCTATAAAATAAATTGTCCACAATAGTTCAAGTTGTACTTGGTACTACTAATATAATATATTCTGTGGTTGTACGTAGGTTGGTCGCATTGAAACTAGTTTACTTTTCAATAACCAGCTAAATTATAGGTGCTTAGTGTCAATATCAATGCAAAGTGTCATAGTAGAAGCCTACTTTAGTTTTAAATAAGGCTTAGTTTAGGTTTTTTTTTTTACACAAGATATTATTGAAGAATGTTTTCTAGGGTTTCTTAATACATAATAAGTAGTATAATTACTAATTACCTAACTAAAAGGTTAAGAGTCAGCTCTAACAACTCGCTTATCGTTACTTTGTATTTAACAGTGCAAGCTATAAATATATAAATATATTTTTGAAAATCTCAATCCAGGATAAATTAAAAAATCGTTTAAAAATTGAACTTGGACAGTACTTACTTAAGGGTTTAATTATATTAATGAAAACTCTGAGGGTCGAAGTTTCTAAATATTCACCATAAAATCACAATATGATTGTATATAACAATATAGGGACACCTTTAACATAAATTCTTGCTTATAATTATTATTACAATATTTGAAGAGTTTAAACAATTTCAGAATCGTGCTGCAGCAATTTGTTCTGCAATCGTCATTAGATGTGGCAAGACGATCGTATCGCTGTGTACTCTGACGCTTTTTGAAATTAGAACATCCCAATGGTAAGTTATTATAGAATCGTCTTCAACTTTTTTTTAAATGGCTTCGTAATGAGGATGTAATGATGCGCCAATTAAAAACATGTCGATAATTATTTAAGGCTGCTCTTTCGAAAAAAGCGTGCAGATGAAACAACTTTTCATCGGCATTAACAGATAAATTATATCTGAAAAAAATAATTAGTAATCTACATGATCATACGTAATTTGGTTTTGCCATATTTTTTCTATCGGTATCACATAATAAAGAAATAAAAAACCAAATCACCTCCAAATCGTTGAATGAAACCACTTTACTCCTTCATTATTTATCAAAAGAATATATAAAAAATATCTACTGCTTTGCAATACATAAGTTAATAATTTGGTTTTTTTACTTTTTTGAAATATGTATTATATTAAGCCTTAAAAAGGTTTTTTCTCCTATTTCGCCCTATCATGGACGCGGCGAGCGTCGTAACCGCCACCGTACAAGGCGCGCTGTTATGAATGTTATTTTAATGTCATTTACGTCGATATTCGCACTGACAGACAATCGACCTGCTAATTTAGGGAGAGAGGGCCCTTAATAGATAGCATTTTAACGTCTACCATTGCGAAGTAGCATTTTATTTAGATCTTATTTTTGTGTATTGGACTGTGGACAATACTATAATATTAAATAGCAAGTTTGTAGCACCGACTTATATTCTTCATTGTATAATATTAACAATAATATACTTAAATGTAAAATAAAAAAAAAAACTTCGGACATGGCAAGTAGTAAGCGAAGTTTTTTTTAAATGTTTTAAAGGCCATAAGTACCTACATTATATAAAGAATACATAAAATTTACGTAATTAAAATACGTGGGTATGTAAAACACCAACAAATAAATCACGAGTGTTTAATTATTATCATATTAAGTGCTGGACTGGTCAAGGACTTTTTTCTGATTGTACGAGCAGATATTTTAATTTAATTATAATATTACAGCAGTAAATAACATACGTATCACAATAATTATTATAGTACTAACATTGTTATACCTGTAGGAAATATCCTGTACCTATTATTAATTAAAATATTTTTATTATTATTTCATTCACAAATTAATATAATACAGTGTACGTGGAAAACAAATGAAATATTGTAGTTTCGAGATATTATTTTTAATTATAATATAACTTACGGCTTACACGTTACCTATTATGATAAGTAGTTTTAAAGTTACGAGAGAACAGATGAACATCCATACCCACATACATACATACATACAGGCCAAAATTATAACCCTCCTTTTTGCTTCGCCGTAGTCGGGTAAATACCCACTTATTTTATAAATGGTACCTATACAAAACGTGACACAGTTTTTACAATTTTGAGAAACGGTGAGGTTTGGCTAAAGTCTAGAGTTCTAGAGAGTCTAGAAAATTACGCCAGGTATTTAGGAGAGAGAGTCTAGACTCTAGACTCTCTCTCCTAAATACCTCGCGTAATTTTTGGACGTCCCCACCAGCAGATAAAAAATTTAAGCAGGACAATAATTATCCTTAAATGTTATTTATTATCTGCTGTAGGATAAATCACATGCGGCGGTCAACCACCCGATAAAATTTTCTGGTTTTGTAACTTCAGGTCGAAGCCCTCTAAGGGACCAAAACAAGAATTATATTCAAATTTTAGGACCTAACTTCACGATCCTACAATGTTGCAATCAGAATTCTGAATAGCCCGTAGGATGTTCCTCCCACACTGTGTCAAACTTTAACACACTGCATAGGACAAAATTGTGACATTTCATATTGTTGGTAAGTAAAATACTCTTAACATTTTGTTTATTGTTTGACATTAACGACTTTTAAGTTTTAACTTTTAAGGGTTTAAAAAGGTGGGTTTTATATTATATTGTATTGTTGAAGAATATTTGGAGCTCAAAATTATTTATCATTATGAGTTAAGTGATAACATTAAACACTTAAGTTAAACTTTGTGCCAATGGACTGGTAAAGGGAAAGGCCAACAGAGGTGAGCGGGTTTCCAAAATCGTAAAGGATAAGTCACGAAGTGAACAAAATATAAATATGGAGATATGATATTGGACAAAAAAACAATAATTTTGACAGTTATTGCAGTTTTCAGAAATAAAGAAGGTAGCCTAGAGTTATTAGAGGGGTCTTATCATAGTGTTTCAAACAGCTTGGACCCCTTGGAATTACGCCGAGATGTAGCTTCACTTTGCATCCTCTATCGGTTGTATCACGGGGAGAGCTCTGAGGAATTGTTCGGAATCATACCACCGGCAACTTTTCGCCATCGTCCCACGCGAAAAACATACCATCCTCATCACCTTGATGAGTGGCAGTCTTCCACAGTGCGTTTTTCGCGTAACTTTCTGCCGCGCACTGTAAAACTCTGGAACGAACTGTCACCAGCAGTATTTCCGGACCTATACGACCTGCAAACCTTCAAGAAAAGAGCGTATTCCCTCTTAAAAGGCCGGCAACGCACCTGTAGCTCTTCTGATGTTGTGAGTGTCCACGGGCGACGGTAGTTGCTTACCATCAGGTGACCCGTTTGCTCGTTTGCCCCCTTATTTAATAAAAAAAAAAAAAGATCGAGATGTCGATGCTAGCATAACAAGCTTTTATATAACAGCTGAAGAACCAAACAACACTATAGAATATAGATACAGAGTACTGTATAGAAAATCCGTATGATGTATAATGTATGTATATTTTTTATTAAGAAATAATGCCACATCTATCCTTGTAACGTGATCTATGGTCACACCTGAGTGCACTCTGTATCCTACGGTATCTCGGGGTCACAGAAAAACTAGAAGGTCGCGTGTCATACCTACCAGATTTTTATGCAACTAACAATGAATACCGTACGAAGTCAAAATTTTTGAAATAACATACAAACTTGCTTTCGATATATTTGCATACCAATGAAATAAAAAATATTTAAACTAACATGCACTCTTGCCATAAAAAGTCGGTTAAAATTAAAGAACTCACCTTTCGACGAGGGGCTGCACGTTGTCGAGAAACTCAAAACCGGCGTGCGTGGTATAAGTAATAGATTCATGGCACTGTATAAGCCCGTGGTCCGCGCGCACATAGTTCTTGAGCACCCAAAACTCTCCCCGCTGCGTGGTCACGGGCAGCATGTTCCGGTCGTTGCACGCTAGAAGACTCCTGAGGTAGGCCAGCGTCGCCGGGTTTAACGCATCCTCGTCCTCTATCTCTAGCGTCCCGTTCGTGTCGCTCTCCGGCATCGTGGCGTTCACCTTCTTCTCTAACTCCGGGATAGACGCTGTGCTCGACTGAGTCTTGTTAGTCGTCGCCATCGTCGAAGGCGTCTTCTGCGACGTCGACTCCTCGAAGTTCCGCACGCTGGACTCCGCTCGGTCCGTGTTGTTCCGGACCTCATCCTGGTTGATGTACCGGAATTCTGCGCTTCTTTCTGATCCATCCACCGTTAGCGGCACCCATTCCACCGACGGCGACGTCGTGCTCGACAGGTGCAACGCTGCGTACAGCAGCACCGCGATGTTGATCACAATACTCACTCTAAAGATAAAATTACGTCTGTTATTCAACATAGTTGTGGTATTTAGGCACTTGCTGGGTTAAAAAGGTCCTCCGACGTCCTCCGTCGCCCTCTGGGACGCAAATTTCTGTAAGGGCCTGTGCGCGTCAGCATCACAATTTATTGTGTCATCAGCGAGCGTGCTGAGCTGGGCGCCGCGTCGGCGCCGCCGTCCCTCGTAAATCCTGCGAACAAAATGTTTTCATTAGTATTTGCATTTCTTATGATATGCAACATTTAAATATAAATGAGATCGGTCCTACTTATCAGAAGGACTTATCTCGTCTGCTAAATCACTAAAACATTTCTTTGAGCTTTATCCTTATAGAAAGAATTAGCGAATGCTTTAATATTAGCAATATCAAAAAAATATCACCTCTCAGCACGTTTGTTTTGCTCTCTTGGATTTTTAACAATTAAAAAAATAAATAAATAGTGTATTTGCTGTTCGGACGGTCACGATAAGACTGAGTACCAGCGCATTAGGATTTCTGCGTATTTCGGAGAATGTTATTAACCTTTTTTAATGTTCTTTACCGTAAATTCCATTAAATTCCACTCGAATTAATGGTCCTGTTAATTATCTGATGACATTTTAATGTTTGGCTCGATTTTATAACGCCCCTTCCCAAAAATGTGATACTTACGGTGCGACGACCCTACTTCCTTGCAATTTGTTTTGATGCAGCTTAAAATATTTTTTAATATTTTGTTTTTATTTTAGGACAATTGTCGCTTTACGATTAGTAGGGTTGCCTTTCGACTTTCGAGCGTCAATTTGCATCCTACTAATATTATAAAATACTAGCGACCCGCCCCGGCGTCGCACGGGTATAAAATATATAGCCTCTCCTTCTATTAGTCTTACCGTAATAAAATATAGCCTATAGCTTTCTTCAATGAATGGGCTACCTAACACTGAAATAATTTTTCAAATCGGACCAGTAGTTCTTGAGATTAGCGCGTTCAAGTTAGCCCTTTCAAATAATTTTCCCCGTTTTTTCCACATTTTCCTCTATTTCTTCGCTCTTATTAGTCTCAGCGTGATAAAATATAGCCTATAACCTTCCTCGATAAATGGGCTATCTAACACGGAAAGAATCATTAAAATCCGTTGCGTAGTTTTAAAGATTAAAGGGAACAAAGGGACATGAGGGAAAAAAGCGACTTTGTTTTATATGTATAGAAAAAAGCGACTTTGTTTTATAATATTATGTATAGATGCGAAAGCGTATCCAATGTCGATCTGTATGTTACCTCTTCACGCCCTGCACCGATTTTGCTGTTCGCTAGGTATTTTGAGTCTCGAAAAAGGACATAGGATAGTTTTATCATAGTTTTCAACCTTGAAAAATTTACAGTTCCCGCGTGATAGACGAATTTTGGCGCAGCAGAGTTGCGGGCGTCATTTAGTAATATTATAATATTATCCTATGAATACTAATCGGCGTCTTACGCAAGTGAACCTATCAATTTGCAATGACAGATTTCAGCATCTTGATTCTTGACTGACGTAGGTGTCAGCTTGACAGTTTGTAGGTAGTTTTAAGATAACTATCAATTATTAATACTAACTGTTCGACTATGAATACCGGTATTTATTATTTGACGGTTCAGTGTTTACGAAATAGATTAAAAAGATTGGTAGGATAAACTGGTTTTTATGGTAGGACAAGTATTTAGACTGCCAGTAGTAAAACGAGCAACTACGGAACGTTAATTAGCGTTCTGTCAATTACTGTTATCGATTAAAATCGATTCTTACTCGTTATTTTCTAGTCTTTTTCTAATATCGATTAATTTATCTTTGATTCTGATGTTGCGATACCTTATATGCGCAAGCAATTTATTTGAACTTGTACAAAATATTATGAATATTCAACACACATAAATAAACTTGTTAAGGACGTTCGAATATCCTTAAAATATTTTTAAATTATTTATGTTCATAAAGAAATTTGAAATTCTAATAAGTAGTTTATTTCAATATAAACTTAATCTCTACATCATAATGAGTTTTCAGTACGGCAACATTTAGCTATATAAATTATGCCAAAAATGATACCTATGGAAAATGAAATTTTTATACTCAAAACACTTGGCAAAATAAAAAAAAATCTACCAGAATTGCTAAGGCTTGGTTTAATTTAGCTTAATTTTTGTGCAAACGGACTACCTTCTTGTTTCTACAATTAATATGACAACAATGAAAGCATCATATTAAGTCTACGACCAAGGTTAGAGCTTCAACTTTCTATCCATTTCTTTGAAATAAGATTTTCTTCCTAATGTTGAAATCTAGGTCTAATCAAGGGATTAAGTTACAAAGTTAACTAAATTTTTAAGAAGTAATAGTTATACGGTATAATATTATTATACTATCCAATGAAAACATTATCCATGTAAAAACATACAAACTGAAAACAAAACAAGGAAAATAAGAAAATTGGTGAGGCGTTGCTGCACCGCTATGCCCGACTAGCATGTGTGTGTGTGTGTATGTGTGAGTTTTCGTTCAAAGCCCGCGATAAAAACTATGCAATAGCTGAAAAAACAAAAAAGTAATGGGTATTACATTGTTAACAGCGTAATATTATGTGTCTCGTCTGCGCTGACCAAGGCGTGGTGAAACAGGAGTCATCAGATTAAAGCCGCCAGACACGCGAAGGCTGTATCGCGACTTGTTTACTAACGCACACTCTATCTGCCTTCATTAATATTTAACGGTTCAAACCGTTAATCGTTGCTGTAGTCAGAAGATTCATTAGAAATATCCTACTGAGTGAGAATCCCAAGATCCTCTGGTGTATTGCGGTAGGGCTCTACAAAACAGTAGAGTCGACCGCTGACTTAATATTATATTATTATACTTTCGGCGAAACATGGCGGTAGCGGTCATTGGCTCCCTGTCAAAAACTTGTAATTTTCTATACAAAACCACGATTGACAACACGTCATAATATTATACCTAATATGACACTTCATTGTCAATCGCGGTTTATAATATTATATGTAAGTATAGAAAATGACAAGTTTTTGACAAGGATTCAATGACCGCTACCGCCATGTTTCGCCGAGTACAGTATAGGCAATACCATTTATTTAATTAGAAGACATTATCTTCTAAATAAGATTAACTAAGCTAGCGAAAATGCGGCTTACACTAAAATGATTGTCAGCCACCGATATTGAGCGCTACGCAGTTTATGCTACATATTTCCGTACATATTCACTTTTACGGTTACACCTAACCGACAATACGTTGTTAATCTATTATATTAAGCTAGTGAGGTTGCACCTAGTCAGTGGCAGACAGTCAGTAACTCAGTATGGTTTGAACACAGCCTAACTCTATGACTATGCGCCGACGTAGCAAATTTAAAAGCACCAAACGAAGTATGGACCAAATGTCGAGAGAGTGCATTAACAAGGACAGTGAAAAAACATTTTAAATCAGAAAATGTCTGAAAAGACTAAGAGACTAATATGCACCGATAAAACAATTAGTTTGAAACTTTAACTTAACAATGTATAATTAATGTAGAGTTAAAGTTTTAACTTTTATTGAGGTTGACTACATGAAGATGATTGATGGATTTAGTTTAGTGAAGAGGTAAGTAGACCATCATAACATTTAATGACTAATCTATGCGGCCACGTAACATTTATTGGTACGTATTGGTGATGAAATGTAAATGGTACTGCACGAGCTTCCGATGTCTTTACATAACCATGTGATGCAAAATTCTGTTACGTCTTCCCATCAGCGTTAACATTTGATGTAGCTTTAATATTTAAATGAACAGATTAGATAAATAGCTCCTCCATAAAACCTCCTTTTTTGAAAATCAATTAAAAACGAGCATTTATGCTTTGGTATAATATTATGAGCTTTTAAGCTTTAGTTTTTACTAACACTTTCTTTGTTCTCACAGTCCCCGTTTTGCAATAAAGTGGAGTTACTTAAAGTTTAACACCAAAACGACACCTTTCAAATTAGATAAGCACTAGTAATATCCAAACAGAAAATACTTTCAAATTAATCATTTGTAGTTTTTTTCTCATTAAACACTCCAAAGTTATCATATTTTATCCGGAAGTAATAGAGACTATTTATTGCGGCGAAATATCGTCTCCACAGATCACTTCTCCGCTTTTTTTATGTTTCGAGGGCAATATTAAAGCAGAAATATCTTATGAATACGATTAATTTCATAAGAATTTAGAACAACTAGATGACAATGAGGCGTCCTTGACATACCTTCCAAAAGTTGAGCGTGACTCGCATACGACCTCACATAATGAGGATAAGATCTGTGGCGTCTATGCTACCGGTCAGAAATTGGCCCTGATATAAAGAAATAATATGGTTTCACAAAAATATATTATATTATATAATTAGCTAAGAATTAAGATAATATATGAACAGAATTATAATTTATTAAGACCGGGCTGCCAAAATATCAAAACACGCTAGCCCCGCCTACATACCCCGCTATACTCCAATCGTGATGTGATTCCATGAATCGTGCCCGCATGAATTGTACTTTGAGACGCAGCTAGTAGTGAACAATATCGCGTAACAAGGGTTCCCGCATTATAGCACGAAAGTAAAGGTCTTAAGTCCCAAAACAGTTTTTTGATGATTACTTAAAAACTAAATACAATACTAATACTTCCTTTAGCTATGATTTTACAAAGTGTATGATTGTAGTAGTGCAAGTTATTTAATGATAGTAACTGAATAAGTGTAACATATATTTGTTGAAAAGCCCAAAAATATTCATAATTTCGAAAAATAAAACTATCGAGTCAAAATAAGTGAATCATGTTTTCCGTTAGGCTAGTATCAGATAAATATACAATGATTAAATAAATCTCAATTTCATTTAAGTCAATCGTCTTCCGGGATCGTAATACTTATTAGAAAACACAGCAAAATTTGACAGCTCGCTCTTAACAGACAGGCTAGTAGCTTGAGGCTTTGTGGACATTTTAAATGTATGTGCCAAAACATCAAAATGAAGACTGGTACATTACTTTTTGAGCAATTAAATACTTGTTCTAAAAATACTATTTTAATCTCGTGATTTTAAAATATTAATATCTAGTATTCACACAATTAATAAGTATTTATGCAAATATAAGAAACTAAAAAATGTAAATATATACCATATTCAAGTCTTAATATAATTATAATAATTTTAAATAATAATTTTAAATTGTATTTTATGTGATCAAGTTTGTCATGTTATACAATAATACTAAATGAGGACAACCTTTGCGCTAGACTCTACAGTAGGGTTTAACGGACGGGTCATTTTTTACGGAGAGACGTAAAGAATGAGGAAGTTGTAATATATGTAAATAAAAATTGATTAAACTTCTAAAATTAGAAGTTTAGGCCAGTTTTGAAAACACCACAGCAGTTTGGTGTAAGCAAAACTATTTTAGGAGCAAGGCCGACGTTATTTACAAAATTCAAAGTGGTACCGATTTAGTGCGCACTATATTAAAAACAAAAAATCTCATGATGTACCTATACTACCTATACTTATATACAAATTCATAGTTATAATATGACATACATTCTCAAAGATACAAACGAATGGACATTTTGCTAGAGACACATAATATTAATTAATTCATAATTAATATTTTTTGACAGAAATACAATTTGACATTTAATTAGACCTGATTGAGTATTATTAAATTGACATTTGAAATTGAATAACAATAGCGTCAATTTGAATCTAGATCGATTCATTACCTAGGATTTAATTAAGGTTATAATTCTGGTTCCATGACCCATGTGCACTGCTTCGACGCGTGTCCTTTCATGAGGTATAAGGATATATGCACTAGTTGCTTTAGATATTAAAAGATCTTTAGAAAATAAAAAAAAGGCCTCAAAAGGGTTTACTTCAGAACTTTTAAGCATTTAATGCCAATTAATATATTACCTTATACCTATAGAAAAGGTCGTAGGTAACGAGATCTGACGTGACCTTGACATGGTCGTCAGTGGAGCGTGAACTGATGTTACCGCAGACGCCAGATCGTAGACGCATCTTGGCTATACTGTTACATTATTATTGTGATAGGGAAGATCACAAAGCAGTCGCCAATCCTTAATAATTGGTTTACTATAATTTACTTGACATGTGCCTGTAGTCCCTGAAACGTGTACTATACTATTAGCTTTGTCCACATTGTGCCTTTTTTCTGTTCAACAAGGGCATGCCTTACAGCGCTGTCAACAGTGAACGTGTGGCATGCCCGTGACGCGCGTCAAAATCCACCCGCGTTGAAAGAAAAGTGTCATAGCGCGCGTTACGATTTCAACGCTCGTTACGGGCATGCCTCACGTTTGACGTTGACAGCGCTATAAGGCATGCCCTTGATGAACAGAAAAAGGCACAATGTGGACAAAGCTATTTACTTACTTGACATATTGTGCTGCCACCTATAGTTCCAGCAAGTTCCCTATAGCTGTTGCAGATGGCTTCGAATAGCATTTAATTACACATATTTTAGCCTCTTTCATGGTGCAATTTTAAAAAATACTTTCTTGGTTAAAGCTATAGATCTATTATAGCTAGATATACATATCGTGAGAGGAGACATAATATTGTGCAAAATATTGTGCAAGTCTGAAGTAGGTAGAAACTGTGGTGATACTTTTATTATCAACTGCTGCAAAACGCTGTAAGAAATCGTAATTTTAGGGACATTCCTTACATTACGTTCCTTGCTCTACCTTTTTAACCCCCGACAAAAAGAGGGGTGTTATAAGTTTGACGTGTCGGTCTGTTTGTCTGTCTGTCTGTGTGTGTATCTGTCTGTGGCATCGTAGCATCCAAACGGGTGGATCGATTTTCATCTAGTTTTTTTTGTTTGAAAGCTTACATGATCGAGAGTGTTCTTAGCTATAGTTCATCATCATCAGCCTGCTCAGTGCTGGAAAACCACGGTTCATCTGGTTCGTGAAGGGCCGATTAGCAACTTGCAGTCGTTTGGTGGGCTTTATATTTTGCATTCTAGTTCGTGACACTTATGAATATAATACCCATTATTGGAATGTTGAACTGGTGCTGCAGCATCACCTGGTAATCAATGGGATACCCAACTCCTCACCAACCTAGAGCAGAGGTTTCATGTTTGGGCTCATTTTAATTGCGACAGCTAGTAAGACGTAGATAAACAGTAAATATTTGCATGCTACTGCTACAGCATCATCTGGATTCTATAGGAGCCGAGCTCCATATGAGCCCAAAGTGGAGGATACATGTTTGGACTCATATTGGCGGCCTCATCCAAGAGGGCATTCATAGATGGTATTCATTGGGATATGATCCTGTTGATAGGAATTATACTGCACTATAACCAACTTAAGTTTAAAAAGCATGAAATAAAATTAAATTAAGAAATTTAAAAAACCCCCGCCAAACAACTTTAAAAAGTAATAAAATAATATTTACTGACTTTAAGTTTAAATAATTCCTAAGTGTAAAGTGATATTTTAGTAATTTAGTCCATAATTGTTGTCAAGGTGTGTCGGGGGACCGCTAATGTAGATGTTTGATTTCACATAACAATATAGTTTAAGGGTCAGTCACAACGAACCGAATCGAGACAATCAGTGACTTGGCGATACAAAATGCGAAAGTCGCTGTTGGCGGTCCTCCGACACACCGTAACAACAATTATGGATTAAATTACTAAAATATCACTGTACACTTAGGAATTATTTAAACTTAAAGTCAGTAAATATTATTTTATTACTTTTTAAAGTTGTTTCCGCCAAACAACTTTAAAAAGTAATAAAATAATATTTACTGATTTTTTTAAATTTCTTAATTTCAATTTAAAGTTTAAAGTTCAAATGACAAGTATTTTTAATGTTTTTGAAAATGGAACAAAAGTTTCATTTATTTTTAAATGTCGCTTCAACCTTTTTAATGTCAGAGATTTTATTTCGATTCTTCGAATATGACGCATTATTTATTGATTTTTATGTAACTCGACACAAAATATATTTTGACTCAATTCTCACACAACTTCAGTGACCTTTAATATGTGCCACTCATTTCAGTGAGTCACGTTAAATTGGCAATAAATTCCAAAATAATAAATTGACCGATCAAGCATAAACTCTACAATTTTATGATCTATACTAATTATGCTGAGGAGATATAGGCTAATTTGTAAAATGTTTTAAAATCAACTATATCGCTTTAATTTGGGCGCATTATCTAAGTGCTTAAGTTTACTCGATTTTGCATTGAATCAGTGTTGCCAGATGGTCTCGGCGACTTCCCCCTGAACTTATTTGATTTCCCCCCAGAAATACCCTATTTTGGTTCTATCTTGGTCGAAAATCCCCTAAATCTAGCTAAATCTAGGGGGAAGTCTCGATATTTTGGCTCTATTTTGCCCCTATCTTGGTCGAAAACCCCCTAAATTCTAGGGGGAAATCCCCTGATCTGGCAACACTGCATTGAATGCAAACTCGCCTATTTAAAGGAAGATATATTATATTGTGAGATCTTTCCCTGTAGGAAGGGAAAATAGAGGTAAATAATTTTCCTCTATTTTCCTTGTACCAATGATTTGACTGAGTTGCTGCTAAAGGTTTCCAGAATGTTCTTTGAAGTTCAAAGTATTGAATTAGTTTTGTCATAAATCTAAGTAAGTGCTGCCTGTACAGTACAATATAATATACGGTAGACCGTTTTATATTGCCCGAATTAGGCGCAAGTAACTTAGGATGGATACTGGTTTCTTTAAGGGGGTTCCTATAGTACTTGCTTTTTAGGAAGTACGATCATACCAGTTACTTCTTGAGGGATTCAAGCGATTCATACCGCTATGAGCAGCCGCTTTTAAGTCATGTAATTTTAGGATTTGGAGAGAGAACTTAAGAGAACATATTCAGGTCATGATTCATAATTTTTATGAAGCAGTCAAAGCTATTTTGGACCAGCGGAACTGCAGTGTCACGTCATAAAAATCTTGTCCCTATGTTTCACGAGTTTGGTTTTAGAATGCAACAAAATTAGCACACAATAGAAAAAGCACAACAAAAATTAACAAACATAGAAACGTTCAAATTGGCGGCCCTCCTGGTGAGTAATGCTACCGTATATATTTGCATTGTGGTAGCTGTATGCGACAAGTCGATGGGCGGGGCTTCCGGCCAGCACAATAGCTCGTAAGCCTGCCTGGAATTCGCACAGTGATTTCAGTTTCCAGTAACAGTTTGAGTGACGCTGGACAGCTAGGAATGGGCTATTCGTATGACCTAAAATATGCACCTAGTGCATACTGTATTACTACTTTAAGCTGCGGTATAATATGTATATATCTATAATCACGCATATCAGTGTAAAATATATTATTTGGTTAAATGTGTGTGTAACTCTATGAAAACATTCAGACCAGAAGATGTATTATGATTATATTATTTAGATTTAGAACAGTAAAATATAAATTGTAGGGCGAAAGCCGTGTTTTAACACGGCTTTTGTCTTTTAAGATATAGAAAAATATACATATTCTAGAATCAAGTAGTATCCACAAAACACAGTTAGGCAAGGTTGCCTGAATGTCTTTTTACACACAACAAAGAAGTGCAAATTACATATTAAAGAATCATAGGATTTGACTAGACAGACTAGAATCTAGAATCTAAACAACCTAGAGTTATATGTTAACAATGTATTCCTGTACAAAGCGTAGAAAGGTTACGGCGGTCGTTAGTGCCTTACCTTGGAAATACCATTCCTATGTTTATTACATAAGTAACTACATAGTTTATTACATTTGCATAATATTTGAAAACATGAGTGGATGAACTGGGCTCAAGTGAGTAACTAACGATTTGAAAACTGTAGTTTTTGTTTAAACGGAGGCTTTAGGACTGGGTATGATATTTTGAAATCCAAAAAATTTCGATGTATTGCTAGATGATGAAGTAGGTAAGTTGCAAGGTTTGTTCAAATTATTATTATTATCAGCCTACTGTGTCCCACTGCTGGGCAAAGGCCTCCCCTATTTCTTTCCAAAGTTCACGATCCTGTGATGTTGCTGGCCACTCTTTATCGAACGCATAGTGATCATATCAACGCATTTTCTTATTTTTTTCCTTGTTCAAATTACAAGGGAAAAAATTTGAAATTGTTCTTACGTTGCAAAATGCTAGTTACTCACTACATCCACTCGTCTTCATTTGTGTACTCAGATATTTCTGTAATCACAGATATTTAGGTTATCTACATTCTCCAGTAATGCGTGTGTGCTGTGTGTCCATAAAACGTCAACTTTATAAGCCTGCTGTATCTATGATGTCAGAACTTATAGCTGAAATTAAAAATGTAGCGGTAAAATGTATCCCACCAAAAACATAAAATATGTAAAAATGGAAAACCAAGTTCCATACAAACATTATTCTTGTCTATGGACTTCGCCGTAAAAAGGATGGAGATCTAAATGAGTGCCAAGTTCCATGGAAAATCGAAATATGTACGTATAGGAACCTAATGGATAATATAGGAAAATAATGTGAGATCTTAAACTAGATTAGATCTAACTTGGCCAGTTTTCATTACATTAGTCATTTCATAAAGTTATTGAACATTTTAATTCTATAAATAATAAAGCAAAGAAATAGACTCTATTATTTGTTCATAATGTTATTTGGTTCCTATACGTACATATTTCGATTTTCCATGGAACTTGGCACTCATTTAGATCTCCATCCTTTTTACGACGAAGTCCATAGACAAGAATAATGTTTGTATGGAACTTGGCTTTCCATTTTTACATATTTTATGTTTTTGGTGGGATATCATTACTTTTTGTAAAGAAAACTTTGCGAGCAAGGGTAGACTGTAGACATCTTAATCTTCCCAGTTCAAACATACATAATATTCGACTATATTCAATCGCAACCTTAAGGTGTTGTTTCACCACTTTCCGACGAGTACCGGATATGCTATCCGCAACTTATCTGGCAGATACTTCATCTATCAGATAAATTGTGGATAGCCTATCTGAAACTTAACTGACAGATCCTTCATCTGTCAGATAAGTTGTGGATAGCCTATCTGAAACTAATCAGGAAGTAGGGAAATAATAAGCATTGTTGAGTATCAGACGAATAAAACAAAGAAAATTCAAGCGAATGGAAAAAGCAGCTACCATCAGGAGGCATTGGAATAATGCGGTAAATATACAAGTGTATTTCCAACCATTAACTATAGGGTACAGCTTACTATTATTATAGCTGTCTAACAAACAGATAGACAGACGGACGGACGGACGGACGGACGGACGGACGGACGGACAGACGGACAGACAGACGGACAGACGTATTAAAAGAATTCTATGTCTATTCCCGGGACTCAAACTATATCTCCATACTAAATTTAAGAACAATCGGTACAAGCAATTTGGGCGTGAAGAGGTAACAGACAGACAGACATACTTCATAAAGTCACCTTTTATTAATTTCCTAAAGTTTTTTCAATTCACAAATAAATATATTTTACGGGGAGCTCCCATACAATAAATGTGATTTTTTGGCCTTTTTTGGTCAAAATCAATAATGGCAGCCGGTAGATACTTGAAAATTTCACAAAATCTTTAATTATATTCTTATTTTCATAATCTATAATAAAAGTAAAATAAAATAAATATTTAAGGGGGGTCTCCATACAAAAAACACAATTTTTGCCTAGTTTCACTCTGTCCGACTCGCACTTGACCGATTTTTTTTGTTTTCTGATTTTTCCCTACGCTTTCACACAATTACCGAGTTGGATTCCAAATTTCAGCCTTCTAGGTCATCTGGAAGTGGGTTAGAATTTTGATCTATAGGTCAGTCAGTCAGTCAGTCAGTGATAAAAATGTAGATTTTCGGACGTTAATATCTTAATAACCGTTTGAGCTGTGCTTATGAAATTTAGAGCATGTAGTTATCTTGCAAGTCTCATTATATAAGCCAAATTTAAAACGTTAATGTGAAACAGTTTCTGAATTATGAGAGGGTCAAAAGTACTTGCAAATGGTTCGTGTAATATTACACACGGTGCTGCTCGCCATTCTGTTATGCTGGAGCTTGGCTTGACACGCTACCGCGTGTCTAGATATTTCTACTTCCTTAAAAGAGCCTTTTCATAGGAAAGCTACATTAGTATCATAAAAGTTCGAGATAAAAAAAATATGTTTTATTTTAGTGTGACTTTTTTGCACTATGGTCATTTGAGAGTTGAGACATTTAGAAACAAAATTTTGGCCACACGTCTGCCACACGTGAAGAACTGAAGCTTCTTATTCTTCCACAGAAAGATACAAAGAAACATAATAAGTAATACGTATAAAGTTCAAAATATTTCGAAATTCAAAAGGTTCTAATTCAAAATACTAAACACTTTCTCATAAGCATGTTTTGGAGTCTTTGATTGTAATAGGGTTTTTTTTATTGTAGAAATTTTCTGTAGAATTATGCAATATTATCATACGACAAAAATGTACGAAGGTGCTGCGAACTGGTGTCGCCAGTCCGAAACTTTTTTTGACCATTTTCTCGACATATTGTGTTGCCAGTTGCCACCGTTCTGTATGTTCTCTTAAGCAAAGATAGTGCTACCTTCTGGCGTCACAAATCAAAGTCGAATATTAATAACATGACATATTGTGCTACCGTGGTCCGTGTATAGAGGAACTATAATAATACACGGTAGCACATGACGTCATGTTATGTATGTGCAGGAGTACGTTCCCTATATTGACAACCCTAATGCTATAACGTGTTGACAATATTCAAAGCACAGAAGCGGCCTTCTGTAGAGAAAGTGTTTTAGTTAACGACGTATACACCATTACACGTTGACGAAATGTTCATTGTCTAATTCGATAACAACGCATTATACAATCGGATTAAGCAATCGTTGAATTTTAGATGTAGAGGTTTCAGGATAGGTTGCACCATACGTAGCTCCAATTTGACATTATTTTTTTTACATCTTATTATTTATCCATCAAGACTATTAAGACAGATATTAAGTACCGCAAGGTTCATAATTTTGAAAGTTCACAGATTTTGCAATTAAAACTTTGAGAGCACAATGTGACAAATAACACGTACTCGTAGGTACAATATTAATATAATTTGCATGAGAATTATCTAAAATATTAAATTGCTCCAAATAAATTAAATAAAAGAATCAACAGGACACGCAGGCAGTTGATGATACAAATGTCAAGGTAATTATACTGACCTACAAATTTACATTAAATAGACGAATATTGGAGGATGCGATTACGAATTATAATTTTAAATTAAATTACTGGTCAGTTACAAAAAAAGATATCCTTGTGGGGCCTTCTGTCGACATGTTCTTGCACCAATAAAGCCTGTCTATAATAAAAAAAATATTACGTTCGAAATTTAAAATAATAAATGAACAAACATGGCTGTCGAACATAAATTATTGTGCTTTCAAGTCACGGCGGTTGCAGAATAGATAATAAAATCAGTTATAATAACTATTTCATGGAAACAGCTAACATAACCATGTAAGATAACGTCGGAAATTGCATCCCAGTTCATTAACTTGTGACGACTAAAAATAATTAACTTGAAAGTCTGTTCGGATTATTTTTTCCTTTAGCAGGACCTTTATTGGCAATAGCTTAAGGATCACTTCCATAGAAGCTTGCAGTGTAATAACTTTGAACATACTATTAGCTGTGCTATTAGTATCCAATATCCATTTATGTTCGAGCAATAGGCTACTTGACCTATATTCAATTTCATTGAACAAATGCATATTTCTAGTAGAACTTGGCCTACGAAACCATATTTCACCCTTATCATCAAATAAAAGCTTATGATTGATAAATAAAGTCGATTTGAAAATATAATTTTATGAAAATAGGATTTGTACTGACGAAAACACTTTTGCGGTACTTCCGATTTGGATGTGACGTCATCCTCATAGTAATTTAATATCTTTTATTTATCGCACTCGTTATATGTAAGTTTATTTGTACATAAATAATAAGAATAAGCCTAGAAAGATTTGTAAAATATATTTTCTTGAATAATTCACGTAAAACATCAGTTTTATACATTATCTCCATTTATTGTAGACGGGAAATGAAATGACCAAAACTTTTCTCCAAAAGTTTTCGACATTCAAATGATTTGTAATTTCTTATTTAATTCTTTTATAATTTTTGGGCACTTTTAGACTCGTACATTTAGCACATAAAAAAATGTTCAATAAAGAGAGTTTAAATACAAAGCGTATGACGTCACACTATGGCGGACAGTGTTTTCGGCGCCATTTATGAGGCATATTTTTCAATAAACATTTTTATGGGTTTCTACTGTGTAAAATATTAAAATATTAGTTTTTTTTTGAGAAAATGAATGATTAAGAAGCGATTAGCATGAAGAAAAAAAGGAGGTCAAGTAGCCTATTGCGTGTATTTTTATTGAAAATTTATTTATTTATTTATTATACATTCTTACAACTATCATTACAGACTGATATCCAATTCGATAGCGTAGTAAATAGATTATATTTTATATTATTTTTTGTATTATTATGCATAACATATGACCGATACTTGCTCTCGTGCGGGGCCCACACAGTTGCGTTAAACTCCAGCTGACTTCTCACGAACGCATACACAAACAGCGTCGGATACATCAGCGGGTAGAAAGGGTACACTCCATACAGTTTTAGGTAGATAACTATATGCGTCATCATAGAAATATATGCGTCATCGGCTTCGCTAGTACCGTCCGGCAGTCTCTTATTATAAAAGCCGGAATGCCATCCGGGCCGGCCGACTGTTTCGGTTTTAAAAGTTTGAGGGCTGTGCTCACCTCCTTTAGTACGAAGCCTAAGCGTCGGTATGCCTTCTTACAGACGTTAGAAACGTGATCCCGGAAGTACAGCTTGTCATCCACCTGGACGCCGAGATCCCGCACAGACTTTTCCCTTGACAAAGTAACATCATTTACCTTGTAGTCGTGGGTCAGGGGAGTCCTCGCTCGGCTAAACGAAATGACCAAACATTTGGAGACATTAAATTCCAGCTTGTTCTGCCGACTCCACTCGACTGCCCTCGCCAAATACTGCTGGAGGCGCTCACAATCGCTGAGACCTTTGATCGCCAGTAACAACAAAAATGGTAAAAATTAACTGCACAATTACGTAAATAGAACGTATCTAAATTATTGATATTAAATTACATATTAAAAAATATTGTAACGGTATTTTTTTAAGTAGCAACGCAATATCTAAATATATTTTTACCATATCTTTTGACAATAGTCAATATCATTTTGAACACTTTTTTTATAGCAAAGGACTCGTATCCAGCTCCCAATAAATTAAAAAATAATCATAGCTAAATCATTTTAGTATGTTCACATTGGCGGGCATTCGCGACAATAGACTAGACGGGTCGTCCCATTAAAAGGAAGCCGGCGCATGCGGCGCATACGCAATGCCGCGAGTCACGACCTAGTGGTTGAAGGCGACAACATTGTTATGAGAGCAATTATCAAACATTGTTCACTGTTAATTTGTTATTTTATTGCTAATGACACGAAACGTGAAGGATTTTATGTAATTAATAATTTTATTTAAAGTTTCTACAAGAGTGATTCTTATAAAGGGTGTCTCAGCGCCGATTTTCAACTCTCGGCAACCTGCGGGATTAGCTGGAGAGGAATGGTAGCGTTCGAAAGGTGACGAGTGCGGATTTTTTAGTCGTCATGGCGCATTGGTCTGGTGCGCACCACGCGTACGCAGTAGAAGCGTACTTATGTTGGGTTTTCGTTGAGTGAAGCACGGCGTAAATTTAGTAGTCGCTATGAAATCCGCGTTTGAGTGATGCCCCGAGTACTCAATTAATTAAGTCGTGGGTAGAGAAGTTTAGAGCGACAGGATGTTTACTAAATCATTCAATTTGATCACGGAATAGACCTGTGCGATCGATTGAAAACATCGACCGCGTCGCCGCTGCGGTCGCGGAGCCTCCATCGGTCAAGCATTCAAAGAATTTTGGTTTTAGATTTAAAATTACATCCGTATAAAATCCAAATTGTGCAAAAAATTAAAAAAGAAGACTACAATAAGCGAAAAATTCACTGTCAGAAGATGTTAGAGATTTTTTCGGAGGAAAACGGGATGGACAACGTTTATTTTAGTGATGACCTCGAAGGGTACGTCAATCGTCAAAATTGCCGTTACTGTTCATCCAGCAATCTAAAACAAAAACATCAAAAAGCATTGCACAGCCCGAAAGTCACTAAAATAACGACAGAATTGAGAGTCATATCAGCGGACATCCTTCGGCGCGTCTCGGCAAATTCGCGTGTCCGATTTGAAGAGTGCATTCGCCGTGATGGAAGACATCTTGACGGTGTAATATTCCGTACATAAAATCCGCACTAATACACTTTAATTTACTACAGTAAAAATATTATGAATACAATTTGTTTTTTTTATACAAATTTTCAAAGTTGAAAATCGGCGCTGAGACACCTGTTACTACCTACTGCTGAAGGAACAGTCCCAGAAAATCAGAAAATAAACCTCGTTGCTGCTATCGAAGAAGAAGAAGAAATGACATTGCAAATGTCAAAAGATACGGATTGTCGCCCGGCTTCTGAGGCTTTTTTGACAGGATTTTATTAATCAAAAAGTCAACAAATGAACAACGCTACTGAAAAGATAAACCCCTATCATTTAGACCCCTATCAAAAAATCTTAGAAACTGCACAACAAAGACTTGGTGGAACAGATTAACAATACATCACAGACTAAAAACGCAACTGATAATTAATACATTATGCGTGATCAGAATATTAATAAGTTTATTCAACAGTAGTTAGTTACTGCGGTAACGTGATTTGCTCATGACCATCATGACATTCTGAACCCAGAGATCACATTGTTCGTACGTCATGACAATATCAAATACGTAAGATAAAAATAAAAATCTGTGTTTTTTGGTGAACTACGCAAATACAATAATGTATTTGACGTTAAAGGCAGTTATTGTTGCAGTTACCGAAAAACCAATAAATTGTGATGTCCGTGAAGACAGAAGAACCGCATTTAGCAACGTAGTAGCCACTGGCCAACAGAAATTTAACATTTTTATACTTCGGTTTGGTTCATTAAAATCATTCGGTGTTCTGTAGTACGTGACAAGCCAGGTAGCACTAAAAAATTGATTTATGACAATTGACTTCTAACTGGTAATGGTGGCCAAATTGAGGAGCCAAATTAACATACAGTTACAACAGAATTTGGGCTAAATATTTTGTTTCTATGTAAATGGGACTTAACACTAATATCATTATTGCTAAGGAGTCTAAACTACAATTTTATTATTAAAAAAAACGCTTTTTTTACCGTCATTAACAACAACGTGAGATCTTATTTAAGTAAGAAGTGTTTTAAGTTGCTTTAGTAAAAGTTTTAAAGGTTAAGATGTGATGCAATATAATGATATAACAACAGCTAAAGCTACCATAAGCTTAAACCTAATAAGTGCGAAAGATCTATAGGATCTAGCAATCGATCTAGTTACACCAGACGTAACCAATCTATTATCGGAACTACCTGTTACATTATAACGAGGAAAGGAAAAGTTCAAGTTACATGATTACACTTTAACAAAGATAAAATAAAATAATGATCAATTTTTTAGATAAATACCGTGAAAAGATTTTTATCAAGTTACAACTATTAAATTAGAAGCAAATTGAGAAGTAAAGGTGACCTTAATATTCATTTTGTTATTGGTATTATTGATGTTTTAAGATTAGGATATCCCCCTATTTACAGTTGATACGAGTTTTTACAGAATAAAAGTTTTACTATCGATTCATTTTTCATCTACTATACTAATTTGTAGATATACTTCAAATGTACATACGCAGAATTTCCATGTTTTCATCGATTATTTAAAACATCTGGAACCAGAGATGATTCTAGATGTTTTAAATGATCGTTTGGCGCGTTTCAAGTAGTAAATGGCAACCTGCTGTGTTTTGTGAAACTAATTCCAAACAGATAATCTTTCACCGCAACCGCGCGTCATAATGAGTATTGTTCTTCGTTTAACTGATGCCTCTATCTTTGTTCCTTTTTCGAGTTGTGGTTGAAGCCTTCGTGTTTGTACTTTGTGTCAACATAATTACTTCTGTCGTTCGCTTGTTTTCATTTATTTTTTAAATTACCGGTAATTGTATTTCGTTCGCAGAAGTTTCTCGACATAATATTCTTTGGAGTGAAAAATTTTGATCGACAGATCAGGAAGACAAGAATCAAGTTTCGATCAAACTCGATATTTACCAAGATTTTTCGACTTACACTCATTTCAATTATTTATATTGAGCATAAATACAATATGATAGCAAAAATATCTCATCCCCATCGATTTATCAAATTTTTCCAAAACTTTTTGGCTTAACAAAGTACTGCCTACCTCGTAAAGAACGTTAAATGTTACGTAAATACGGGAGATAAAGTGATAGTAAATCTAGAATGGAATTCACGTGGGCGATCCGACTGAGAAAGTAATAAGTTCGAGCATTCAGAGAATTTCACTTCCAAAGTTTGTTAAAAACGTAAATATTTATTTACAGAAACTTGGCAAACCGTGAACTTTTAATTTTTAACCTTTTAAGGCCTTTAGACTTTAGGGGAACCCGGAACAGTGCTTTAGAACGCCTCTTTGGCTTAGAGCTTGGCTCTCCTTTCGGAAGCCGTGATTTCGATTCCCGCGTTGAAATGTACGAACAAACGCATTTGCCCACTTGCACTGGGTTACGAAAGTAAAGGAAAAAAATGATTCTGAATACTGCGCATACACTTTGGCACTATGAATACTGCTGTTTAGAAGATAACTTTAAGTTATGCGAAATATTCCATACCCGACATATGAAAGAGATACTGCGAGTGAAAATTTAAAGAATTTCGTGGACTTTCATCTTGTATGAAATAACTTAGCCTTAAAAAGATTTATAACCTCCTCTTTTTTGGAAGTCGGTTAAAAATAAGGCTTTCGCTTATACAAGAAAGTGTGCTAGTTCGACTAAGGTCGCCGGTGCAGCAGTAATCCTGCGGTTGACTTCAATTCCAGTGCTGGGTACTTAGTCAAATTGCATTCTATAGTTTCCACAGATATTATGTATATAGTTTTCAAAACTTATTTCGCTGTCCAATCTATCAAATGCATTTCGGTTAAATACCCAGTTGCTAGACATTACTAATAATGTTGCCAAAACTTTACATTGCATCATGCATTTTTTAAACGAAGATTTACCGTTTTACAACTTTTCAATCGTATTCCTTGACAATAAGGGTCAAACTTCTCAGGCGAAAGTGTTCGTCAAATGTACAAAATCTACCTTGCTTTGAAATATGTTTCGTAGCTAGTAAACAATCTTAAATATTTGCATTTCGCACCGCCCTGTATAATTTAAAAATTACCATGCAGCTTAGTCATCCAGGCTGGTTTTTTGTCACCTTACTAATCGCACGGTCAATACTCGTTAAAGGGGTGTTAGCACGCAAGATTATAGATTACTGCAGACCTGATTATACTGTGACACTCGATACCAAAATATGTGTATTACTGCAAAATAAAGGTATTATTTCTCCGAAACGCTTATTGTTGCGAAAATTTGCGAAGTATTAAAATAAGGATAAAAACAATAATCGACAGTTATTTGGCAGCGGTTCAAGGCATTGTTTTTAATACTTTGTGTCTACCTGAGCCGTGTGGTGATATTTTATTCATGAATTTAAATGCCTAAAAGATTTTTTAACGTGTTGTATAAAATATACTGTACTGTGCTTTACGCTCTCAATCTACCCAAAAATCTACTGAGATTTGGAAAAATCTTTCAAAGATTTACATGTGCAGAACTGAGTTAAAGACGTGTTTAATCCACAGTTTAACGCATATTCGTGCCGGTTCCCTAAGTTTGTTGAACTCTTAAATAATATTATTGTAAAAGGTTTTATCAACGCATGTGCAATAAAAATGTGATTTATCTCAAAGTTATTATCATCAGATGTAAGAGAATCTTATCTCTGAAGTAATAAAACGTAAAATGAGTTACAACTCCCAGCATCAAATTAACCGCACTTAAGACGAAGATCGTGATGTTTCAAGTTTTTTTTTTCTTGTTTTTTATATTTTTTAAGTTACACTTGCAACTTCCTGTAACGTCAATTTGCTGCGGTCTTAAGGCCAGCGTACATAGAGGATTTTGAGACTTTTGACACTTATTTAAACTACTTCTAGAGAACTTACATACACTTACTTTTTGTTGTTTTATTCTTTTACGGATAATATATATTATGTTGAAGAACTCTTCAAAAAGGCGTTTTTGTTTTTTTTAAACAAGAACTCCTTTTTGAAGAGTGTTTACTTTCTTTTTAAAGTGGTATTAAAATGCCACTGTATTTTTATCCCCAAATTTTTGTGCTTCAGCTAAGCGGCACCCTTTGAATATTTCAATCATAAACTACGTTAGAACTTAACTCATAACAATAGTAGTTAGTCATTCATTTTCTACCATTTGGATTTTCCATTATGTTTAAGAGACTATTTATTACTGTATAGACAAGTTGATTACATCTGTGATTCTGTAAAGGAAATCTAAACGTTTACACATAATTGAGTGCTTGATCTTGATTAATCCTCGTTTTTCTGTGAATGGTAGGACATGAGTCTTCAGTGATTTGGCGTTATAAAGTCATTTATTTCTGTCATTCTAGGAAATGAATTGTGATTTAGCCTCAGCATCAACATTTAAATATGTACCTACCTGACTTCTCGTATCTTCAAGTATGCTATGATAATAAAAAAAGGCAAAAAGCAATATGATGGACTACACTTAGTTGTATATATTTTACTTAAATCACATTCCAGTATAATCAAAGTATATTGTAAGTGACCGTACTTTTTTCTTCTGTTTTTTTTTTTCATTCCTATGCAATACAGAGACTAGGAAACTTCTTGTTCACCCGAAAATTAAATAAGATCTAAATTGTAAACAGTGGAAGTAAGTCGCATTTGTCTGCTGTCTGCAGTGTGCGCTGACTGACAAGGCCGTCGACCTTCCTGACTCATCTGGCGTGTTCGATTCAAAAATTCTCCAAAACCGAGCCAAAACCAAATGACCAGTGCAGTGCCCCAACTTTATGGACCACTACACTTTGCACATAACTGTCTTGTGATTTTGGTAATTTCAACACGACCAAGTCACCGGCTTCTTAACAATACTTCAAAGATCATGTGAAACTGGAATATAAGTATCCTCTTCCCCTACAATAGACGCAAAATAGAATTTACTTTTCGGAAGGTGCAAATACATACTGAACAAAACAATATACAATTTTTAGGGATTGCCGGAAATTCTAAATCCAGGTTTAAATTCTCACTCTACCAAATTGCTTTAGGCCACATTTCGATCTAAAAGCCACAATTCTCAGAAAGGTTGTATAGATTCAATTCCCCGTGAATGCGAGTGTCAGTCAACACAATAGGGTATTAACTGAATAAACAGCAAATTGACGCTTATTGTTTCAATGTTAGACATGGATCCGTGCCTTCATCAACCTTTAGATCAATTTAATATTGTTCCAGCGTGTGTGGCGTAGTTGAACGAAGTACCATCGAGGAAATTGATTCCTAGGCAGTTGACAGACCAACGTCATTTGGTCGGTCATGTCAATTCAATGTTAATTGTGATCTGTCCACTGGGCTTGACGTAACGCGACCAAACTACGTATGTCGCCCATCTGCCTAGGAATCAACTTCTCTGAATTCTGATAGTACATCATGAGGAAACTGTCTCTTGAATCTGAGAATATGATATTCTCAGATCCAAGAGACACTTTCCCCTTCTTCACTCTATCTATCAATTGAAATCCATTAACTTTAGAATAAAGCAAAAAGAAAAATTGGCTGAAATCCATACTTCCATACTAATATTATAAATGCGAAAGTGTGTCTGTCGGTCTGTCTGTCTGTTACCTCTTCACGCTCAAACCGCTGAAGCGATTTTGCTGGGCATGGAGATATTTTTAGTCCGGAGAAAGGACATAGAATAGTTTTGACCCCGAAAAAATGTACTGTTCCCGCGCGATAAATGAATTTTGGCGCAACGGAGTTGCGGGCGTCATCTAGTTCCTTATATTATGTATTGAGAACTGATATGTATTACGACAGTGGAGATACCAATTTGCAGTTTTCGGACAATTTGTAGAGCTGACACTACGAAACAAATCAACAGATAACTGTTCGAATTTCACTTTTTATTTCCTCACTGAGATGAAGACGGAAAAGAATGTCGGACTGAAAACAACTTTTACAAAGAACTAAAAAAGGATGGCGGAAGACGTGAACTTCGTTTTGTATCATCTTTACAGCAGTTAAGTTATTGTACTGCAAAAGTATCGCAAGTTGTAAGTAACTTCGTAACTATAGTTGTAAAGATTTGGCCTTAAATGAGAATGTGCATACGCATAAATAAAAGGGCAATTCATACCAATTGAACCACATTTACAGCAAAATGTAAATGTGACCAAGGACAATGGCAGTGAGCGGATACGTTAGCACTAAATGAATTGGTACAGTACAATTGATAAGGCCAGATTGAGACGCAAAATGTGACCACGACTCGTGACCGCTGACAGCTCATACACAGAGTTAGACAATCTATTAATAAAAACTATCTATACCGGCAAACGTTGTTTTGCCATAGTACAACTTATTGGATGACGCCCATAATTATTATTCTGTTTCACCGAAATTCTCCACCTCCGAATATCTGCATACCTAATTTCATCAAAATCGGCTCAGCAGTTAAAGCGTGAAGAGGTAACAGATAGGCAGACGGTCACACAGACAGAAACACTTTTGCATTTATAATATTAGTATGGATAATAAGGTCGTTTTTTTCCTATCAACCTTCCTCTGTAACTCATTCATAAAAAACACGTCAATGTCCATTGCGTAGTTTAGAGACAGACAGCAGGAATGAGACTTTGTTTTATATGTATTGTGTACCTGGTGAAATTACAAATAAAAAATAATAAAGTATCCCACAGTAATCATACATCTTTTGCGATGCATGCCTAATGCCTATCCGTGGTCTTCTCTGTTGTAACGAATTTCGTTAAAATTGATCAAAAATCTTTATTAAAAAAAGTTTCATACACCTTGTAAGCTGTTTGTTTATTTGTGTGGCAAACGGTACCTGAAGTGGGTCCAATAAGTTTGTACCTCACGTGGATCCTTCCGAGAAACTCCTTGTTTGTAGCATTACAAAGTTGCAATTTGGATTTTTTTCGAAACCTTACGACCGGGGGTTTCCCTCACCTCTTTGGTACCTATAGCTAAAATAACAGGTTGCAAAAAATTTCCTATATTATTCATTCAGCTGCTGGCGTCTACGTCACAGAGGCAGCCCAACTAACATTAGGCGCTAACATAAGAGTTAGAACAGATCTACAAGAGAGCTAAACACATCCAATGGTGTTCGATAAGTGCTATCACATGGAGTTATAGCTCGCTATAACTCTACTGTACCCTTGAATTGGGCACAAATTGTTATCGCCTTATGTTCCACTATGACGGTATAGTAGAGCTATAGCATGAATTTTAGAGATACAGTAAAGTTATTGTGGATGTACAATAGCGATAACTGAGCCTTAAAGCGTTTTAAGTGAAGTATTTAAGTGACTAGGGACTCTTCAAGCGGTATAATAGAGTTACAGGCTACCCAAAGACACTTTGAGTGCTACAAAAGAAGCAAATTCATGAATACCTATTAACCCTTTTAGGGTTATAGTAGATCTATAATGCATCTTACTAACTTTTTAAGCACCTTAAGGGTGGCAATACGGTAAATTGTAACGTAATTATGATATGTTTTTAACTTTTTTTCTAACCGGCTTAACAATATTGTGTTTGTGTATATGTTACACATATACTTACACTAAAACCACTGATTTTTATGAAAATATAATGACGGAGTTGAGTAGTGAAATAATATTTTGACTTGTTAGTGGAAGGCTGAAGCGTAATTTTCTTTGCGAAGATGAGTTTACTGTGAATGTGACTATGTATTATAAGCAAATAATGAAGGGGCCCACTCTTTGTTGTGTATTTTAAGTAAAAAAGTGTCGCTTCAAATAAAGCAAAACATTTTTATTGATAAAATTGTTTTAATTTTTTACCTATTGTCTTAAAAGTTTCGTGACCCAGGCATCAAAACGCTACAAAGACAAGTAACTTCATTGTAATAAGTTTTTATTTTGTACTTTTTTTTATTATTTTTGTGAATTAAGTTTGTACTCAAAAAATGGTGGACTCAAGAATTTAGGGTTTTAATAGGGTAAAATAACTCTAATATACAGCCCTAAATAACATAGAGGAGTTTTGCATCCCTTTAGGAGTTTGGTTTTGCAAAAGAGTTAAAAAACAGCCTTGTAGAGCTAATAGCATTAATTGCTTCCTTTGTGCAACTAAATGCGCTAAAGGAGTTAATAGGAGATGATAATTTCTTATATAGATCTTATAGTGGTATGATTTGCTCAAAGCTATAACACAGAAGCTCTGGTCTGTACTGTAGGGACGATAATCGCTGCAGTTCCACTTTAGGCTTCATAATCGCTCTTATAGACCCGTTTTGTCACTATATGTGTTATATTTTATTAGGTACTAACTCTGTTTTGTCGCCACAAACTATAATTACAGCTCCAAGTCAACCTTAATAACACTTCAGGTTCTTAATAAGCTATATTTGCAGCGGTAATGTTAGTTGGGAGGATTCTCACACCTCGAAATTCGAATGTCTCTTTGATCACAGGCTGTTTCACTCACACACATCTGTTTTATGCGAGACAGCGTGAGATCGGAGCGATATCCGAGAAGAGAATCAGGCTCCAAATTACATGTTTTTAAAAATATAATAGTATCTTCTACTAGACTAGACGAACGTAAACAAAACACTGGAAAGAATCCAAGTAGGTAATGTAGCAATTCCTAGTACTTACATACTTTGTAACTAGTGAACTATATTCTAGTGACTAGATTTTACTAGAATGTAGCCATAGACCACCACGAGTCTAGTCACAAAACTTTAAAATATAAAATGTATGCATTTTTTTCTTCACCACAGAGAATCAGCAGCGTCGAAAAATTAACAATATTTTTAGGGTGCCTGAGTTCTCGAAACAATAGAAATCTGGGTGTCATAACTCATAACTAAACGTACATTAGCGGCTCAAACGAAGAAGAAATGAAAAATAATTAATTATCCTAATAATTAACCAACTTGAAGAAAGATAGATACGTCTGTTGATGATTTGAAAAATGCCAGTAAATTTTTTATTCCTAAGTTGTTATCGACTACCTTATTGTGTTATTGAATATGACAGCAAAAACAGGACGACATGATACTTCAATTATAGGGCCTATGTGGCCTTAATATGCTAAGCAGCCCATAACATAGAGCATAAGAGACCCGGGACCGGTTAGTTTTTTACCATTGAGCTAACAAGAAAGCAATTTTCTGGAATTATCTTGTCAGGGCAATAGCTAGGGCTAGAACATGTAATAAATAGGTAATGGAGCTTGTTTATATAATCGTATGTAGCCTCAGCGCCCTTATGGTATATTGATTGTTATTTGCACGCGAACATACTCGTTGGAAAGCTAATGCCTAAAAACATAGAGCCTCCTTGTTATGGTTCCATAGCCAAATGGCAAAAAACGGAACCTTTCTAGATAATTCATATCTGTTTGTCGGTCCGTCCGTATGTCACAGTCATTTTTAACCGACAAAAAAGAGGGGTGTTATTGGATATCAATTTGAGATATATAACCATATTCTCAATCAACCAATATCGATCAGTTTGACTGTTATCTTCTAACGATTCCAAATGAAGCTATTCGATTTTTTAAGAATTTTGAATTCTAACGAGTTTCGATCCTCGGTACCTGCAGCAAAACGGAGCTTTGAGTTCAATTCAACATCCAAAAAAACAACAGAAAGAGGACAGTTTGTTTAACCCTAGAAGCCTAATCTACGTCTGCGAGGCGTACACGAAATCAAATATCGTTTGTATTTTTCTAATGAATGAAGATAGTGCGTTGTACTCTTACGCCAACTCAGTGGAAGCCAGAAAAAATAATATGTTTCTGTAAATTTTTGAGGAAGCTGATTTTTTGTTCCAATTTTTGCACAAATTTTTATTGTTGTGATAAATAACTGTCACTATAGTAATTATTAATAAAATGTCGTTTTATTGTTAGCTTATAATCCAAATTTAATTTTTCAGTCCAAAAAAGAACAAAATAATTCTATTTTTACAAATTGTGAATTATATGTGTACGCCTCTGAGGCGTATATTAAGACTTTGTGTACTCCTGATATAGATTAGGCTTCTAGGGTTAACAATTTAAAGTCAGTACCTACTCAGTAGCAGTTTAATAAACTTTTGAACTCTAGTTAAACTGTTCTGTAAAAGTATTATGTAGTTTTTTTTTGTCTCGAATAAAGTAGACAAAGTGGAGAGTAATTGTTTAACATGTGTTCATCAGGTGCTCAGCTGCTCAGTGTAAGTGTCTCTCAGACACTTGAGTTTACGTGGGGGAGTGTTGTTATATTTTTAAAACACAGTTTAGAGTAAGTACACTCGCCCTGGCTCTTTAAACTCTGAAGAACATCGGTAAATGTAACATTACGATTTATACCATGGCAACAGCTGTTATAGGTCAATACTCAATAGGATAGGATATGTTACTGCAATGTTTTCACGCTCAATAAAACGGCAGCACCAGCACAGATAGTAAACAAAAAGTTTTATTCGATGTTTGACAACGTCTCTGTCAACAATTTGATATGACGTGGGCAACATATCGGATATTGGTCGGATTATTTAGTGATTTACTATATGTGCTAGTAGCGCCTTCTGCTCTGACCTTTACGTAATATTCCCCCTTCTGCTCTGACCTTTACGTAATATTCCCCCTTCTGCTCTGACCTTTACATAATATTCCCCCTTCTGCTCTGACCTTTACGTAATATTCCCCCTTCTGCTCTGACCTTTACGTAATATTCCCCCTTCTGCTCTGACCTTTACATAATATTCCCCCTTCTGCTCTGACCTTTACGTAATATTCCCCCTTCTGCTCTGACCTTTACGTAATATTCCCTATCGCACCATTAAAATACCTCTACAGCTTCATTCTTTGTTCGTTGTTTCCTATGTCGCCGGTTAGACGGTCAAATTTTCATCAATCTGATCCATCAATCTGACTGACGGAATATTGATGGTTATAAAAAATATGAGCAATCCATCAATCCGTGGGTTAGACGATCAAATTTTCGTCAATCTTTACCGGATTGATGCATCAGATTGTTGAAAATTTGACCGTCTAACCGGCGACTATCAAACAGCAAAAACTAAAAAGTTATTCTCATAAGGGTACGTCTAACAAACGTTACAATAATTTGTACTTTGATGAAAAACGAACTAGATCGAAAAAAGGAACCAAACTGCATTATTGTTGTATTCAAATATTATGTAGAGTCGGGGTACATATCACACAATATATTTTATTTGTAGTCACTGTACCTAGAGGAAAGTAAATTAACTTCAAATGATCAGTAAACATTCTGTGGTTTAATTTTGTAGCTGGTCAAAATGTATTTAAGTGAAATATCAGTAGGTATGCATATTTAAATTGTTGTTTTATCTTTATTAAATTTCAAATTATTGTGTAACTCATTTTTAATGCATCGTTCAATTATTCTATCTGCTATATAAATCACATAATAATGTTATTGTATATGTTTCTGAGTGTATTAGATAGGACTTTATATTATTTTATTTATTTAAGTATTTGTTGCACATACAATTAATTATTATTCACATGAAAACATACAAAGAAAGATGACACAACAGGTTGGTACTGCTTATCTCTAACAGAAACTTCTTCCAGTAGACCTACGGAGAGAAATGTGCATAATATTCGATAGAGTTGATAGAGATAATATTATTATTTGGCGCAATCAAAAACTCTGTATGCTAAACTATCAAAAATCTTCAGAAACGTGGGGGGATCAAATATCGTTTTTTTCGACAAAAAAGAACTAAACATCGATATCTAATACAATGCAATTCCATCACGTAAAACGTTTAACACCATCTCAATGGGAATTAGCATTCCTGTGCACCTCACGCGATAATAACCATAATGGCATTCATACTTTGATCTATATTGGCTTGAAGGTTCACCTGCGCACAATGACGCATTTTCCTGGTCGTATTATGAATCATATTCCATAGCCCGGGAATTCCCAGGGCTTAATATCAAGTTCTCATTTCATTCTCGTTTTTACGAAGAAAATATCGGCAAATTAAAGGTTAAAACACCCGATTATTGAACACTAAGGGCCTTATCACACTGGCGATTAGCGAGCGGTTTGAAAGCGACGCGATTGCGTAGCGCGCACGCCGCGACAGCGCAACGGCGTCGCGGCGTGGTGTGGACGCCATTTTGTATACTCGTCTAGGGAATTCCCTAGACAAGTGTACAAAATGGAGTCCACTCGTCTAGGGAATTCCCTAGACGAGTGTACAAAATGGCGTCCACGCCACGCCGCGACGACGCTGCGCTGTCGCGGCGTGCGTGCTGCGCAATCGTGTCGCTTTCAAATCGCTCGCTAATCGCCAGTGTGATAAGACCTTAAGAGTTCCGAAGAACTTCCAAGAAATCGTATTATTGGCTTTCCTAGAATTTTCAAACAAAAAAAAACTAAGGTGCCATTACTAGGATGATTCATGATTGCCAATGTTTGGGTCATGTTAGGGTAGTTTTCCTATCTCAATATTCGATTTTTAAACTACATACTTGCAAAAAGAAAGTTTTATCTAGATGTATTTTTTTAAATACAAAATTTTGAACGTCAAATTCGTTTGCTCGGATATCGAACATGCTTTTACTGCGTGGGAAACATTTTTTCGTGAAAAAGCTAGGATATGTTATGTCATGAGTCCCATGAAAGGACATATCCGATATGTCCTTTCCCGGGACTCAAATTCTACTATTTTAATCCAACAATAAATCAGTTTCGTTGGAATCGACGGGGTACAGTACGTTGTAGATGAAACAATGTATTTTGTGGACAGCTGTTGCCGGAAACTTGCCTTTATCGCTTCACATTATGGAATATGGATGTTGATAAAATATTAAAAACGACCAGATAATATAGTGGCCAAGTGGAGCAAAGCTTGAAAAACTTATTTTAATGTTTGTGTTCTAGTACTAAGAATTTTTCTTTTGATAGGGCTCTATTATAGTTAAGTAACAATAGTCACGTTATTAATAAAACAGGTACAATTTAGAACAGTATTCTAAGCTTGCGGCCTCTTGAGCCGGGGCACTTTTGGGTCGGAGGCCCGTGGCATTACCAGCCCTGGCTGTTGCCGCCTTACACTGGTTTGACCAAAATAACCCAAAAAAACTTAACACCAAATCTTATTCCCCTTAGTCCTTCATATATAAAGATAGACGCAACGTAACATGTCTTTGTGTGTCCGATGTCTTTGTGTGTCTAGTAACTTTTGTAATATTATGCCTAACAGAAACGAGTACTTGACATGTATAGTTTATTGCAGTGTTAATATTTTTATTGCAGTTGTAAACTGTACAGAGTTTTGGACTAAAGAAACTCAAAAATAGCTCAAATATTTTACATAATATTAGCATTACGATCAGCGTTGCCAGACGTCCCGATTTTGGCGGGACGTCCCGATTTTTTCATCAAAATTAAATGTCCCGCGCGGGACAGGCTCAGTCCCGCTTTTCGGGGAAAGCCCGAACGTACATGCAGCGTGCTGAGAAAGAAAGGTGCGTAATGAAGATAAGAGTGTGGGAGGTAGAGGGGTGGATTTTTTTTGGCTACTTTTGCTATCTATTGTCTCGTAAACGTTATTTTAACGTAAATAAAAAGATAAAAATTCAAAAAACTTTTGATTTCATACCTTTTTTTACTTTGTCCCGCTTTTGACTGAAGAATCCTGCTTTTTCACTCAAAAAGTTCCAAAGTCCCGACTTGGCACAAAAAAAATCTGGCAACGCTGATTACGATTAACGAATCTTCTCAATGTTATTCAAAGCGGCTATATAAGCATCTAACAAGATTGCAACTTAGATACACATTGTTTTTGTCTCTACGTAGCGCACAGCTCAGCTCAAACTAACTTAGCTTGTGTAAGAGACAAAAAGTTAATTATTAAATGTTAGTTTTATTCTTCCTTCGCTGCTCGAGAGGTGCATAAATAAAACATAAGCACACGTATTATTACACAGAATGTATCTTAATTGTACCTACATGAATTATTGCAAGTATAAGTCATAGTAATAAAGCAAATAGAGTACTCTACACAACTAAAATGCCATTCATAATCTAGATAATGTAATTTTCAGTTAGATGGCCCGGTGAACTTCGTATCACTTTCCTCTTAATATAAACCTTCCCTGGACTTCCACGAATATTTTAAGACCAAAATAAGTCCAATCCCTTCAGCTGTTCTCGAGTCATAGCAGGACTAACACAATTGATTTTTATATAATATTATGTATAAAGATAGATAACTAAAATAGATACTTAAAGATTCAATTCTGTGTATAATTTATATATTACTAGCTGTCCCGGCAAACGTTTCTTTGCCATAATTATAAGTATATTTGCCATATTATTTTATTGAAGTGACTAAAGAAGTATGTCACCATGGCAACGTCGATCGCTATCCCGTCTCACAAACTTAATCGTCACCGTCAGTCTCAGGTTGTAATAATTTATAATATTTATTCAACAAATGCACTTTATCAATATATAAAGTACCCAGTAGCCGATTCTCAGACCTACTGAATGTACATATAAAATTTGGTTAAAATCAGTAAAGCCGTTTCGGAGAAGTTCGCTATCTAACATTGTGACACGAGATTTTTATATATAAGATTCTGAGCTATAAGGATTCTTTGGCACGCGGTAAGTGTTTCATTAGCAAATAATAATTAGTAATTTCAGTAGTAAAAAATAATTAGTAACTTACCGATGCGTTATGTCAAATTCATTTTTATATCGAATGCAAATTATCTAACGACCCAGATCAGCATTCATCCTCAGCTCTACATTAAAAATTCCTCGTTCTAGCTCCGTTTGAATAAGACAGTGATGTAAGGCTTTAATTAGCGAATATGCTGATTAGTTTCTGCTACAGCATTAACATGCCTGTGCTGTCACGCTCAGGAAGTGAACGGGACAGACTTTCCACCACTTCTGAGAACGTATCAAATATGTATTGCCGATTGTTCGCAAACCCGGCCTGGGTTTTACAAGGGACAGGCTAGGACGGTCTAGGTTCATGCTAGGCATAAGTTACAAATCTGGTGTGTCGGTTGAAGCCAGGAAGTCTTAATTTTCCTGTTAAATTTCTAAATCACATATGTGGTTTGACTTAGGAAATGGCTAAGTGACATTTGCGATGCCTTGATATTCCATTTTCTGAGTTTTAGTTGCGACTAATGCAAACTTAAATCCAGGATGACGTGAAAACAAAACTGTGTTGACAAACTTTGTGTCAGTTCCCTAAGTTTTCGGAGTATGAAGTACCTACTACTGTAGAATTTCTTCTATAACAAGAACTAAAAAACAAATTCTATGACAATTCGCTTACTGCTTACCTAAACACCCACCTTGCATTATGGGTTTGAACTCGCTAATTAAGCTTATACTTCCTAGAAGTGTCAGTTCAGTAGTAAAGTCAACCATATTTACTGCCTTACCGTAGTTTCTATGATTGAAGCTCAGAA
The DNA here is from genome assembly GCA_963422495.1 of Polyommatus iphigenia. Classification (NCBI taxonomy): domain Eukaryota; kingdom Metazoa; phylum Arthropoda; class Insecta; order Lepidoptera; family Lycaenidae; genus Polyommatus; species Polyommatus iphigenia. Next base: position 29,905,231 of record OY730184.1, on the reverse strand, counting down.
ATGTGAGGAATGACGACCGTTACATGCCAACTATATATCAAACAACATAATATAACTCTTTAATTGTTTACACTTTAATGATAAGAAGCTAGTGGTCTGTTAAAACCTTTAAGATAATAAAATACAGATTTTTGGCACTATTGTAAATGAGAAATTGTGTCTGTCTTTTAACTTATAACAATTAATCCTTCGATCGCGGATTCTTGGAAATGCTATTGTATTCTATTGTTGTCGCGATCACCGGTGCTCTTATGGGGCTTGAAGGATTAAACTGCTCAACCCATTTTGGTGAAATTTGGTAGACATTTAAAATACTATTGACCGATTAACGATTCGATTACAATTAACAATAATATACGCTAACCTAATTAATGATTTCATTTTAACAATAATACCCCAAAATGGCGGAAGTTTTAACATCATTAACGTTCAATCGGTACCTGGTATTTTTTGTGGAACCATTAAGTTGCCAAAGTGAGTATAGTGAGGTACCTACAGAGTTACAGACCATGTACCTACATTGTAGGTACAAGGTTAATAATTTGTTCGGTTCGATTGTTTTTGCACGCTGACACTACAAAAAAGTTAGTCTTTTTTTTCTTTTTTTTAAGTACATACTTAGCTTATTTGTTGAAAGTGTTGGATCGTAGCGATATAAAGTAAATCGGTAAATATCGTGACTTGGCAATCGTCCACCTGAAAACTATCTGAGCTAATGTTTATCAAATAATTTACGTAAACTTTCAGCGGGCTTAAGAAATTGACAGTTATGTAATGTTGTTATGTTTTTCCAAAACCGATTTAAGCCTTGTCGTGAAAATTAGTACTTACATATACCTACCTTTTTTGGAAGAAAAACAAATCAACCGCGCATTTTGATCTTAGTTTTTTTTTTCTTAAACAGTAATGACGCGCAGTGTATATAAAATGGTAAAGCGTATATTTATACGCTTCTGACAATGTTTTTGATTGCAACTTTTACCGGCGAATTAAAATAAAGTTAACGGTTTCACTAATTGCTTGTATTTTAGGAAATATAAATGTAATACTCTTAATGTCATTGAACTTGGTGAAAAACAAACAGTATGCCCGGTAAATAATTATATTCCTTAGCTGTTTTTGGATAACTGGTCGAGATAAGCGTCCATTAGCAAAAATCCACATAACATTTCGTAATGACTGTTGAAATTCGCACGAAAGCCATGTTTTATTCACATAAAATTAAATCCGTTAAATATTTTATTTATTTGACTTTATCTAGGTTAACATTAAAATATTTTAAACATTAATATATTTTATTATTTTCCAACAGAATTGCTTGAAAATTCTGAACATGAATGAATGAATGAATGAATAATATGCTTTATTGTGCTCAAAATGTACAAACATAATAAAAGAAGTTACATGAACTCAGCATGAGCACAAAGGCGGTTTTATCGCTATGAAGCGATTTCTTCCAAGCAATGGATACCTAAATATCTAAGTTTTAATAATATTATTAACGACCCTACTGTTTAAAAAAAAGGACTTTTAAGGCTATTGTAATAATTACTATGTACCTACATAGTACAATCGTCTATAATAATCTATAAATATTATATTTTATAGATTTTACTACACCAGGGATTCCCAAAGTGTGATTCGCGAACCCCAGGGGTACAGAGAATTCTCATTACGGCTATGTATTTTTTAAATCATGCTAAAGTATTTTTTTTTTATATCTATACTAATATTATAAAGGAATAAACTTTGTTTGTTTAATTGTAATGAATAGGCTCAAAAACTACTGGACCGATTTAAAAAATTCTTTCACCATTCGAAAGCTACATTATTTACGAGTAACATAGGCTACATTTTATTTCGGAAAATATAGGGTTCCGTAAGATATTTGGGTTTTTCTGACACAAGGTGAAAAAAATCAACCAGAAAATTTACTTATTTTGCGTACGCTGCCTAAACTATAAAAGATAGAACCATACAATGTTCTAAGTAAATGTAGATCTTTTAAATATCTACAAAAAAGTTCGCGACACACTATACCTATCTATGTCAAGTGAGGTACAACAACCATTATTTTATTTAAAAATCTTGATTTTTTTGGACTACATTTAAACTACATTTATTTTACTCATGCTATTAATTTTTATCAAAATGAATTATTTCGTCACTAAGCACAGTTTATGTAGATAATATTTGGTCTTTGAATGATTAAAATTGGACGTTTGGTTTAGAAGTTATGGCAAAATTAAAATTTGCGATTTACGCCCGTTTCGAAGTGGGCGCTACCAAGGCGGGGGTGCACAGTAGCGAAGATTATAACCGGCCCTACAGCTGGTGAATTGGCTCATATACCAAGAGTACCAATGATCCCTACTAATTTGCCTATACCCTTCAAAAGGCTCCAATTTCCTGTAAAAAATTATTTTGCAGTAACGATAAATATTATGTAAATCCCAGGGCCAAACATTCAAATTAGTAGGAATAGATTTATGAAAAGAATGTTTTGCTCTATCACGAGTCGGGGATCCCGACCATCAGTATATTTTGTTACCTGAAAATAACTTAACGTCAATTAATGTTGTTTTAAATGGAAAAGTTCTACAATAATCGCTTTAGTTATTTATCCTAAAACAACGGATTGCACTCCGGGACTACCGTCAGAGGTGAAAACTTATTATTAATTACATTTAAATATTCTCATCATTAACAACTTTAACATCCACAGAAAGACAATCTGTGCAGCCTGCGGAAAATGACTGCGTCGTCGATGTTTCTGTGAATTGTCCTGGAAATCATTTTGCTGACCGTGTCTTTCCTGGGTAGGCTTTTTGCAGCGGTAACCTATATCCACGCGGGCGGAGCAGCGGGTGACCGCTAACTATACATTATAATAAAACTGTAGAAATGAGAATTCTGTACATTAAAGATATTCAAAAAATAATAAGCGGGGGGTGTCACTACATCACTATAGAAGCCAAAAATGTAGTTAGTTTTTTGTCTGTCTGTATGTCTGTACTCTGTATGTTTGTTCCACTATCACACGAAAACTACTGATCCGATTTGAATGCGGTTTTCGCAGATATATTTATTTGCCTTCTTCCAACTTAACATCTGGTGTATAAAAAAAATTTCCCCCACACCTCTAAAGGGACGAAAGAGGGGGTCAGATTTTGTATAAGACTTTTGTTTTAACACGAAAACTACTGATCCGATTTGCATACGGTTTTCACAGATATATTTGTCTTCCTCCGACTCAACATTTGGTGACTAAAAATCCCCCCACGCCACCCCTCTAAGGGAACCAAAGAGGGGGTCAGATTTTGTATCAAACTTTTTTCTTTAATGGACTTACTTTGACATATTATTAACTGTTTTTTCCAACTTAACATCTGGTGTATATAATTTTTCGCCCCACCCCTCTTAGGGGACAAAAGAGGGGGTAAGAATTTGTATCAACTGATGAAGTTGAAATATTTTAAATGGCAAAACAACGTTTGCCGGGACAGCTAGTTCGTAAGATAAAAGGACTTATAAGTTATTACTTATTAGAGTATGAACATAATATTATTAGTGTATGAATTGACTTACAGCATAGTTTTTTGGATTTTATAAATAAATGGTGTCCCTTTATCTTATAAGGTAAATTAGGTTAATCCGCTGGACTACATACTACGTACAAGTAACTCTGAAGTATTTAGAAGTTTTTAAGCTTATCGGAATTCAAACTTTAACAAAATGGCGTCGTTTTAAAAGTAATCGTTGTAGCTGGCAGGAATGCAGTCAGGCATTGTTAGCTTATCTAAACACAGGCGGGAACACTTAGCACCAGTCCTCGCGTGTACAATACATTTTATACAGATTGTGTATTCGGTGTTTTCTCGTGTTATTAGATAGTGTAGCCTAGGTGTTATGAAATTTTCCACGTAGAACTCTCATAAGTCATAACTCATAACACACGATTTTCTCTGATTGGATTAATTAACTAAAACGAAATATTTTTTATGTTAGCACAGATAGTCAAAAACTTATAGATTTTTAAGAAAATTTTATTTTATTAACTTTTATGCTCTACCACATTATGGTCCCAAATTATTTCAACGCAAACTCACATAAAAGAATGGAAAAACTGTATTTTAGACAGATTTAATACTAGTGTATGATAATATACTCTATACGGTACTACACTCTGTAGAGTCATGGAGCCATATCATGTTATAGTTTTCTAGTAACGCAAGTCATGTACAGTTCCCCATTTAGGCCAGAGTTTTTGTATGAATGGATCTTCTCACGACTGCTTGCGTGCCGCACTTAACCTGTCTTCGTACCATCATCATTCAAATTCAACATTAAAAAATTATAAGTAAAAATAGACGTTGGCCATAGCTTCATGGTATGGAAATTCAGCGGTATTTTATGACTCACATGCCTACCCTATTTTAAATACAAAATCGTTATACAAGACCCCCGCAAAAAGGTGATCCTTTATTAAAAAAAGTTTTGACGTTTTACCTTTATCTACAAGAAGGTAAAATGGGTTTTACGGTTTACCCCGAAGGCCTCACAGCTAAATACGACCCTATCCATAAGTCCCAGCCAAAGTTTGGGCTCATTAGAAATAAAGTTCCATTCACAACAAAGAAAATACTAACATTGCTATTCATTTACATAATGATTTATGGTACGATAAAAATAAACTATGTAACTGAATTATTACCTCGTTATATGAATTATATTTATTGTAATCTCAAGGTTAACGCTTGTAACTTTTATATATTTCAAGCATAGCTTCAGCAGGTGACAAACTAAATGTTTTTTGGCATTAACGAAAAACTTCTATAATATATAAGAATAAGTACTTAGTTCTCGTCTTATCAATAATCCATGGAACATTATACTATACCCATTATAGTCTGCGATCCTGCGCCTCAAAATGAGGGCAAATATTTTTTGCTAACGGTATGTAAATAATAACATGTTAATGTTTTTAATCTGGCCCGCATCAGCTAAAAATAATTAACGGTAATATTGTATCGTATTAACATAATATACCGTTACGTCTATTTAGGGTAAATTGTCCAATTATTATAGGCACTTTAGCGTTCATAACTGGTCCGAACATCAGTCAGTTTGAAAGATCATCATCTTTAATTATAATTAAGAGATATCCTTTTTGAAATCAAAGTGCAAAAATACATCCTAAAGAATGCACTTAAGTTTTTCGTATGTAAATCATGCATGCAAATATTATGCAAAAATATTAATATGCAAAAGCCATTCACACCATTTCATATTCAAAAATGTGGCAATATTTTTTTTAAATCATAAATAGCAAAGTTAACATTAAATATTTTATGTATGAAGAATAAAGAAGGAAGTAAAGAGAAGGATGAAGCAAAATTATTCTTTAATTTAAAAAAGACTGCTATTGATATTTGATAGGGACAATGGTTATAGCACGTTGATTCTGAAAGTGTTTTTGTTTAAACTACTCAGGAAAATATTTCCTTTGAACTACGATCAATCTGTTTAACAATTAGCTTATCAATAGTTAACCATATAGGTATTCTATGTATCATTTGCATCCGACACTCCAGTCGACGTGTGGAGTAGGTGCAGTCTATTGATTTAAAACTGCGACAGAAGGGGCGTGATTTGCCCGCGTACGTAAATCGAAACTCGAAACCTTTTGTTAATAGGTATATCAGGTGATCAATATCTGGATTCTGGACCACAATATCAGGTGATCAGTATTGATATGCGTTAAAAATGTCCTTATTCCATGCCTCAAAAGTGGGATACTTTGGTTTGGGAGAAGATTGGATTGGATGCTATGGACGGATTTAAAGTTTTTCAACATAGGAATCAGATCTAATATAATTCTCTTACAATAATTCATCACTATAATTAGCAAAAAGTGCAAAAAGTGACCTCCTTTAGCTGGCAAGATCATGACTAATAACAGATAATCTTTTAAGACTCGATGTGGTCTAGTCTAAAAATGTTACGTGCTTTGTTATAACACAATTTAGCTGGAGATACTAGTCAATATTTTGCAAGTTGGTATTGTGAAGTAAACGTGTCAGGTCAAGCATTATGGTACGATCTTTAGATGTCTCACATAGATTGTGGTGGTATCGTTTGAAAAGTCATCGTTGCAATAAAAATTCCAAGCTTTACGTAATAGCTGCTCACATTTTATCCTTTTATTGGGCAATTAACATTTAACGAGACTGAGCATAATGGAAAACGGATGGGATGTAAACAATAATAATAAAAAATAAATAATACAAGAAATAGTACTATGTATAATAAAGTTAAATCAGACGAAATAAATAATATTGGCCTTATGTGCATTGCATGTATTTAAGTACTTTTTATTAATCATAACATTACAAGTAGTTAATGACTTCAATCGTATATTATGGGTTAAAGGGAAAAAACAAATGTCAACTTTTATTTTATAATTCCCGCATTTCACACGACCATGTGAAATATGAGAACCTATCAATATTACGTACATACCAGTCACTAGCATTTCTTGCTTGACGACATAACTTGCTAAGCGGCATTTACTGCATTGTTCAATGAGCCAAAGATTTAAGTTATATCACAATTAATAAGTTGGTGCACTAGTACTTCATCAAGTTTAAAAACCACTGACATGAGGATATACAAAAAATTATCATCTTGTCATAATATTCGCTAATATTTGCACAAGGTTTAATGTTCTGACGATTTTTATTTACATTCGGTGTACTTTTATCACTAAATTTTTTTAAAGGTACCGTGATAAGCTTTAAATGTAATTTTATGATAGTGGGAACAAAGACTTTCGGTAAAGGATAGATGCTCTCAACATTTTTAGTAATTTTTGGCAATCTTAATTCTCAACCGGCGATTATTCGGTATACGTTTCCAACATAACGGAATCAAGTAAAATTAGCTCGAATATCTCCACGAGTGTGGCATTCTGCATTGAAAAATGAAATCTAGAGATATTTGGAATTTCGCTTTCGCCGTCTTACGAGCCATGTCGAAAACATCGATCTAATTAGCATAACTAGCTGAAGATGTATTGCATACATTGTGAAAAAGTAACAATTTCGCATGTCTCAACGTTCGTGGATTGTGATTAATTTTTAAACAGAAAAACACTCACCGGATTGCCGTGTATATGTTTTTCCACAGATGATCACACACTTCGAGTAAGCGCCGTCCGGGACGCTTAAATATCGCGGTGCGGGTTATATACGGTATCACTGTCCAAAAATATACAGTAAAGTTGCAATGTTATGCACCAGTGTTCGTTGCGAGGTTTCGAAACGTCCGCGCAGCGACGACACAAGCGCCACAGACGGTGGCGCGAGGTGGACTGTCGCTGGATGTACCTATAAGTATTATATCGGACTCGTTGGGAAGCGAAACGCCGCGGTCCGGGACGAGGGATCGGAAAGGGCCACAACTCTACAACCCGACGCACATATTTTTTGTCCCGTCTAATATTAGCGAGAAACTCCCGTCTGGCTCAGTCCGGAGGGGGACATAAAATGAACTCAATCCCCTCGCAATACGAGCTGGAGATTCCGCCGTAACCACTTGTGAATGTTTCTGCTCACTTGAATGATTGTTCGTCATACTTTAAATAATAGTGCACTTAGGGATCTTTATGTAATTTAAATTTATTACATTTTTATCAGCATCAATATTTAACGTTCTTGTTTTCTCACTTTTTGTTTGAAACAACTTCTATGTTGGATAAAAGTCCTCTTAATGTGCTATAATTCTTAGGACTAGACTCGTAAGCATTACCTACACAAAACTATTTGTCTACAATGTCTACTTAGGGAGATCGCACACGTCACACTTTTTGTGTTATCGAGTCTGCGGCTTTCATACAATCTGCATGGCGCGCGCCATCCGACTGTATGTAAGGGTCTACACAGACGGACTGCATTTCAACTGCAATCCAACTGCAAATTGCAGTTCAAGTGCAGTTTGAATGCAGTTGACACGACTGCAATGCGACTGCAATAGAGCTGCAAACCAAACAGTTCACACGACTGCACGCCGACTGCAACTGAACTGCAATCCACTGCGCGTTTGGTTTGCAGTTCTATTGCAGTCGCATTGCAGTCGTGTCAACTGCATTCAATCTGCACTTGAATTGTAATTTGCAGTTGGATTGCAGTTGAAATGCAGTCCGTCTGTGTAGACCCTAAGCCGCAGACTCGATCACACAAAAAGTGTGACGTGTGCGATCTCCCATGAAAGTTAATTGAAAAAATGTAAATCCATCTATTTTATCAGGTCACCACCGCACCAGTCCTGAATAGATGGACCTTTTATTGAAATGTACCCCTGCAGTTTGGGAACCAGTGCCAGACTCGATCACACAAAAAGTGTGACGTGTGCGATCTCCCTTATTGAGTTTATAAGGTATTGTTTTCTGCCAGTTTATTTCTAATGATTCGAGTGAGTAAAACAAAAAAATTATAATACTCACTACAATCCGAATACATAACCTCCTCATTTTTTGAAATCGGCTAATAATATTTAACACTTTACCTACTACAAAAAGAGTAGTGAAAGCTGGTTTTCGAGTCGTGTGTGGTCAACTCTGACCGTCCTGTCTTCTTTCGAAAGCATACAATTGAAATAAAAACTTTTTTTAAGAAATAAGTACTAGAATGATACCTACCTAGTTTGTATTTAAAAAAATTGGCTAAGTGTGATTAGGACATGCTTAGATGGGTAAATTTCTACTTTAGATACAACCTGGAGACATACAGACGGACAGACGGACAGATATAAAGTCTTAGTAATAGGCTCCCGTTTTTACCCTTTGGGTACGGAACCTTAAAAATTCAAATTAGTTGGGACGTTCTAGAAAAATCCTTGTTCCTGTACGGCTACGACGTAACACCCGTAATAGAATTCGCATTATACAATTTCCTTATCGTGTGTCGCGTACGGACACTTTGATTCATTACACCAAAATAGATATAGCACCCAGCTTTATCATGCAGTATGTAGTAACATGTCCTTGAAAACTTGGTACATAGGGACAATTTTAAGGTTCGTGCGACGGGTTGTTTTGCTACTTCCTTATGTGTTGCTCCTGGGGGTCTAGTGGTGGAAATAAGGGAGGCATATGAAATGCAGTAGATGTCCCTTTCTCATTATTTCTCTTATTTTACTACTCTTTACCTTAGGAAGCGCCAAATAGACTGCATTAAAGTGGCATTAGACTTAAATAATTGAGGTACAGCCTGTACAGGGTAAGACGAGTAGCTTTATCAGTTTTAACATGACTTTTTAATGATAAAGAAACAACCAACCGTAAAAAAAAACAAAGAGTTCTTTAACAATGAAAAATTATTTTATAGAAATCTTTTGAAACAGAATAATAATGATACGACAGATAAAATAAATAAATTAAAAATCAAAAACCCGACTGCAAAAAATGTTAACTAAAAAGAACGAAACAAGACCTAATTCTGCCGGAGGCATCGAATCCATGTTTTAATTGATACGACTCTTGCTTACGATTTTCATGCCAGGATAAATAGAAGGTTACATAGAAAAATGTAGAAGAAGAAAGCGGATAATAAAATGCAGTCGGAGGCATATTTTATGATTTATGAATTAATGTTAAACTTGGTGCGACATGCCTCCGACTGCATTTTATTATCCACTTTCTTCTTCTACATTTTTCTATGTAACCTTCTATTTATCCTGGCATGAAAATCGTAAGCAAGAGTCGTATCAATTAAAACATGGATTCGATGCCTCCGGCAGAATTAGGTCTTGTTTCGTTCTTTTTAGTTAACATTTTTTGCAGTCGGGTTTTTTGATTTTTTATTTATTTATTTTATTTGCGACTTTTTAGTTGTAGTCATCTAACAATTTCGACAATCAATCTAATAAAAAATTGAAAAACTACCGTGCTGATATAACCATATTATGTCGTAGGTACACTTAGAAAAGTGTACCTACAATACGTTATAATAGGTACATAGGTTTGGTACTGTTTCAATGTATGTTTCTAGTTTTAAGTACCAAATCATTGTTTTTTTTTAATACTTTGCCCATGAACGCAGAAAAAAAGGCGGACGGAGTCTTGTTATATACAAAACTGTGTCTTCACTTTTCTTCAGAGTCGGCCACGCACACATTCTGACGCCTGTCAAATGGTATGGACTATCGCAAGAATGTGTGCGTGCGGACCGTGTACATACAGCCAGCTGGCCGACTCTGAACGACACAGTTTTGTGTATGGTGGGACTCCGTCCGCCTTTTTTTATACGTCCATGACTTTGTCATTGAATTTTCATCTTGTTTCAGTAATGTCAGTTAATTTTTAATTAATATTGGATTTATCCATGCAGGCGGATTTTGGTTTTTTCTTATTTTATTACTAGCGGTCGGCCGCGGCTCCGCCCGCGTGGATGTCGGTGAGCTCTGCAAAAAGCATAGGTACCCAGGAAAGACTCGGTCAGCAAAATGATTCCCAGGTCAATTCACAGACTCCGACATTGACATCGACGACTCAGTCATTATACGCAGGCTGCACCCTGCACAGATTTCAAAACCAAATGTCCAATTTTATTCAGTCAAAGACCAAATATTATCTACATAAACTGTACTCAGTAATGGAATAATTTATTTTGAAAAGGATTAAAAGAATGAGTAAAATAAACGGGTTTAAATGTAGTCCAAAAAAATTCAAGATTTTTAAATAAAAAAATGGTTATTGTGCCTCACTCGACATAGATAGGTATAGTGTGTCGCGGACTTTTTTCTAGATATTTGTAAGTTCTACAATTACTTAGAATTTTATGATTCTATTTTTTATAGTTTAGGCAGCGTACGTAAAATAAGTAACTTTTCTGGTTGATTTTTTACACCTTGCGTCCGAAGAACCCAAATATCTTGCGGTACCCTATTTTTTCCAAAATACAATTCAGCCTATGTTCAGCAAAATAATGTAGAATTCCAATGGTAAAAGAATTTTTCAAATCGGTCCAGTAGTTTCGGAGCCAAACAAACAAAAAATCAAATCTTTCCTCTTTATAATATCAATGTAGATTTATTGTTCTACTTAATATTAAAACTGCAAGTTATATACATATTTAGAATCAGTGTTTAAAATCCTTTATTTTGATACCCCACTCGATATGCTTGGTAGAATTTTTATTTTTTTTACCTCACAATATGGCGTCAAACATCATTTTGTTTTTTTTTTTAATGTCACCTATCTAAGAACACTCGGGCTATTAAGACAAATCTAACGATACCTCAAATGTGAAAATCCGTTTAGCCGTTCTGAAGATACGAGGTAATAAAGAATATTACATACATAGAAGATACGCGCTAAACACATAACCCTCCCGGCAGTCGGGTAAAAATAGTTCAGTACCGAGCGCACAATCTTTGCAGGAATTCTGGTCAAATATATGGTCAAAGCCGATTGAACATAACAAAAACTCCTGGATACAGGAAGATAAAGAGAGGTTAGAAAACTTACCTGTGATGGATTTTGAACAAATAGAATTAGATCTTTTAAAGACTGATAATATCCATAATTTCTGGTACAAAAAGCTAACTTGTACACATAAACTTTTACACACCACATAAATGCATTCATCCGCTCACTAGACACAATGTCACCGTACATTACACAAGGCACAACTTACATGCTCCCGAAAGACTTTAACGACACCGGAAACCCAGCCAAATATAATAGACCTATTACCTGCCTGCAGAATATATATAAAATAATCTCAGCGAATTAATTTATAAACACACACAACTAAATAATATTCTATCCGAAGAGCAAAAAGGGTGCCGAAAAAAAAGTCAGGGATGTAAGGAACAATTAACGATTGATGCCGTAGCTACAAAACAAGCAATAAAACAAAAGCGAAATATCTACACTATGTTTATCGATTACCAGAAGGCTTTCGACTCCGTACCACACTCGTGGCTAGTTTATATTCTTAGACATTATAAAATCAACCCAGTTATTATAGGCTTTCTAGAAAGAATAATGCGACAGTGGAGTACTAAATTAAAATTAAGCAACAATAATAATAATCCAATCGAAACAGAGCATATACCAATACGAAAGGGAATATAGCAAGGTGATGCATTAAGTCCCTTATGGTTTTGTCTCGCCCTTAATCCACTTTCTTCTATACTCAACTCAAATAAATAGGTTTCAAAATAAAGCACAATAGACAACAAACCCGCTTAACTCACCTCATGTATATGGATGTCATTAAAATATTTGCTAGTTCATTAAAAGAAATACATAGACTTGCTGATATAACACATTTATTCTCTAACGATATTTGTATGCGATTTGGTATAGACTAGTGTAAAATACAAGCCGTAACTAAAGGAAAATTCGATCCTAGTTCATATCATGTATTGCCGAACCAAGAAGTCATAAATGCAGTAGATCCAATAGAAGGCTACAAGTACTTAGGATATTATCAAGGTCAAGGAATTAATCACAAAAATACAAAAAAATCTAAAAGAAAAATTTAAAACTAGACTTCATCGCATATTACACACTCACCTTAATTCAAGAAACACCATCAAAGCCATTAATACTTTTGCAATACCCATACTCACCTACTCATTTGGAGTTATTTCCTGGAGCCAGACTGACCCGAAAACACTGCAAAGGGCAATTAATACAGCTATGACAAAACACAGAAAGCATCATCCTAGGGCATGTGTACAAAGATTAACTTTACCTAAAATAGAAGGAGGTAGAGGTCTTATTGATATCTCCAATTTACATAATAAACAGTTGTCACTTCTGAGAACATACTTCCACAATCACTCATCACTATCACCACTACATAACGCCGTTTGCCAAGCCGATACATACACTCCACTTTCACTTGCCAATCACTCCAAACACATAAAAATCATCACAAACCAAGAAAAAATAGACGCATGGATGCACAAATTCCTACATGGACGCCATCGTACAGACTTAGCTGACACAAACGTGGATAAAACAGCATCAAATGCATGGCTAAGACGCGGTGAGCTATTTCCGGAAAAGGAAGGCTTCATGATGGCGATCCAAGATCAGGTTATTGACACAAAAAATTACAGGAAATATATCATTCGATCATCAAACACAAATAGTGACCATTGCCAACACTGCCACAAACATCCCGAAACCACTCAACACATAACAGGCGCTTGTTATTCCATAACACAGACAGACTACAAACCAGAGTTGTTACGAAAAAAACATATTGTTTCAAACAATGTGTTTAAAACATGTTTAAAACTTATTAGGAAAAAAACTTTGATTTTTTCATCCTGTTTTTTAACAATGTTTTAAACAGCGTATTAAACATGTTTTAAACAACATTCTAATTGACAAATACAACAGGTTCATGTTTAGAAAATAAGCTTTTTATTATTATTATTATTTTTAATTAGAATTTTCTTATAATCTGAGTTAATAATTTAATACAACTTAATCTAATTATCATTACCAATTATTTCTTCTCTTTCCTGCAATTGTAAATAATCATAATGTTTTGGCATTTTCTTATTGAGAGATTTAAAAACTGTAACCAATTTGGCTAATTTTTTCATTGGAGAGACGGTTTCTCAATTTTGAGTGTACAATACCAAATGTGGAAAATATCCTTTCTACAACAGCTGAGGATGCTATTGCAGTGTGAACTTGGTGTGCTGGATTCATCATTTCTGGGCAAACATTATCTTTTAGGGCTTGCCACCATATCAAAGGTTGAACTTCCACCAATGCATGTTTGGTAAACAAATAATTTAGACGTGGGAGAGCCATGCTTCGGCACGAATGGGCCGGCTCGACCGGAGAAATACCACGTTCTCACAGAAAATCGGCGTGAAACAGCGCTTGCGCTGTGTTTCGCCGAGTGAGTGAGTTTAACGGAGGCCCAATCCCCTACCCTATTCCCTTCCCTTCCCATCCCTACCCTCCCCTATTACCCTTTTCCCTCTTAAAAGGCCGGCAACGCATCTGAGGCTCTTCTGATGCTGCGGGTGTCCATGGGCGACGGAAGTTGCTTTCCATCAGGTGACCCGTTTGCTCGTTTGCCCCCTTATTTCATAAAAAAAATCATTAAAGGGGAAGACCTGTGCTCTAAAATATTAATAGGAATTCTTCACTTTCACGCCGGTTATTATCGCAATGTCAACTGTCAGTGTTATTGTCAATGACAAAGAAAGGCGCGCTCCGCCAGTGTTGCCATGGGGCAAAGGAAAATAAACCCATACAGTCATGTTAATACAAATAAATCAATGTTTTAAACATGAATAAAACGTCTACATAAAACATTTAAAAAAACATTGAATTAAACATAAAACATTGATTAAAACAAAAAAATCATATAAAACCTGTATTTATTTAAATTTTCTGTTTTTTTGCAACTCTGCTACAAACACAGACACGACCAAGTAGCAGCAATCATACACCAGACACTCGCACTCAAACACAACCTCATTATAGATAGCACTCCATACTACAAGTACACACCACAAAATATACTAGAATCAGCTTTACTGGGACCGGACAATATTGACTGACAAGACCGTACATCACAACAGACCAGACATAGCACTCCACGACAAAATTAATAGAACAGTCTACCTCATAGACATTGTAATACCAAATACACATAATCTTACAACCACACACATAAACAAATTTACCAAGTACACTGATCTCACTATAGAATTGAAGTCGCAATGGAAAGTAAATACCGTTATGCCCATCATCATCTCAAGTACTGGAGTTATCCCCAAGACACTTCATAATAGCCTGAAAATACTCAACATGCACCCACTCTCATACATCACCATGCAAAAAGCGGTAATCCTCAAAACATGTCGAATCGTTAGAAAGTTTTTGTCTATTAACTAACACATTATAACCCTGAAGTTGTTTGGCCACAAGCCCGCAACTTTGGAACAAACCCTAACAAAGGAGAATAGAAAACTCTATACAATAATCAATATGAATAATAATAATATCTATGGACGCTTCACACCACGTCAGTCTGGCCCCGTGGTAAGTATCTGAAGGACTTGTGTTACAGGTACCAGACAACGGAAATGTATTTAATATTTTTATACTAAGTATACATATATTTAAGATTTTTATTATATTATGATACACATATTTAATACACATCCATGACCCAGGAACTTTATAAACTTTTTGTTCCGTCGGCGGGACTCGAACCCGCGACCTCCGGCTTGAGCTACCAACGCGCTCACCACTGCGCCACGGAGGTCGTCAAACTGATGACGACGACGAATGCATGACTTGCTGCAGACTTGAAACGAAAAAAGGTTTATTATTATTATCCAATATCCATACATTTTAAATGCGAAAGTGTGTATGAGTGTCTATCTGTCTGTTACCTCTTCAAACCCAAACCGCTGTACCGATTTTGCTAAAATTTTGTATGGTGATCTTTTGAGTCCCGGGTATCCTTTGAGTACTATGTCCTTTACATAGGATACTTTTTATCCCTAAAAAATGTACGGTTCCCGCGTGATAACCGAATCCATAATACCCAAAAGCTTTGTCCACACTGGGCCTTTTTTTGTTCATCAAGGGCATGCGTTATAGCGCAGTCAACAGCGAACGTGACGTGAGGCATGCCCGTGACGCGCGTTGAAATCGTATCGCTCGCTATGACACTTTTCTTTCAACGCGGGTGGATTTTGACGCATTCAATTATTGAATATGCCAAACGAAAGTTGAATAAAAAGAAGATGACGAAAATTGAAGATGAAATTACATAATGTGGACATAGCTAAATGTCAACTTTACGCTAGTGCAAACGTAACATTCTGCGCTTATTTACAGTTAGCTCCTATTATCACTACAAGCAAACATCCTTTGCTTGTAGATGTTTAAAATAAGATTCGGCAAACACAATGGGTTTTTTCACAAACATGTTTTGTTGTGGGCAAAACAAGAAATTATAATTACTGCAAAAAATATGGAGTGCGTGCTTTGGTACCTTGTTCCGTTCGACTTTGATATTCAAATATGTAATCCCTCATTTAATCCATAATTTGATATTTTATCACGCTAAGACTAATAGGAGAATGTGGAAAAAACAGGGAAAATTATTTGAAAGGGCTTATCTCGCGAACTACTGGAGCAATTTTTATGTTATTTGGCACAGATAAGAAGTAGACCACGTGAAGGATCATAGGCTATCGATTTTAATCATTTTTTCAGTGGCTATATATTTCATACCCGTGCGACGCCGGGGCGGGTCGCTAGTTATGTATGTTCGCGAACTCCTCCAAATCGGCTTAGCCGATTTTAATGAAATTTTGTATGTACCATCGAGGAAATTAATTCCTATCTCTCGATGACAGCAACTGACAGACCTGCGTTACTTGGTCGGATTACGTCAATTCAATGTTAGCTGTGACCGGTCGGATGGGTTTGACTTAAGAGGGCGACTAACCCAAAAAATCAAATATCGTCCTTCTCTCTTCACACTCACGCCCGTCTTTCATATGCCAGGTGAAAAAGGACGACGCGGATTCATCGCCAAATTAGTTTTTTCTCAATAACTCGATAAATATATAACATTCTAAAAATCCGCTAGGTCGGATTCTCAATGATAGAATTTTATACAATGTGTTAAAATAGTAACTTAGTTCAATGCACGGTTATGGCAACACACGAAAAATTCGTGAAAATTAGATGCATCTTCGTGATTTTTTTCTATCGAGAAAATTTTTAGATATCGTGTTTTTGCTCAGATTGAATTCTTGGAAATATAATGTAGTATCTAATTTTAGAAAATGAAATAATCAGGGCGTTTTTTCAAGTATAAAAATGAATTATAAAATTGAAAATTTAGGGTTAGTCGTCCACTTAACGCGACCCATACGCGCGCCGACCAAATAACTTAGGTCCGCCATCTGCCTAGGAATCAACTTCTCTGACAGTACATTCGTAAGGCCTGAGGATAGGTTTTTTACTACTTTTAATATTGATACTAGAAAATATATCTAATTTATATGGCAAAACAACGTTTGCCGGGTCAACTAGTGTTTGAATCCCGGGAAAGGACATAATATTATTAATCAATTGTGCACGGTTTCCGCGTCATAATAAATTCCAGCGTAAATGAAATTGCGTCTAACGCAGTGGTCCCCAACCTTTTTCTCATTTGGGCCACAAACATATTTTGGTCTTGGTGCCGCGGACCGCAACCAAAATTTTTAGGTTTAAAAAAATAACGTTTTTCAAAATCATCGATTAAAAAGTGGAAAAAAAAATCAGGACTTTCACGATGACTGCATTATTTTGCCGGTGCAGTGGGCGTGAATTTCAAAATGGTTTAACATCACGCGGGCCACAAATAAAATCTCGGCGGGCCGCGGGTTGGGGATAACAGCTGGTCTAACGTCTAGTTGTAATAATTGTACTTTTATTGCAAGACAAAATATCCGCCATTTGCTAATGAACCATTTCTCTGATGGTAGGCACTATAACTACTAACTAGCTATATTATGACCGAGCTTTGCTCGGTATTCAAAGAATAAAAAAAACATACATAAAATGACATTTTATGAAAATGATTCCTAGCTAGATCGATTTATCGCCCCCGAAACCCCCTATACAGGGTGCAATTAAGCCTTCCTGCCAAATTTTGATATAATGATCCTTGTTTAAAATTAAAATACATGTATTTTTTCTTTTATTACTCGTATCACTCAGTACTAAAATGTTGAGAAAAAGCTTCCGAAAGTTATCCTCAAAAACACTACAATTAATGGACACGACGCGTCGCCCGCGCGTGACGAGCCCCCGCGCGCGCGCCTCCCCCCCGCGTCAGCCCCTCTCATTCCCCCGCACCGCCTCGCGCCGCTAGTGACCGTTCTGCAACGATTTTAAATGGGATAAAATATTATGTCATAAAAAAATAACCCCCAATTTTTGTTGCTTTAATGGACTCTCCTAGTGATACCAAAGCCCTGGAAAAAATTTGACAGGAAGGTTTAATTGCACCCTGTATACTAAATTTAATGAAAATCGTTGGAGCCGATTCCGAGATTCCAATTATATATATACAAGAATTGCTCGTTTAAAGATATAAGATACTAGTCAAAACAAAATAAGGGCCGCTCGTTTTTTTTTGTCGTTTTAAGCGATTACTCTCTTTTGATGCATTGTTAAGTGGCTGACGGTTTATGATGGTGTTAGAACATCTGTTAACAAAGATTTTTTTAAGTATTGCACTTGGGATTTTTTTGAAGTGGATAGTATTGGACACTTTATTGTTACCACATGACTCTACCTGATTTTAAGACAGATTTAAAACTCATTTAAAATAAAGACTTCGTTAGGAGCAGTTAAAGTTTTGTTTAGCTAGTGCCTTAATTAACATTTGGAGGATATTATGCCGTGGATTCGACGACATATGGAGTTAGCAACCGTATGTAGGGCCGTAACATTACTGCAAAAAGGCAATTCACAGCGTTCTGTAGCGATGCAGCTCGGTTTTTTTCGGCGAGCGATTCAGAATGCTTGAAATCGATTTTAAGAGATTGGGGCACTAACCAGAAGACCGGGATCTGGTAGATTACTTGCAACTACCGCACAGGAGGACCGCTACGTGCGCTTGACGGCATGTAGAGAGCGCGCCATCGCAGCCCGCTCTTTACAAAACCGTCTGCGGCAGGCGACGGGATCTAGAGGCAGTGATCAAACGATTAGAAATTGGTTACACGAGGACCAGCAGTTCTCCAGAAGACGATTACTGCGGATTTTCTTAACGAGTACTCATCGGGCAAACTGATTATCGTTTGCCAGGCATCATTTCGTATGGAATGTGAGTGATTGGAGCACAGTATTGTTCACAGACGAGTGCAAAGTGAAATTTTTTAGTGATGATCGTCGCATTGCGGTGCGTCCACATTTGTATCATTTGCGCGATCAGATCTCGGATCAGATCTCCGTCGCGATCATCGCGCCGAAGCAAGTATGCGTGTCATAGTGTGGACGCCTATTAGATCATTCTGCCGATCATGCGAGTATTTGATACGGCATGTATTAGATACGCGGTTAATAGCGATCGGGGCGTATCATGATACGCGTATCATTTTGACACGCTTCAATGATACGCGACGGAGATCTGATCGGGGATCTGATCGCGCAAATGATACAAATGTGGACGCACCCTTAGAGTCTGGAAACGTGAAGGAGAGCGATTTTCCGATGCCTGCATACATGAAAGTGAGAGATTTGGGGGTCCTAACGTTATGATGGGGGGAGGAATCTCTATGTCTGTCAGAACCGAGCTAGTCATTGTCAATTGAGGTACGATAACGGCTCAACGATACATCGAGGAGGTCATACGACCCCACGTGGCCCCATGTGCACACAGAGTTGGCGCAGGATTCCACCTGATGCACGACAATGCTCGCACACACAGCTAGAGCCACCAGGGAAGCCCTAGAGTCAGCTGGTATACAGGTCTTGCCCAAGCCTGCGAACAGTCCGGACCTGAATCACATCGAGCACATGTGGGACATCTTAAAACGAAATGTCCGAAGCACTAACCAACCCGTCCACAATGAGAGACAGCTGATTGACGCGCTGAAAAGAAGCTGGAAAGAAATTCCTCAAGAAACAGTTATTCACCTTGTGGAGAGTGTACCTACCAGACTGGAAGAGTGCATTAGAAAAGGAGGAGGCCATACCAGATAGTAAAAAAATAAAAAATCATTTACCACCTTTTTATTTTTTTTGTTAACAGTTCTTTTTAACTCTACAATTTTTCCTCAATGTTTAATTTTTCAGTAAAACATGTTTTAAAACAGTTTCTCAGTTTTTTTTTAAATTATTTTATGATTTATTAATTCAAAATTAATTAATGTATCTAATTTATTCATCAATGTATCCTGTAGTCGCATACATTCTTGGGGGCACTTAAAAAACGTGGTGGCCCTTATTTTGTTTTGACTAGCTTATACAAGAATTGCTCGTTTAAATATATAAGATTCTATGAGTTAATTTTTTACTCCTATCAAGGCCACGTAAGGCTCAATCAAATGTTTTTTCAGACAAATCTTTAAAAGGCTACGTCATGTTCATTAAAATAAGTATGGGATAGAAGATTTCGTGGATATTATGATGATAGAGCCGACACCATGACTCATAACTGACAGAGCAAATTTTTTTTCACTTTTGTATGGGGAAACTCATAACGCTGGATACAAATCACAAAAAAATTTTTGGTCTTTCTGTGCTGCTACTTTCACAGTGAACTCTCTACAAGGAGCACATACACACCACAGAAGACAGGCATAACACTGTCGGAGTTTTTAACTAAAAAGAGGCACAGCGTTTTCTTAGCAGCTCGTCAGCGCTTTGGTATGACCAAGTGTTGGACCCGGGATGGCACTATATTTGTGCTAGGACCAGATGGCTCTATTAATCGAGTTGCTAGCATTGGGGACTTGGATACTATTTCACCCCCTGCTCAGGAAGATGAATCTCCATGTGATGCTATGTCTGCTGCATTACCACCGAAAACCAAGGTTCCACCTACAAGGGCAAAAAAGGGTAATAAAAAGTAATTGTTATACTAATAATAGGCTTATGCAATCTCAAATTGTTAATTGTATCATCATACTTACTGTATCAGATTAGCATATTTTACAATTCGTATTAGGTGTATATAAAGTGTCCAAAATTATTGATTGTATGCATATTATTTGTTTTTGCTAGACCCTTCAGGTAGTTCCACATCTTTTAAAAATTACAAATAATTCGTTATATCGTTACTTTTTAGTTTTTGGTTAGAATTTCAAAACATTTCCGACACTTTTGTCAAAATATGACACTGACAGCAGACAGTTGTATACGTCAATGTCATCTTTTTTTTTCTGACTTTTTATCCTAAAGCCTGTTGTAGACTGCACTACTATACAGCCAGAAATAAATAGCAGTTTGTTTGGCATAGATTTTTTTTTATCTTGTATTATATAATAGTTATTTTACTTTATTTTCTCTGTTGTTTATTTAATTTAAATTTTTTTTCTCCCATGGCTGGATTTTAAAAATATTATGTTTTTGTTTTTAATAAGTTAATTATCTTTTTGGCACTGCTGGGTATTGGTATCTAAAGTTTTTATTGTTATTAGTTTGATTGCATTTAATTATTTATATAATATTATATATTTATATTTATTATCGATTTATTATTTATTTATTATATTATTCTGTAGTATTATATTATGGAACATTCTAAAGATGATGATGACTGTATTTTAGACTTCTTCTCATGCTCATCTAGTGATAGTGGTGATAGTTACGTGAGCGCAGATTTTGTTTCTCTTGATGAAGCCTTGACCACTTCCTTTTTAAGCGTCGAGAAAAACCTAAACATTGTGCATATTAACGCCCAGAGCATACCAGCTCACTACACGGATCTTTTATCTTCCTTTGGTCAAAAAACACAAATTGATGCAATTCTGGTATCGGAATCGTGGCTCAAGCCTTGCCTTCCGTCTACCAGCTATTGCCTACCTGGATATAAATTAGTTCGTAATGACCGGGTGGGGAGAGGTGGAGGTGGTGTTGCGATGTATATCAGATCCGATTTAGAACACGCTCTCGTTAGCTCGTCTGCACAGCCCCCACTACCTGATTCTCCTGAGTACCTACTGGTTGAAATACAAATGACTTTTACCAATAAGGTTCTCCTAGGAGTTTTCTACTGTCCTTCATCTCAAATGGACTATTTTTCTGCTTTTGAGCACATACTGGAGACTCACATACCGAATTACCAACACTATATTATCATGGGAGATTTTAATACTTGCATGGCAAGGGGTGATTTGAGAACTAGGAAACTCGCCTCAATTGTGGATAGTTGCAACTTACATATGCTCCCTCTAAGTCCTACCCATACCTCCCCTGGTTGTACACCATCCTTATTGGATCTCATGCTTGTTCAGACCCCGGAACTAGTGGTGAAACATGGACAGCTTTCTGCGGACTTATTTTCATACCACGATCTGATTTATCTTTCATATAGGATGCGTCCCCCTAAGGTAAAACGAAAAGTACTAATGCAACGCAATTTCTCAAACTTAAATATGGAAAACTTAAAACGAGATGCAAGTAATATGGACTGGTCTTCGGTACACAGCGCTGATAATGTTGACGATAAGTTAAGCATTTTCAGCTCTCTGCTTACCGATCTCTATGACAGGCATGCTCCCATCAAACCCGTCAGAATAAAGCATCTCCCGGCTCCTTGGCTCACAGACGATCTAAAAAGTTTAATAAAACAAAAACACGCGGCGAAGACTAAATACAAGATTTCAAATTGTGCAGAGCATCGGGAAAAGTACGTGAAGCTAAGAAATCGTTGTAACAAATTATGTAGGGATGCTCAACGTCGTTTCATCCATTCGTCTGTGGAGAATAGCGATCCCAGTCGCGTCTGGAAATTTCTGAAGACGCTGGGAGTCGGCAAAAATTCTGATGGTTTCCAAAAATCCTGTATAGATGCTGACACACTAAACCGACACTTTGCATCACCACCTAATAACTACGACCTATGCCAAAAATCGCTTACCTTGAACCACCTTTCCCACTTACCCACTCCTGATTCTCCGCCATTCCAACTTAATCCATTTACTGGGGCTGACGTTGAAAAGCATATTGCGTCCATCTCCTCGAATGCCGTTGGTGACGACGGAATCAGTCGAAAAATGATAATTCCTGTTTTGGAGATCATTACACCGGTGCTTGTCGATATCTTCAACCATGCTGCTAATACTTCCGTATTTCCTAATACCTGGAAAAGTGCCACCATAATCCCACTGCCAAAATCTGCTCGACCTAAAGTTGTATCAGACTTTCGCCCAATTTCAATATTGCCATTTCTCTCCAAAGTTTTTGAGAAACTTATAGGTCAGCAGCTCACGAATTATGTTATGCAGAATAACCTACTCAGCACCTTCCAGTCAGGCTTTCGACGTGGGCACAGTACGACTACGGCTCTTATCAAGGTCACGGATGACATTAGGCGTGGCATGGATGATAAGCAACTTACTCTATTAGCACTGCTAGATTTTAGCAACGCTTTTAATGCTGTCGACCACGACGTGTTGATTGGTATGCTGAGAGTTTATAATTTCTCACCTCAAGTAATTTCCCTATTTCGCAGCTACCTTGTGGGGCGTCGACAAAGAGTTAAAGTAGCTGATACTTCTTCTGATTGGTCCATGATTCTTACCGGTGTCCCTCAGGGTGGTGTGCTGTCTCCTTTGCTTTTTGCTCTCTTTATAAACAGCATCACCCAATCACTATCCTCATCTTATCATCTTTATGCTGACGACTTCCAAGTTTATTGTCAGTCATCCCCGCATAACTTACATGCCACTATTCACAAACTCAACAATGATCTTAATACAATCTGTAATTGGAGTAAACGCCATGGTCTCTTTATTAACCCAACTAAGACGCAATTAATACTCATTGGTAGTCCTGGGCTAATATCTAGGGTTGAGTTTGATCGCTTACCTCAGGTGGTCGTGAATGGCGTTGTAGTTCCCTTTACTAAAGTGGTTAAAAATTTAGGAGTTTACCTGGACGAAACGTTATCGTGGTCACAACACATTAAAGAGATCAGTAGAAAAATACACGCAACCTGGCACTCTCTATCTCGCCTGCGTTACCTACTTCCCATCCCCACAAAAATTAAGATTGCTGAAGCACTGTTCCTACCTACGCTTGATTATGCGGACGCTTGTTTTGTTAATCTGACGAAGGACCAGCTTAACAAGCTCGAGCGGCTGCAAAATCTTGCTATAAGATTCATTTTTAGCCTTCGAAAATACGACCACGTCTCCGAATTCCGCGCTAAGCTGAGATGGCTGCCTATACGTCTTCGACGGGATGCCCGCGTACTATCTCTTGTATACTCCATTATACATGACCCGTATTTACCTTCATATTTGAAAGATATTTTTCTATTTCGACGGGCAGATGTCAAGGACTTACGGTCAGTGTCTAATTTGCTCTTAGAAATGCCTGTACATAACACCAAATACTATGGTTCCTCCTTCACTATTACTGGAATCAAACTCTGGAATGCTTTACCTAGAGACATAAAAATGACGAAAACGTTAAGTCGCTTTAAGACCTTGGTCAAGCAACACTTACTCGCTATCGCTAATAATGATAATGGCTCAACCTAAATTTTCCTTATGACTATAGTTACAATAATTATAATTACAATCTTTCTATTGCTAAAATAATATTACAATTACATAATATTAAAAAAATGTTCCATACTTTGTCATAGATTATTTATGTTCGTATGTATGTATTTTAGATTAATTAGGTATGTATGTATTTATGTATCTATGTATGTAGCTGTGTATTTATTTTATAATTAAATATCTATATTTTTATTTATTATATAATAAGTATATAAGTATCTATTTTGAAGCATCATGTTACGTTTGATATACAAATTCTTTTTTTTTTTTTTTTGTTAATGGCACATTTACCATAAATCTTAAAATTATGTTTCCTCTACCCGTGGTTGCCTGGAAGAAATTACTAATTAGTAATAAGGCCGCCATTGTGTGTTACCTGTGTTTTAAAAATGTATTTTATTTTAAATTGTTATGTGTGCACAATAAAGAATATTTATCTTATCTTACCCTAAAGTATTATCACTTAATTTTGTTAAACGTTATACAGGGTTTAACAAAATTAAGTGATAATACTTTAGGGTGTGTATGTGTTCCTTGTAGAGAGTTCACTGTGAAATTAGCAGCGCTGAAAGACCAAAAATTTTTTTGTGATTTGTATCCAGCGTCATGAGTTTCCCCATACAAAAGTGAAAAAAAATTTTGCTCTGTCAGCGCTGCTACTTTTACAGTGAACTCTATACACGGGACTGATACACACCCTAAAGTATTATCACCTAGTTTTGTGCCACCTGTATAGTCCAGCCATTCTCAAAGTATGCTCCGGCCTCCGTGGAGCCCTGCCGCTCCGCAAAGGCCTTGTTGGGCTCCGCGAGCGATACATGATTTTTTTAAATAATAACTAGCTATTTGACGATTTTCATGAAATTTAATAGGGGGTATTAAATTTCATGAAAATCGTTGGAGCCGATTCCGAGATTCCAATTATATATATACAAGAATTGCTCGTTTATAAGATATCTATGGACGCTTCACACCACGTCAGTCTGGCCCCGTGGTAAGTACCTGAAGGATTTGTGTTACGGGTACCAGACAACGGAAATAT
Source organism: Polyommatus iphigenia (assembly GCA_963422495.1). NCBI lineage: Eukaryota > Metazoa > Arthropoda > Insecta > Lepidoptera > Lycaenidae > Polyommatus > Polyommatus iphigenia. Next base: position 29,879,889 of record OY730184.1, on the reverse strand, counting down.
ATTTAATACTTTTATACTGATGTATAGTATAAAACCACCACCAGTCGTGTCGGTCGTCCGTCCCCACTGGGTTATGAGAGTAAAAGGAATAGAGAGTGCTCTTGTGCACTGCGCACACACTTGGGCACTATAAAATTACTCCTGCGTAACTGGCCTTGGTTTCAATGAAATCGGCCACCGTCACCGAAACCGGTGTGGGAGTTATTATATTTAAGATTTTTATTATAGGTATGATACACATATTTAATACACATCCATGACCCAGGAACTTAGAATATAAGTTTTTGTTCCGTCGGCGGGATTCGAACCCGCGACCCCCGGCTTGAGCTACCAACAACCCACCAACTGAGCCACAGAGGTCGTCAGAATTGTTTTTATAAATGTCATCACTCATCACTCATCAGTCATCAGACACCAGCATGGTGTCAATTCATTTAAGGTAAGAAAAAGTTTGAGAGCCGCTGCTACAGTCTAATCGCGTAGAGTTTAAATCAATTAAAGAACCTACTCTGCTCTACCCAGCAGTAATGTCAAACTCAAAACTGACCATTGTGCATTGGTCAATTAGAACCCAATTAGAATAAGCTATATTTTTATATCCTAACTATTATACTAAGCCAGTGGTTCCCAATTAGTTTTTGCTGCGTACCACTTCAAAAAAGACCTCAAACCTGCGTACCCCTTAGGGTGGGTTGCACCAACTTACTTTAACTATAACTTTAACTATAACTACAGTGTAAAATGTCAAATCTTTGGTAGCCGTTAAATATGGTGTCCGACGCCATATTTAACAATAACCGCTCATACTTATATCAAAATATTTTCGTGAACTATGTTTCACAGTGTTATATTTTTCCTGTCGATTTTTAAGGATCATTAGATTTTTTATATTCTCAATCCCATTACCTGTAGCTTTAAAAATAAACGCAAAAGACATCTGTCAATTTCTGTGGTCAAAGTTAAGGTTAAAGCTAAGTTAGCCTTAACTATAACCATAACTTTAACCTTAACTTTAACTTTAACCACGCCTCTGGTGCAACCCGCCCTTATTGTAGCAATCACACTAATATTATAACTAACGCAAAAGTTTGTGAGTGTGTGTATGTTCGTTACTTTTTCATGCTCAAACGTCTGGACCAATTTTGATGAGATGGGTGACGGGTGGCGGGGGCGGTCGAATGACGCGAGATGCGGGAGGCGCGGGATAGGCGGATAGCACACGGTCGGTCATATAGTGCTCGGTGCTCCGTGCTTTTAAGATGATGATCGTTATAAAATAATATTTTGGAATTGTTCTTGTTTTTACTGATAGCCGCACGTACCCCTTGATGCAACTTCACATATCCCTGGGGGTACGTGTACCACTAATTGGGAAACACTGTACTAAGCGATTGCGTAGGTACATCTTTACACCTGCGGTGGCCCCACATTTCCTATGGTCTATGGATCTGTCAGTAGCGGCGCAGAAAGGAACACGGTTGGGTTTTCGTGGGTAAAGCTGCGGCCACTAATACCATCTCATCGGTCGCAGCGAGTCCCACATACCCCGGTTGTCCTCCCCAGCACTGCCGGGGATGCATAATAGCATTTCCCGACAATAAAAAGGTACATGTTTACACAAAAACTATCAAAGATTTTCTGATATTTCGTACGTATATAGTTTTGTAATGTGAACTGACCGTAGAAGTCATTTCAATTAATGTTTCTGTTTAAGTATACGTACTTATATTACCTATATGTAATTTTTCATTATTGTTTTGAAGGTATATTAATTTAATTTAATTACGTATAATTAAATTAATTATATTATTAATTTAATTATACGTAAGTATTTTTACCTGTACTAGCAGTTATTTTAAGACCGGAAGATGCTGGAGGTTGTAAGTAACATGCGTTTAGCATAAGGAAGTATCCTCCCCATGGTTATCACTGTCACGACACACAAAAAACATAATTGTTCCTATGTCACTAAAATATAAATTGAATAGCCAAATTATTTACATAAAAAATGGGAAAACTAATTTGAAATTAATTTTGGATTTTTTTTTAATTTCAAAGATTAAGGTTTAAAGGGAAGGGAAGGGAAGGGTTAAAGATGATTCATAATACTCGTTAGTAATTGCTCATGATCGATGTCAATTGTGAAGCTGCACAATCATAGCCATTCATCATACCCCAACGCGAAGAAAAGCCTTAATTAGTAACTCATAAAACATTAATATGTAATATAATTCTACATTCATTCGTAGAATTCGACTAACGAAACATAACTTATGCAATGGTCCGCTAAGCAGTAAGAAAACGGAAATGCCTGAATAATATCCATGAAATTCATCAGTCTTCCGGTGGAAAATATACAATTTTGCCCTGACACAGATGTTATAACTTAATATGAATTTGTTCCAGTCTAAAGATTTTGCTTAAAAGAGGTTTTAATATCTCGGAAAATTGTTCTTTAAATAACTTGCCACTGCATAGAGCAATCTTTTTAGAGATAATTTGAACCTTTGGCTAATCTTACTTATATAATATCTTATGTCTACCTTTATAATAATACCATGCCAAGGGCTTTTATCTAAATTATTTCGTCAAATCTTTGAAGACGTATAAAGAGCTATAATTGGCTATGGTATATTCAAAATCTCTTTGGCAACATTTACAAGGTTTTTAGAGGCATATGAAAAGCTGTTCATTAAAAAAAACTCAAACCTTCTTATAAAAATATATACTTATGACGCTGTGTAAACAGTCGGTATTGCTGTACTCGTATCGTCAATATGTTACGTTGTGTGATGTGTCCTTGTCCGTCAAGCAACTTTCCTTAAGTAACCTATAAGCAAAACAATTATTATAATCCACACTCATTAGTCATTACTCATGTCATAAATGCGAAATTGTATCTGTCTGTTAGTCTGTTACCTATTACGCTCAAACTGCTGAAATGATTTAGCTGAAATATGGTATGAAGATACTTTGAGAGGAACAGGACATAGGATACTTTTAATCCCGGAAAAAAGTACTATTTTCCCGAGCTTTGGCGCAACTCATCTCGTATTAAATAATTCTACTTTGTGGATTTTTTATTACCAAGGGGCAAAGTTTATCAAAAAAATTAAGAAGCCATCAATCATGGACGCCGTATTACTCATTACTTGTATATTTGTGTAAAGATCATTATTTTTCAAGAATCGCGTGACGAACCGACGACTGCTAGGCCCTCTACCTCACGATTATTACAAGGCTTCATAATTATGGTAATTATTAAACAATGTACATACGTATGACGTTTTAGAATTTAAGATATCACGATTTTTGAATTAATGAGGCTGTAATCCTTACTAGACGCTGTTTGATGTCTATGCATCCTTGTAACATCGAGAAATTGATTTATGGGCAAATCTACATAACATTTATATCGGGACTACATGACGACTGCAACTCCGTTGCGACAAAATTCGTTTATTGCACGGAAACCGTACACTTTTTGGAATAAAAAGGATCCTATGTCCTTTTCCAGGTCTCAAAGTTTCTCATACAAAATTTCAGCAAAATCAGTTCAGCGGTTTGGGCGTGAATAGGTAACAGATAGACACACTTTCGCATTTTTAATATCACTATAGACTAGTTATATGACCGAGCTTCGCTCGGTATTCAAAAAAAAAAAAACATACATAAAATGACATTTTATGAAAATGATTCCTAGCTAGATCGATTTATCGCCCCCGAAAACCCCTACATACTAAATTTCATGAAAATCGTTGGAGCCGATTCCGAGATTCCAATTATATATATACAAGAATTGCTCGTTTAAAGATATAAGATATGTCAAACCCAGTGGCTAGATACCGCCTAATATTGACAAGAGTACCTAGAGCCAAAATTCTGACCCCTACGTAATTCAACCTAACATCACAATACTCTACAATCTATGAAACTTTGGCGCTTTTGTTTGTCGCTTAATTTTCTGCTGAAAGAGCTTAAAAATTTAAAAGTAACATGTTAGTGAGGTTAAGTATAATAAATTAACGAATGACTGTTATATCCTACCACAATTTGTATGCGCTAAATAGAATCCCGGGGAAAAAACATTCTCGCAAATAAACAACTACCTACTCTTTTTTATTTAAGTCGGACCAGTATCTTAGAAGCCCAACGCCAATTAAGAAACGATTCAATCTTTTCTTTATAACATTAGTATTGATTATTATCACATCGAATGACCCAATGGAAAGCAAGACCTAAAATGATAGTGAATAGTTTCGGGTATTGTTACAGTGATGATGTGATGCTTGATGATACAACCGGATATTGCAAGAGTAGTCAGTAGTCAGTAGTCACGACATAGGATCGTTGAAAAAATATTAACAATCAAAACAACACAAATTGATTATTTAGAGATATTAATTGTCTTTATAGATAAATCAAAATTAATCATCACATTAAAAACGCTAAGGTTATGAACTTATGGTAGGCCTGAGAACTAATAATGATAATAATAATTTTTAATTCATATAAATTAAAAAGCGCTATTTGGGTACTTGAACATAAATGATTATTTAATACACTTTGATAGCACCTATCTGAATGCTATTTGCTATAGTTTGTGCGTTATAAGATGATATGGGTGACAGTTCTCATATTCCTTGCTACGGATTTTTTTACAAGAAAACAAAAAAATCAAAAATATGTAATAAATTATATTCCATCTACAAAAACAAATGTTTCCTATAACTGTAAATGAATAAAAATGAAAAGTTGCTAAATGCTAACTTATTAATATAAAATTATAAATATTAACAGTGAAATAGGAGTATGAAATTATTAATACGAAAATATTTGAAAAATGTCAGATGCATGAAACGGAACTTATGCCGATAGAGATTGACACTGTTGAATCGAAATCAAATCGATAAAAAGGGCGGCCATCTTAAATTGCTAGCGCCACTCTGAAACGTCAGTACGAAATCGATAATTTCGATTGCAATTCCTTTACGAAGTGATTCGATATTCTTAAATTATCGATTAAATTTTTTAGGTAACTTCCCTACTATTGTCAATTATAATGTGTCACCCATACCATCTTAAAACGCACAAACTATAAATGCATGAAAGTTCTGTAATCGGCAGGGCTATCACGTATCTCGCGAAAGCAAAACGATAGCAAAAATTGTGCAAAAATCGCAATTTCGTATTATGTATCAGCAAAAACAATACGATAGCAATCGAGCGACAGTACTGCCTCTGCCGAACAATCAAGGAACTATAATTGCATAACAATCGCTAAATCTCCATACTTTTGCAATTTATTTCGTATCACGTAGGCTTTTGACAGCAATGCGATCACGATCGGCGAGCAATTTGAACTGTCAAATAGCGATCACAACAAAGGTGATTTTTTACCGATTGCTTGTTTATCGCTGAGAGGTTAGTGGTGTTTTGCGCCAATTTTTAAACTGTAAAACGTATTTTTATAACATTGGCGCATACAGTGCTCATATTAGAAGCCATTCCTGAAGGAGAAACAAGAGATGCAGCCAGAAATTCAGCTAAATAAGACCTCGCAATCGCGACCGAGCCCAGGCACTGGAACTGTCTGACTCTGAGTTTAAAACCCATTACAAGGGTTGAATAAGGAGCTGTTTGTGACGAGTTTAACACATTGACAAGAAAAACAACAATTAACACCTGTGCTGTGTTGTTGCGAAACATCTGTAACAACTATCACGTCGCCTGCCAGTACGACGATTTCCAAGTTTAGGACCACACTTTAGCCATTGCAGGATGTTACAGTTTCTTTGAAAAAGTGAGAACCAGCTTTTAGTGAGTGGCAGACCGCAAAGAGCTGGCAGGGGTTGTGATCTTTATGAAGTGACAAATAAAGCAGTAAAACAGTGTTATTTGTTTCATTTGCATGTAGATTACTATAAAGTTATTGTTATTTGTCTTCATGTAAGTAGAATTAAATAGAATACTTTTAAACATACATCAGAAACAAGGTTTATTTTTAAGTAGTAAAACATTTTATTTACGACTAATTATTTTATGCATAATCTCCAATATAATGAAGTCTGCAACAATAAATAAAAGATTTAGTCTTGAATTATTAAATAATAACAGGAATATATTATAACCAATGTTAAAAAGATTTATTAAAATCAGAATACTGCTTAAAACCCATCAATCCCCAAGCGACAGCCGGCTGCCGCATAACAATTGAAAATCTATTGTGTCTGGTGTCTGCGATTCCCACGATGGAGGTGGCAGGTGCTACAAGCTCTTATATGCATAATATTAATTTCTTTATTAGTTTTTCATCGTGATGTTTTAAATATCAATATTGTAAATATTAAAATGTATAATATTCATCAATATAATTGGACTTTAATATTGCTGCCTAGTGCCTAATGTTGTGTTACATGATACTAAGGAATACAGATTATGAAATATACAGAAAATTATTATGCTAAGGAATGTTTGTTAATTGTTCTATTAATAGCTGTATTCTTGATTTGTATTTTAATTAAAATAAATGTCCAAATAAATGCATGTTTGATAACAAAAACAAATTTCATTTAAAAGTATACTTACATACTGTTTTTACTGTATTCTAAAATATGTAAAGTCTATTGTTAATATTATGCTATTCGTTAATACTTTTATTTTTTGTCAGACTTTGTTTTCCCTAAATATTTACTTACTTAATGTAAAAAGTCAATTTACAATAAGTACTTATAAAAAAATATTGTGTTAAATGAGATTTTCATTCATTTAAAGCCAAACTATAAATAAAAATATAACAGCAGCTATTACTTTTATTACAAATGTATTTCATACTTACAAAGTAAAGTTTTTATTAATTATGTACTTATATAAATTTATCAATATCACTACTTCAACTCCTTCAGTGTAGTCTATAATTTATGTATCTATACTAATATTATAAAGAGGTAAACTTTGTTTGTTTGTTTGTTTAATTGTAATGAATAGGCTCAAAAACTACTGGACCGATTTAAAAAATTCTTTCACCATTCGAAAGCTACATTATTTACGAGTAACATAGGCTACATTTTATTTCGGAAAATGTAGGGTTCCGTAAGATATTTGGGTTTTTCTGACACAAGGTGAAAAAAATCAACCAGAAAATTTACTTATTTTGCGTACGCTGCCTAAACTATAAAAGATAGAACCATACAATGTCCTAAGTAAATGTAGATCTTTTAAATATCTACAAAAAAGTCCGCGACACACTAAACCTATCTATGTCAAGTGAGGTACAACAACCATTATTTTATTTAAAAATCTTGATTTTTTTGGACTATATTTAAACGCATTTATTTTACTCATGCTATTAATCTTTATCAAAATGAATTATTTCATCACTAAGTACAGTTTATGTAGATAATATTTGGTCTTTGAATGATTAAAATTGGACGTTTGGTTTAGAAGTTATGGTGAAATTAAAAATTGCGATTTACGCCTGTTTCGAAGTGGGCGCTACCAAGGCGGGGGTGCACAGTAGCGAAGATTATGACCGGCCCTACAGCTGGTGAATTGGCTCATATACCAAGAATACCAATGATCCCTACAGCTGATTTGCCTATACCCTTCAAAAGGCTCCAATTTCCTGTAAAAAATTATTTTGCACTAACGATAAATATTTTGTAAATCTCAGGGCCAAACATTCAAATTAGTAGGAATCGATTTGTGAATAGAATGTTTTGCTCTATCACGAGTCGGGGATCCCGACCATCAGTATATTTTGTTACCTGAAAATAACTTAACGTCAATTAATGTTGTTTATAGAAAAGCTCTACAATAATCGCTTTAGTTATCTATCCTAAAACAACGGGTCGGAATATAGGATACATCAATTAGATTACAGACTACAGTAACCCTTAAGAGCTCAAATTATTATTACATTTTGAGTCGTTTTACTACATAGACTATACAAACCATAGACAAATCGGATCAACCGAATATAGGCTAAAGTAACAACCAGTTTCATAAGCCCTCTATCATTTCATTGATAAAATGTTACAAACTAACGTTACAAGCACGCGAAACCGACATAACCGTTCACAGAGAGCGTATCGAATCTTGAATGTGTAAAAAATGTCGTTAGACGCCCACATGAATCTAGTGCATAGGAAAAAAGATATGGCCGCTACGTCGGGGGAAAAAACTGTCCAGTTACGCGCCGAAGGCGAGCCAAACGGGGACAAACCACAAAAACATTCGACAGCGCACCATCATTGGAACCTAATTGAAAACGTCGTCATGATCACTAACGTCCCCACAGACTGCTCCGTGATCGAAAGAGGAAACCGCAGACGCATTGGGAGACCGTTTTAAGCGTATTGGTTTTCCAACAACTCTATGCTATTCAGAGATCTTCGCTTAGAGATTGGTTCTTATAGTGAATAAATTAAATACATTTTCCATTAGTAATATTTTTTGTCGCCACAGTTCAGTTGCCGCACTCAGATTTCATTTGGCTCCTAATAACTATGTAACTCGCGAAGTCCGCGAAAACCTGCACTTTATAGTTGGGAAGGGGTAGAGGGGATTTGGGACTAGCTCGAGCGTGTCAGACTAAGCTTGTATAGGCTTCTGATATGTGTCTAGTTATCATGGTATAGAAATCAGATTTCTCACGTGGTGGGTTAAAAAAATATTTTTTTGAATATTGAAATGTCATCGGATCTGTCAGATTAAGGTAGGGGATGTTTAGTATGCCCCAAAGAGGCTTCCATATAAAGCACTGACGATTCAGAAGTTAGGTAAGCCTGTAGGGACATTTTAAAATATAAAAAATAAAGCTTAATATTTTCCTAACTAAGCTTCACAGATATTTTATTTTGCACTAAACTAAATGATTTAGTCCTTGTTGTCTAAAATATATTTATAATTTACCTAAATAAGCAATTTTCTGACTATGATATTTTCTTTATCAAAACTTTAAAATGGCTGCAGTTTCTGAACCCACTACTAAAATAAAAAACGCTCTTATTATATTTTTATCAGCTTTACCTAATGTACAAAACCTACTAGGTCTCCATGACGCTCGAGTGACTACACAAATAGCACCCTCTCCTCCCCTACTATTAGGAATCCCTTAATATATCCAATCTTTAATAGACAGATGGCGGACCTACGTCATTTCATCGAGTTATGTCGGCGATATTTGACATAACCCGACCAAATGACGAAGCATATGAATCAATTTCTCTGATGGTAGGTACTTACCTCAATTTGTGAACGCCAATTGATGTACGCTCCAATAACGTAATGTCTGACACTGTTTTTTGTGTGAGTTCGTAGCTCCTGATCAGAATGATAAAGCTAACTAGTTCAAGTCTAGTAAGTGGCATAGCGTTTAGGCAATGGACCAGTTCAAATATAATGGGATGTGTATTGCAATTTCTTATTATAGGTATTTCCTTTCGTTTATATTATACCTTTTTTTCGTTGTGGAAATGCAATTACGCATCCCCGGGGGATGGTATGTGGTTGCTGGGGTATGGCCACCGGGGTATGTGGGACTCCCCGGGCGGTGAAGGCCGCGCACGGGCATAGGTACCCACTAAAACCCCAACGAGTTTTCCTACTTTCTGCTTTATGTCGGCACTACATACATACATATAGGCGAACGCGTTGGCCTACGCGTTGGCCAACGCGTCGGCCCAATGTGTAGAACGGGCGACTCGCGCGTTGGCGGTAGGTATTTAGACGTTCGCCTATATGTAGTGCCGACATAAGACAGAGCCACGGGATATGCGGGGTACACAACCGTGATCATTTATATTATACCTAAATGCATTTTTGATTAGTTATATGACCATATGTCATGCTTGAGCGACTCACAGTTGTCTGCATAACTGATGTCAATCATGGCAATTTGCTTACGCGACGAATATGCTTATTTATCTACAGGTTTGTAATCGCCTACATTTGTCCATCATGATTCATGATGCAACATGGCTTGTAATTTTGACTGAACTTAAAGTACTCTTTTGATTCGATGGCAATTACAATTCCAAAATATGTTAAGGATCTGAGTGCTTCAAACTAATGATATTATGATCAAAACGTATAATTATTAATTTACTTCATTATTTTATGTAACTGTTATCTAAAAGGACTGGGATAGAGTCATAATGGGGATTGTCCATTTTTTTTTAATTTTGCTCATTACAAAAACATTTCGAGGAATAAGGTCAGTGATCGTTTTTCTGTATATAAACGAAAAAAATACCCATTAGTTACTTTTATTTTTGAACAAATATGTTTAACCTTAGTTTGACCTTCAATGGCGTTAAATTAGCAATAAATTCGACCAACATTACGTTTCGAACTTTTGGTAAGCTTCTCGTATCAGCTTTCACATAATGAGAACTTGCATTTGACGAACCAGCCATTATAAATAAGATTGAAAGGAAAAAAAAAACATACTGCAGAGGTCAATTGGCCGCCGATGATGACGTCAGAGCGAAACTTTAAAAATTTATTGAGAAAAAACTAGCCAATGAATTTCAAAATTATTTAATTTATATTCTTAAAATACCCTATTTTAACGAAAAAAAAATATAAAAAGTACATGTGATTTTTTTTGGACAATGCCCATTACTAAACCTGTGTTTCAATTAGGTACCTAAGAACAGGCTATATCAACAGTCTGCTTTATTCTATCTATTCTATATAATTCACATTTTATTACATCTCATAATTGTGCGGTCATGGACAACTCAGTAAACACTTTTGAACTTTATCTCCTGAGTAATAAGGTTGAAGTGTGCTAAAGCGATGCTGGTGACCGTACATGCGTAAGATGCCAATGTGATATCGACATCCGTCGACGTCTTTTTCCAACTATAATAAAAGCATTATGACTTCCGGACTTCAAGGCAGTACTCAAGGTTGCGTTTGTTCCATTATATCATCCTACTTCTTCTAATATATCAAATTCTCGTGTCACTGTGTTTGTGCACGAACTCCTCCAAAACTGCTCAACCGATTTTAATGAAATTTTGTATGTTTCGCTAGGCCTGAGAATAGGTTTTTATCTACTTTTTATATTGACACTATAAATAATTTATATGGCAAAACAACATTTGACGGGTTATTATAAATTTGAAAGTGATTTTGCTGAAATTTGGCATGGTGATTGGTGATAGTTTGAGTCCCGGGAAAGGACATAGGATTTTTATCCCAAAAAATATATATATTTTTCATATTCCCTAAACATGTGTACAGTATCTTGACATGTTAAACATCAAGAACACTGAATAAATTTAAAAATTTTAGCACTGGGGTCTGGGGATCCAGTATCTAAATATGTTCTGGACTCTAGGTCAGCCATTCTCAAAGTGTGCTCCGTGTAATCCTGGGGCTACGCACTTGTTTTTAGAAATGTCATCACACACCAGCATGGACACAATTAATTCAAAGACAAAACATTATTTTCTTGGAGGTACAGGGTTAGTTACCACTGTTGATTCTGGCAACACAGGAGTTGCAGTGGTGGGAATGTGTGGTGGGCCTTTTGCCCGTTTCAAAATGTCACTGCATAAAAGGGTTCCGTCACCAAAAATTTTGAGAACCGCTACTCTAGAGAAACGCAGCTCTAGCCAAGATATAGTTTATAGAGTTTGCAAATTGCAAGTGAGGCTTTTAGAAGGAAGGTTGTATAGAATAAAAAACTGGAAATTAAAATTGAGGTTTAGATCTTATTGCAGGGAAAAAAAAGATATACTTATATAAACATCAGTAGGTACACAACAGTCAACAGTCAACTTTACTATGAGAATTGAATTGCCGAAGCATCAAATAGTCGTAAATAACATTATAGTCACTGTAGAATATAACAAGTAGGTACCAACTACTATACTATTTAACTTTAAAGATTAAGAAATAGTGAACGGTAGCACAGAATATAACGGTAGTACTATCAGAGAAGTTGATTCATAGGCAGATGGCGGACCTACGTAGTTTGGTCGGTTTATGTCAAACCCAGCAGACAGATTGCAACTTACATTGAATTGATGTAATTCGACCAAATGACGTAAATCCGCCAACTGCCTATGGATCAATTTCTTCGATGGTGCATGCGCTAAAACTAAATAGCTTCAACATTTTATCTACTTCGAAACGGAATAAAGAAGAATATTATATTATTTTGTTTGTTTCTGAGCAAATGCCCACAAATAAATATGTTTGTGTGTACTGCTTAGAATTTATACATAAATTAATGTAATAAGTGTGGCATGAGCAAGGCATAATAATACGGGAGCCCTAGAACATTTTTTTTGTGATTACTGATTACTAACAAGCTAATTTTTTGTGAGTAGCTACATTTTGATAAGACGAACAACATTTTTATTTTCCAAAAATCTCGAAAGTGGTAGCTAACAGAGATAGAAGGGTTCCGTTTTAGGGTACAGTAGTCAACCAAGTTTTGTTGATTACAGAACCCTAAAACCTAACCAGCTGATTTTTTGTATATATTGGTAGGTTAATAGTTATATAATTTAAGACTCGCCTTGTCCTACAAATAAAACAATCCATATTTTAGGACCGTCAAGTCAAAGTATGAAATCCTTTCTATCTCTGTTAGTTCGTCTTATCAATCAAAAAAATGTAGCTACTCACAGAAAATTTGCTTGTTAGTAATCAGAAAAAAAAAATTTCTAGGGCTTCCTCACTATAAGGCATAACTCATAAGTAGTCATAAGTCATAAGGAATTATGTGTATGAAGTTGTTTTTAATTAATAGATATAATTTATAAGAACTTTATTAATCTTTTTAGGTATGGGAATTGTAATGAAATCCCCTCTACTATTTTCAGCTCAAGAACAATTTAAAATGAATAAGTAGATAAATACTCTTTGTAGTCGAAATACTATAAGCGCCTGATTTATTATAATAGCAACATTATATAGTGTTTTGCAAAGTGGGTTACTATGTAGCCGTGTCACTATTGTTATTGTAAAGTTGATAAAAAATATATTAATGCTTGCAAAGTATCTCAATTCTTACTGACCATTAGCTGGCGCGATGCACCATTAAACTATAAAAGCATTATGGTCAATAGAGCAGGCTCTGGGTGGAGTTGAGTATTCAGAACATTATGAGAGCTGCATTATGTGAATAGGGTTCATTCAGAAAAGCATGCAGATCATGGTTCTAAATGTTGCTAAATGCTAGGAGTCATATTATATTGACGGAGACGAAGATACACAGAGCCCCGGGACTGTAACTATGCATTTCCACATTAAATATATTATACTTATCAGAATCGGTTCACAAAAACCTAAATATTCCACAACTAGCGTTTTGATTCAGGGAGCTGGTATAAGAGGGGAGGTGGGTGCAGTAGAATTTAAACGAAGAAACTATTGCCATCACGCTTCACCCTGCGCCGGAACGTGTGTTGTGATAGAGACAGATACAGTATATAAATCGAGGTTACGTATTCCTCTGATTCTTCCTTCAAAATAGAGCCTATCTATTTTTATTTCATTTTAAATAGCTTCGGCACGAGTGAGTCTAGGCTTCTGCGTTTTAATTTTATCTTAAATATCTTTCAAATTTGTTTTATGGTCGGTGGATTGGCGAGGTACGGGACATTCATTTTTTACGTTTATTATCAAAGTGACATATTTTTTATTTATTAGAAAAATCGAACGTAGAGGCATAGCTTTAACACATCCCAATATTGTATAAAAATCATTTGTCTAGACGCATTGTCCAGGGAGTAAATTATTGGGGAATTCGTTAGTATGGAAAAACAATGTTAGAGGGAACTCTTAGGCTGTCTTTCCACCAGAGCTGAGCGGAGCTGTGTTGCGAGGAATGTGTTTTTGAAACCAATAGAATCGCTTCATTGACATGACTTTGCCATGACATCGCTCAGCGCGGCGATGCCATTGGTTATCAAAAACACATTCCTCGCAACACAGCTCCGCTCAGCTCTGGTGGAAACACAGCCTTAAAGGGAGGTCTTATCGCAAAATATAGACTATAACAAACGGTTTATCTAATCAGTACAACCTTTACGCAATTATTTTGTTTTGGATAAAAACACGCGTCTTATTATCACACATACACTAACATGTTGACATTAAACTTGCTAACAACGTGTTGTAAGCGAGGCCGCTGGCGTGCGCTGGCTTGTTAGCGGTAGGGGAGAAAGTGACAGAAAAGTGACAAGTTATGACATTTCTATTAGAGCCTATGACATTGAGATAATATACACTAGGAGAGAGCCTTATATCGGTGTATAAGCCGATATAAGGCTCTCTCCTAGTGTATAAGCTGTATAAGCGTCATATAGTCATATATTCTGTATAAGCGTCAAAAGCGTGTAATGTTATGTCCTACTTACTCGGACATAACAAAAGAGTCGGTCTGCATATTTCATGTAATAAAAGTGTTAATAAAGGTTTTTAGTGAACATTTTATGTTAGATATTGTTGAGTTTTGTGGTTCCACTAAATAAAAAACCATAAGAATGGTCAAAGAATGCCTCAAACACGTGGATTTAACATTAAATACGTAAGTTTTGAACAACGTTTTTTGGGCTTTTCAATCGGTATTTTTGTAAGCTAAAAAGATAATTTATAAGTGTAATAATCTCTTATTCGTGCTATATAAGGCATTAGTGCTAAAAATGTCACATCAATTAATAATTTGTCTACAAAAATTGCACAGCTTTTTACGTGTGTTTACGGATTCTCATTACTTGAACTATAGTTTATCGATATCATGAACTAAATGACTTTCTTTTCTGTATAATAATGTGCTTCGAAATGATCGACAAATAGAAATATTCAAGAAAATAAACGCACACTACTTGTATGAAAATAAGCACAAAATGGCCACGCGATGACGGGCTAAGGTAACATATATATATATATATATATATATATATATATATATATATATATATATATATATATATATATATATATATATATATATATCCTTAATCTGTGGCCTATGAGACTGTGAGTCATGGTTACGAAACGTAAACCTTTCAGATAGACACAAAGACGACACGATATGATTGCAGTTGGTTCTAAATGATCGTTTCTTTCTAAGTGCTTCGAAATGATCGACAAATAGAAATATTCAAGAAAATAAACGCACACTACTTGTATGAAAATAAGCACAAAATGGCCACGCGATGACGGGCTAAGGT
Source organism: Polyommatus iphigenia (assembly GCA_963422495.1). Lineage (NCBI taxonomy): Eukaryota > Metazoa > Arthropoda > Insecta > Lepidoptera > Lycaenidae > Polyommatus > Polyommatus iphigenia. Next base: position 29,864,689 of record OY730184.1, on the reverse strand, counting down.
AACATATATATATATATATATATATATATATATATATATATATATATATATATATATATATATATATATATATATGTATATCCTTAATCTGTGGCCTATGAGACTGTGAGTCATGGTTACGAAACGTAAACCTTTCAGATAGACACAAAGACGACACGATATGATTGCAGTTGGTTCTACAATCTACAGTGGTGTAACATCTGAGGAATTGGTCCATGAGCAGATGACGAAGCTAAATTATTTGGTTGGTCAAGTCAATAGTCGTAGTTTGACGGCTGGGTCAAGCCCGATGCGTAATTTCGTTCGACAAAGCGCACTATGAATCAGTTTCTCTGATGGTACCCAGATCTAGCACGCAGTGACGGATTAACCCTTAATCAAATTAAGCAAAAGCCTAGCCCCTAGGTTATCACGTCTGAGGGGGCACCAGAAGAAACCAAAAAAATTCGTCCTTAGGGCATCACGTCTCACTCTCACGTCACCAAAAACCACACCAAAAAAAGTTTCTAGGAAAAACTAATGTTAGGGCCCACAGGCATGGATTGCTTAGGGCATCAAGTAGTCTTAATCCGTCACTTCTAGCATGATTCGCGCGCTGCGCTGATACAATAAAAGCATTTTGTCCCAACTGCAACCTGCTAACGCGGTTACTTTTTGAGGTATCCAGTTCTGCAGGACCTGACCTAACTAAAAACTCAATTTTTATCTTATCTTCTTCGACATAACTGTAGGAATCTTGTCTTCAACTGCCGGACATTTTTGACAGTTGCTTCCCAAATCCCACTGCCAGACACCCCTAAAGAATGACGAAACTCTTGGTGTCGCTGGCTCTGGGGTTAGGTGTAATTCTTGCGAGAGATTTGGTAACAATTCATCAGGTTGTTCATAATATTATGATTGTCCTTAAATCTGATCTTAGGTGTGCGCAGGCGGCAGGGGCCAGGGCATCCGTGCCCGAGAATCAAGCTCAGACGGTTGCTATTCAAGAAATTAAAATAACAGTCAGAATAATGGTTATTTGTTAAAAAATATATATAATTAATCATTGATTCAAAAAGAGACCAACTTAGATGCATTTTTATTGAGTTTATTTGTTAATTTTACTTGCGCGATTTTATAACTTAAGTACTGAAATATTGCTACTTGAGACTTTAAGAGTCCGTATACGAAAGGGGATTGGGTAATATTGGCATAATTTTAAAATCTCGCGGCCACTCACAAACCGGCATATTATGAAATAATATATCAAGAGGAGTAAACTTTATTATGGGGGACATAAAACTAAACTATATCGGAGCCGAGATATTAGGCATTTTAAGTTCGTATTTTCAACTAAAAGTAAATTCCATCATAACATGAATACTCAGTAAAATACAAAAAAACTGCATTATTTATTAGCTTAAAGCCTTCCTCAATAAATGGGCTATCCAATACAAAAAGATTTTTTCAAATCGAACCAGCAGTTCCTGAGATTAGCACTTTCAAACACACAAACACTTCAGCTGCATAATATTAGTATACAAGGTATAACAAAACTAAGTGATAATACTTTAGTGTGTGTACTGTCTTTCATACTTTAGTGTGAGTCCCGTGTATAAAGTTAACTGTAAAAGTAGTAGCGCTGAAAGAGAAGATTTTTGTTTTGTTTTTGTATGGGGAAATCTTTACGCCAGGGCGCTTGCCCATGCAAAAAAGTTTCTTAGCAGACAGAAGCATAAAGGTCGTAGTTGACGGCGAATGCTCGGAAACTCAGTCTGTTGATGCTGGTGTCCCTCAAGGCTGTGTGCTATCGCCTACCCTATTCATAGTGCATGTCAATGACATGTTACAGACCAACGGCATTCATTGCTATGCGGATGATAGTACAAGTGATGCTGTATGTACCGGCTCCCCCAATATTTCTCGGCTAAATGTCATTGAGAGTCGAAACGAACATGCGTCTAAAATAGAGAATTCATTGGATAAAGTCTCTGAATGGGGTAAACGTAACTTAGTCCAATTCAACCCCGCCAAGACACAAGTCTGCGCGTTCACCGCTAAAAAGTCACCTATGGTCGTACATCCTTGTTTTGAGAGCACATCTTTGACCATCTCCCCTAGTATTGAAATACTTGGCGTTAGCATATCGAGCGAAGTCCAGTTACGATATTATCTAGAGGGTAAGGCCAAGTTAGCCTCGAAGAAGCTTGGTGTTCTCAACAGAGTGAGACAGTACTTCAGTCCGGACCAACGCCTACAACTTTACAAGGCGCAGGTTCGGCCTCATATGGAATATTGTCCTCATCTCTGAGCAGGAGCGCCAAAATACCAACTGCTCCCTCTGGATCGTATCCAACGAAGGGCCGCTCGAATTGTTGACTGCCATAGTGTTTCAAACAGCTTGTACCCCTTGGAATTACGCCGAGATGTAGCATCCTCTATCGGTTGTATCACGGGGAGTGCTCTGAGGAATTGTTCGGAATCATACCACCTGCAACTTTTCGCCGTCGTCCAACGCGAAAAATATTCCATCCTCATCACCTTGATGAGTGGCAGTCTTCCACCGTGGGTTTCTCGCGTAACTTTCTGCCGCGCACTGTAAAACTCTGGAACGAACTGTCACCAGCAGTATTTCCGGACCTGTACGACCTGCAAACCTTCAAGAAGAGAGTGTATTCCCTCTTAAAAGGCCGGCAACGCACCTGCAGCTCTTCTGATGTTGCGAGTGTCCATGGGCGACGGTAGTTGCTTTCCATCAGGTGACCCGTTTGCTCGCTTGGCCCCTTATTTTATAAAAAAAATGAATTATCACTTAGTTTTGTTACAACCTGTAGATATAGATACAAGCATAATAATTATTCATTTCATCATTTATTTTTAATTTTAGTTATTCGTACATTTTAGAAGAATGACTTAACCATTCAACATATAGTTCGACAAAGCTGTTATGAATATGAACGTGGCGAGAAAAGGAACTAACGCTTCTATCATACAAAAACGTCATTTTTGACAGTTCTCCTTTACCAGCAGCGCCCATTGACATCATTGACATATTCATTTAAAGCCTTGTCGAACTGTACAACAACGCGCCGTCATTTAATGATTTTTTAACTACATATTTATTTTTCTTTTGCAAAAAAATACAAATCCATTTTTTCTCGAATTTCTTAAAGAGGGCCGTTTTGTTTTTTTTTTTTAATATATATATTTTGTGTAAGTAAATAGCTAATATTCTATAAAACATTCCTGTGGCTGTGCTTCTATAATGAGCCGGGAAGTAGATTAAAAGCTAGACTGAAAATTCTGCCGAAAAGTGGCGTCCAGCGTCATACTGCACTATGGCACAGAATATATAAGTATAAAATATATAAGTATCAAACTATGGCCAAAATTCGCTAAATAGTGGAAATAATCGACATTGTATTATGGAAACAACACCCTAGAGTCATTTTACCTACAACACATTAATAAACAAGAACAACAATTATTACAATTGCCTAATATTGCATCCGGCCCCTTGAAACCACTGTCTAATGAAAGATAGTCTCAAGTCTGGCTATATTTTAGTCGGACAAGAGTTAAACCCAGTGCGAAAATATGTATGAAAAATTATTCATTTATTTGACGCGGACGAAGTCGTGGGCAATAGCTAGTGAGAAATATATATCCAACAGATTAATATACCCTTTCTACATCTGTTTGTTAAGGATAGCTACATAAAGTAATGTTAATTACTATTGATTTTGTGAACATAAGGTGCAAAAATATATATACTAAAATAATCATAGCTCAGCTCCGATATTACTTAGAACAATTTTTATTACTGATATATGTTTCTCTAATGTAGTGCTACAAAATAGTAATGGTTTTATCCCTGGCCGCTGGAAAAAAATGACGCCACAGGTCCATACAAAGTTACCCAATGCCCTTTTGCCGATTTTGCCGAAATTGCAAAGGTTCGCTACAGAAATATTATTAGGTTTTTTCCCCTTATTAGACTTAAAAAAATATATATTAATTATTAGATTTAAAATATATTTAAGCGCGGTAAGCCGACTCGAAATTGCGGCGAGTAATATAATGTGAGATTTAGGTTGTTTTGAATCGTGTTTTTTTGGGACAATTTGTTTTTTTTTTCTCGAATTGGATAGAATTTTATCTATAGATTATTTCTGTCGTTTTCTTTTTATGAATTACAGCTCCAAGTTGCCGAAATTAACAGCAATTCTTTGCCCATTTTCTCTAAAATTTTGCCGAGTTACATATTTTTTTACTCAACTATTTCATATTAAAGTGGTAAAAAGTAATTCCAACATTGTATAGACGACTTTCTCAACAGTAGAACCTTTTACAGCAAAAATCGCAAAACTGTCGCGGGTTTGAGTTGGATTATTTAAAAATACTTAAAAAAATAAAAAATCTAGCTCCAACATTAGATTATAATTGAAATGATCTTACATGTTGTGCATTAAAACTTATAGAAATACTGTATTTTAACTGTTAAATCACGTCTGTAAAATCAGCGAAATCGGCAAATTTCGTATACGGACTCTTAAGGCGCATACCGACTTTAACGCTATTTGTACAGAACTCGTCTCATACGCAAATCACAATTAAGTATTAAGCACATAATTTGAATAAATAAAATATTATGTTATTATCTAGAAAAATGTGAAAGTTTAATTGTTCTTTGACTCTTGTTAACTTTATCGTCATAGTGGCGGTATTGCGTGGTATGACTTAACTAATTTTTTTCAAGTCTACTATCCTGTTGGACAAAGACCTCCCTCAAGGTTTTTCATTTCTCTTGCTCCTGCGCCACCGTTGGACCCAGCTGGTATTCCTCCAGCTCATCGTGCCATCTTTTCCTAGAAAAACTAGGAGCCTACCAATTAATATAGTTCGCCAACAATCATGCATTTAGAACCTAAACATTATTCTCCGTCTGCTTTTATTTTTCTTTTCGCAATAATTATAGACTTCCCGAAAGACAGACCTCGTAGTGTTGTTTACACTGCGGTGCAAATACACGACAAATCATTTAGGTCAACCGAGTCAACAGTTTGTATTGAACAATGTGCAAATAATTATCAATCAATCAAGAGACCGACAATTTTACGGAAAATTATTGTTCAAATATTAATGACCTTTGAAGTTCAATCTAAATATTTTTTGACCTAGAGAGCCAATTTTATGATCGAAATAGCTTTTTACGTGATGAAAATGTTAGCTGTTTTGTTTTAAGCAAAACTGAGATTTAAAGCATACAATATCCAAGTTCATACATTCTTTATGGACTTGGTCAGTGGTCCATGGCTCGTGAGTCGTGAGCTACCCAAGTACTACTTACAAGATAAACCTCATCTGAGACAAATATTAATTACTTAAACAGTTAAGGGCTTATGGCATAATCTGCATTTAATTACAGAATTAAATGCAGATTATGTCATAAGCCCCGGCTACATTATTATCTGTCAACCTCTTCATTAAATGAAAGTTTAATCATCATTAAATGTGACTGACGGAAGCCGTTAAATTTAAGGCGTCATTTCCACTTATAAGTAGTAAGTAGGTACTTTTATGTGGAAAAGACGAGAGTGAGCACTTATTAAGTACTCACTATTTGATTCTATAACTAATACTAATATCTCTAGATTCTCTGATACTAATGTCCCAAACGATTTCGTATTATTAGAGAGGTCTGATTTGATGACGAAACTTTGATGATGACTGGAAGACTAGACTGGTCTACATGTTCTTGCTCAATGCAATATTTCATATTGTTCTGCTAATTATTTAGGTATTCTTTTGTGGAGATGTTTTTGTTCTTTTGTACTATTCATTATAATTTTCTACTATAGTAGAGGAGGGGAAGAGGGGATTTTGGAAGTAGCTCGAGCGTGTCAGATTAAGCTTGTATAGGCTTCCGACATGTGTCTAGTTATCATGGTATAGAAATCAGATTTCTCACGTGGTGGGTTAAAAAAAATTTTTTTTTTGAATATTGAAATGTCATCCGATCTGTCAGATTAAGATAGGGGATGTTTAGTATACCCCAAAGAAGCTTCCATAAAAAGCACTGACGATTCAAAGATAAGGTAAGTCTGTAGGAACATTTTAAAATATAAAAAAATACACCTTCATATTTTCCTAACTAAACTTCGTAGATATTTTATTTTGCACTAAACTAAATGATTTAGTCCTTGTTATCTAAAATATAATAATAACTGACCGAAAAAAGCAATTTTCTGAATATATTTTCTTTTTCAAAACTTTAAAATGGCCGCAGTTTCTGAACCCACCGCTAAAATAAAAAACGCTCTATTATTTTTTTATCAGTTTAACCTAATGTAAAAAACCTTACAAGGTCTCCATCGCGCTCGAGTGACTACAAAATTAGCACCTTCCCCTCCCCTACTACTACAATTATTTGTTTTATTGTTTCAAGTTGCCGAAAAACAAAGAATAAATCACTGGCCGGTAACATTTTCCAACATTGCATTTCATGTTTCATGCATTTCATAGACAATATTTTTAGAAGTTTAAACGACAAATTTAAGTCACCTGGATTTTAATATGTCATTGATAATAAAAATGTTGATTGTTTATTGAAAATGGTAAAGAGTCAATAAATATTGCAATTAAGAAAACTTATATTGAAATAAAGTTAAGGAGTTGTTGCAGAATTTGTTAATAAAATGGCAAGAATCACTCGAATTGCCATGGACCTTACTCTAGGTAGGTTGTTATTCTACTAAGAGCTTTTCTCAAAGAAACTGCCTCAAAACGAGGTATAAAATAACATTTTAATTAATTCTGTACAAACACTCTACTGATTTCTTGTTTTGCAGTTTCTCTGAGAAAAATTGGGCCAGTCATATCCAGAGCTTGGAACGCTACTAAAACATTCGTAGCAACTACCCCAGCCAAACCAATTTTTTTCAACGGATTTGTTATGAAAACCGAAACAATGATAGATACGACCACAGACAAAGTAGTCGCTAAAATGGTACAGTTTCGTAATAATTTGTTGCCTCTAGAACTCAAATACCTCGAGAAAGAATTAGAAAAAGTTAAGAAAGAAGTGGAAATGATGGCAGCTGAGGAAAATAAGGATAATAATAAAGTTAAATATGTTTGTAAAACTAAAGATAAGAATGATGGGAATGGTGATCATTAACAATAATAGATCATACAGTATTAGTCAATTTTCAAATGCTAATTTTGGTAGAGCATGATTTTGAGTGTGTTCCAATTGTTTTAGCAAAAATCAAGTCATTAAAACCGGCAATAGGAATTGTTTGGCAATATTTTAAAATAGAAGCAGCTCCACCTTTTACAGTTGAACTTCTTAATAGCCCGAAAGCAAAAAACTTTGAAGACATTATTTCTGGAAAGACTGATAATTTAATTAAAGCCATTGAAAGTCAGATCAAACAAGCGGAAAACGAGGAACAAAGACAGAAAGAACAAAGAGAAAAGGAGAAAAACTTAAAATTAAAGCTCGCTGATAAGATTGAAAAAGAAGATTTTAAGGCAATCTATAAAACCGAAAACAAAGATTCAAACGTTAAGGGCGATGAGAAACTTCAATCATCAAAGAAGCAATCAAATTCTGCTGCAGCTGCTGAAGAAACTAAAAATAAAGTTCAAGTTCCAAAATCTGCAGACAAATCCGATATAGGTGTAAAAAAATAAGACATTAGAAACAACCAAAAAATAAAAATACAACAAGATAACTTTTAGAAGCTTTCCTTTTATTATTTGATATCAGTGTTATACAAAAATTAATTCATTTTTGTCGGAGCCAAGGAAACTACAATAATTTAGCTTTACGAAAATTGCATGTTTTGTTAATTAGACAGTTAGATTTAATTAAGAATTTACATACTTACTTGTCATTATGTTTAAAAATGTGTTTCCACAAAAAGAAATATAAGATGCACAAAATATTGTATTTTAATTGAATACTCAAGTTCTATTAGGGTTCTAGGTGAATTGCCGTCTTCTAATGGACGGACGTCAAAAATGCCCATCCAGTGCACGCAGTACCATAGAAATCAATGCAAAGCTACAAATCCGTCCGCTCCGATTGTGATCCAGTAGACGTGCACCTTTAAACAGGGGTTAAAAATTACATACCTGTGGAAACGCATACGCAATAGAATGCACGCCAATCTCCGCCATCAAAAGACTGACCAAGCTGATATTGCTCTCCGGCACATCGTGGTCTAGCAGCACCCTTATAGCCATAATGGCTGCCGCGCCAGTCGCCACAGTGGCGTCCATTAGTATAACCCTGTAGTCCTTTATATCCTTCGGCAGTCGGAGATAGTATAACCTTGGAGGGCTAAAAACCGTATCATTTTATTCTCTTTGAATCGTATTGGTGTTGGTACCCTGTAGGCTGTTATAGTACTACACCACACTTTTCCAGGGGCCGGTATAGTTAGGCAAAGCGAGGAGCAAGGAAGTCGATACGACTTGCCTCGCTTCCTAAATCATATTACGCTGCCCTAAATTATTAGGATTTAAAGCGCCTCTGAAGTCTTAGTAACTATTCAGTAAAATGTGGTAATACGCTCTTAAGAATCACACCAACACCACCAGCACCATACCAGCGTTTCTTCTGTTGTGTTACGTAGTTTACATCTCTCTTTGTTCTGTTGGTGAGCTCTTCATTTGCTGTCATCATCAGCACGACAGCCGACATCACACGTGAGTCAAGTCGCGTCATGGTATGTGGAATGCTAGTGGAATGCAAAAGGTACCGAAAGCGATCTACCAGGATCTGATGACAAATTTTGATAGCAGATTTTCAAAAAATATCCTTGATCATTGGATAAATTTTAATATTTGCATGTTTCACACACAGAATCAGCCGCTATAAGAAAAAAAGAATCAAAATGTTTTATTCCAATTACCCCGGAATGCTAGAATCAATTTCTTTTCTCACTTTTTGCCATCAGATTCTGGTAGACCTATATGTACTTACCTTTTATCTGGTAAAAAAATCAATGCTGTCTGTTAGTTGTCACACTAGACAGTAAGTTCGGACATCTCATAATATGAAATCATACCAAATGTCGAAAATTTATTTCGATTTCGTTATAATTTTACTCGAAAATTGATTTGAGGCTAAATAGTAATCGGGATATTTTGCAAAGGAGTTCTACAGTTGCCTGCTTCAATTTATCAAAGTCTTCCTACAATGTTAACTAGAAGATTTTTCATCCGTACGTAAAACTTATTTCATGGACAGTGACAATATTTCTGTGATGATATTTTATTCCTTTATGAACTACGGAGCACTAAAAATATGGTCTAAATGATATTAAAAGGCTAACTCTACGATAGAGACTCCAACACTTTGCCTAAAGCACTGCAGATTACTAAAATATAGTTACCTGATAGTTACCTACTACGTAACCTAAGTCCTAAAGTCTCAAATACAAAGTCTAAAGTTAAGATTTTTTATGTTTTCAAGTCTCAAGACCTCTAGGATATATTTTTAATTCCGTGGACCATGCTGATTTATCTGAGCATGTAGTAATTGCGTAGGTATCTTGTTTCAGGATTAAAATCATCCCTGGCCAGCAGTTTGAATGAGGTCTTGACACCAACTGCAAAAGGTACTTTTCGGGATACATTAGAAAGGAAAATAGTGGAAATAAAGAAAACTTCACTGCTAAAAAACATTACAATTGCAAAGGAATACTGTAAATTAGAAATAGCTCCGCCGAAATTCAGTGAAATAAAGGTATTACCACTGCTATTGGCATACACTTACGTAATATTATTTCTAAACAAAAAAATGTAAACCGACTTCCAATTCACAAAAAAGTATTAAATAATTAATTGTTATTAGTTAAATAGTGGCTTTTTCAGAACTCTCCTAAAATTCAAAGATTTATTTACTCACTAGCTGTCCCGGTGAACTTCGTGTCACTTTAAAACCTTCCCTGGACTTATACGAATATTTTAAGACTAAAATCAGCCCAATCCGTTCAGCCGTTTTCAAGTTTTAACGCGAAATGGCATATTGTGTAAAAGGCCATAGAAAACTGTCCAAAAGTAACGCTGTGTGTTTCTCCCAGTCAGTAAAGGAAAGGCCCTCAGGCAACTCTGGGTTTATGTATAGGCAGTATAGGCCATGGCCTATGGGCGGCAGCGTCTTATGGCGTTCTAGGGGGGCGCGCGGGCGGCAGCGTCCTACGATAGCGGTCCTAGAGTCCGACGTCTGTACAATAGGGGCGGCAAAATTTAAGCGGCCTCATCATAAGATTTAAATCCGGCCCTGCTCTCAAGTTCACACCCAGTCTGAGTCACAACTCACAGAATAAGAGGGATTTATTGTGAACACCCTAAACATCGTTGGTTACTGCGTTTATATTTCACATGCGGTGCACTGCACATAAACCAACGATGAGCTAAATCAAATCTAGTTGGACGTGGGGTGGATCTTTGAATTCGTGGGTGCAGACTGCAGACGGAACCCTAATGTGATTGGCTCGTCTAGACTTGACCCCCTGGTATTTGCTTAGATCATCAGTGGCCGAATCACCAAGGTCATTGACTATCACCTCACCAGCGAAGGCCGCATGATCCGTGGCCGCAGGCCGTGTCATGACTCATGACACTGTCAAATTCAAATTACCTGCTTGTTGTCATCACACCCTATTACGAAAGCTAATTGCTAATTATTATTCTAATAGATCTCGCTGTTTGCATGTTAATGGCTTCGCAAAGTATTGGTTAGGCTTTTTTGTGGTTCCTGGTATTTATTTAAGACTAGATGACGTCCGCAACTCCGTTGCGCCAGTATTCGCGTGCCGTACATTTTTTAGGGATAAAAAGTATCCTATGTCCTATCCCGGGACTTAAAGTATCACAATACCATACCTTAGCAAAATCGATTACGCGGTTTGGGCGTGACGAGGTAACAGACAGACAGACAAACTTTCACATATATAATACTAGTATGGATGGATTATATTATGTAGAATTTGATTGCAAGTTAGTTGCGCCGAGTTTAGGTTTAAATCACTCTGAAACCGAATTTTTTCTAGACAAAAATACCTGTACAAACGGCCAAAATACCTGAACAAAGTATTAATTTAATCTACTTTCACTTAACCCATCAAGCCCCATAAGCTCACCGGTGAGCGAGACACAATAGAATAACAATAGATTTCCAAGATTCCACGATCGAAGGATACTTAAAAAAATATTCTTTCAGCACATTCAAGATGACCTATCCAGCGTCGTAAACTTTTTCAAAAATGGTTCCTACAAGAACACAACCGTCAAAGACGCCTGGCTCTACCTCCTGGTTACCACCGAGGTAGGACTGTGGTTTTTCATGGGCGAAGTCATTGGGAAAAGACATATTGTGGGCTACAAAGTTTGAAACAATTTTCCAATAAATTAGGCTAATAATTTGATGACTAATTATTTCTTTTACTTTTACCATGTTACCTGTAGCAACCTATCGAATAAAGTGATCTCAACGGGGCTTTTTTAAACTGAAAGTTTCAGTTTATAAATACAGTTGCACCCTGTATAATAATTTAACTAAACATAAAAATTAAACCTTCCTGCCAAATTTTTTCCAGGGCTTAGATATCATTAGGAGAGTCCATTTAACCAAAAAACGGTTGTCTGTAAAGTCGGTTTACTGACGATAGTTGAACGTGACAACGTGCCTCTTTGTCGCTCGTTCCGCGCTCTCGCTTGCACTTCAAGCCTTAAATGGAACGCCTCAGAGTGAGGTAACGCCGCGTGAGTCATGTTTTTTCGTGCGTGCAGCCGGCTCCATCGAATTATAAGACGTTGTCACGCCAAAACTCATTTCCCCGACTGTACATTTCTGCTTAGCACAATTTTCCCCGACTGTACATTTCTGCTAAACAACTCATTTCCCCGACTGTACATTTCTGCTAAACAACTCATTTCCCCGACTGTACATTTCTGCTTAGCACAATTTTCCCCGACTGTACATTTCTGCTAAACAACTCATTTCCTTGACTGTACATTTCTGCTTAGCACAATTTTCCCCGACTGTACATTTCTGCTAAACAACTCATTTCCCCGACTGTACATTTCTGCTAAACAACTCATTTCCCCGACTGTACATTTCTGCTTAGCACAATTTTCCCCGACTGTACATTTCTGCTAAACAACTCATTTCCTTGACTGTACATTTCTGCTTAGCACAATTTTCCCCGACTGTACATTTCTGCTAAACAACTCATTTCCTCGACTGTACATTTCTGCTAAACAACTCATTTCCCCGACTGTACATTTCTGCTTAGCACAATTTTCCCCGACTGTACATTTCTGCTAAACAACTCATTTCCCCAACTGTACATTTCTGCTTAGCACAATTTTCCACGACTGTACGGTGCTCTGCGGGCCGATTCTGTATCGTACATTTGTGAGTTAATAACTGAGTTAGTAACGAAACGGAGGAGTGAGTAACGGAAAGTGCCACTTTTTGTATTCACTTGCATACAAAAGTGAGACTTTCCGTTGCTTACTCCTCCGTTTCGTTACTAACTCAGTGATTAACTCACAAATGTACGATACAGAATCGGCCCGCTGCTGGCCGATTCTGTATCGTACATTTGTGAGTTAATAACTGAGTAAGTAACGAAACCGAGGAGTGAGTAACGGAAAGTGCCACTTTTTGTATTCACTTGCATACAAAAGTGAGACTTTCCGTTGCTCACTCCTCCGTTTCGTTACTAACTCAGTGATTAACTCACAAATGTACGATACAGAATCGGCCAGCAGTGCGGTGTACTGACGATAGTTGAACGTGACAACGTCATAGCCTTAAATGGAACGCCTCAGAGAGAGGCAGAGACATGGTACTTATAAACTTAAAAGTACCATGTCTCTGGAGCGAGGTAACGCCGCATATTGCGTCATGTTTTTTCGTGCGCGCAGGCCCCATCGAATTATAAGACGTTCTCACGTCAAAAATTGGGTGTTATTTTTTATGACATAATATTTTATACCATTTAAAATCGTTGCAGAACGGTCACTAGCGGCGCGGGGGTCTGAGCGGGGGTGACGCGAGGAGAGGCGCGCGCGCGGGGACTCGTCACGCGCGCGCTGGCGACGCTTCGTCGCACACTGGTCCCAAAGTAAAATAAATGGGACATTAAGAATTTTCGGATCGAAGGTCAACGGATCAGGCTGATGTTTTTTTGTAGACAGCTAATGTAATTACAAGTCACTTCTATAGATGTCGTTTTTTTCAATGCCGTATCTACAGAGATAAAAAATAATTAAAAAAAAATTGTATGGACGAAATCATAATTTTTTTTATTTTATTACAAGATTCAAACGTATTCCTGCCTGCCTGATCCGTTGACCTTCGATCCGAAAATTCTTAATGTCCCATTTATTTTACTTTGGCGTCGTGTCCAATTATATTATTTTTTAGGATAACTTTCGGAAGCTTTTTCTCAACATTTTATGGTGAGTACTGAGTGATTAATGATTATTGATTTTAAAAGAAAAAATACGTGTATTTTAATTTTTAACAAGGATCAATATACCAAAATTTGGTAGGAAGGTTTAATTGCACCCTGTATGTACTTAGGCGAAGCGAAGTTTGGCTTACCTCAATTTGTGGTTTGTGTATGTGGTCCGTCTAGTTTTTTTCTGATCTGCGCGTACATATTAAGCGTATTATAATTACACAACAATTCCTAGTTTTTGTTTACAATACCTACCTACCTATTGGCTATTTATGTAGGTGCTAGACGCTAGTTTATGCTAGTTGCAGGCTAATGACTTCTAAACTATCAATCTACCTATGCTATGATTATAATTAATATGCCCTACTTACGCTTAGCAACATATTATTAGGTACATGATATCAATGCAAAAGTTTGTGATTATGGATGTTGGTACGGAACGCTTTTTACAAAAGTCCCACGCGCGCTTGACCTGTTTAAAAAAGTTCTTGGCTAAATATGAGCACGAGTCACGAGTCACGTCTCACTCAGTACCTACTCACAATAATTATTATGTACTTATATGTAAGTATATTGAATTATGCGACAATATTGTGTATGTCTGTCTGTTACCTCTTTACACGTAAACCGCTGTAAACTGATTTGGAATACCTTATGATTTATAATATTATAGCGATAGTTTGTCAGGACACAAACTATCGGCCTCGGGAGTCAGGACATAGAAAAGTTTTTGTCTTTGAGATAGATAGGTAGTTTTACGGTTTCCGTGCGTTATCGGTACAATTTTTGGTGTTGTTGCCGGTAACATTTAATTTAGTACCTATAATAATAAGTATTAATATCATTACGAATTTAACATTACCTCCTATAAACAGCTTAGTAGTCCATTAATTTACACTCATAGTTTTAATTGATAGGTGTCGGTTTACTGTTCACGAATATAACAAGATGACGTAAACATTATCACACTGGCGCATATAATCGTCCAAGTCAGTGTAAAGTAAAACGCAATGACCCAGCAATATCTTTTTAGGGTTCCGTACCCAAAGGGTAAAAACGGGACCTTATTACTGACACTTCGATGTCTGTCCGTCTATCTGTCCGTCTGTCTGTCCGTCTGTCTGTCTCCAGGCTGTATCTCAAAAACTGCTATAGCTAGACTTCTGAAATTTTCACAGATTGTGTATTTCTGTTGCCGCTTTATCATCAAATACTAAAAACAAAATAAAATTAATAATTAAGGGGGGCTCCAATGCAACAAACGTGATTTTTTTGGCCTTTTTTGCTCGATTTCAATACATATTAGACACTTGAAATTTTAAAAAATCCTTGATTGTATGTATTCTTTAATAATTAATAATAATATTAAAATAAAATCGAGTCCGACTCGCACTTGGCCGATTATTTTTTTCTTTTACTTTATTTGACGGAGAAGTGGCACGGTCGTATGGTTGAGACTTGAGACCCCATCAGATTGTATCAGAGGCTCCTAAAACAATATTAATGTTAGTGGTAAGGTAAATTAAAATAAAGACTCTTAAACTTAGGATCAATCACCTGACACCTCACGATGTAGGTACCTACTACCTACGTGTTAGAATATCTTCGTTACAATAAATTGAACACCTGAAAAGTGAACATGAAACTTACCCAAGCTTACTTTAATAGTTACTAGTTAGTCGGTAGTTGACGTTGATCAGCAGGGCAATCGCGCTAATTATTTTCAACTGAACCGCAAATGAAACTCGGACGTTGATCGACTTTTGGAACGATTCGGTATCGCGCTAACGTTTTGACAGCCAGTTGAGACGTTACTGAACCTCAGCCCAAGCGCAAACGCTGTCAAAACAAAAAGTTGATACAATGCTACTTCTACTCGCACGTTTCTGAAACGTTTCTTATTTTGGTGTGTTAAATTGACGAAAATCGATGGAAAAATATAACATAAGCTATAATCAAATTATTATATAAGCTTATGTTTTACTTCAAAGCTGTAAAATAACACTACGGACTAAGTATTTGGGTTTGATAAAAAGTGAATTGAATTTTGACATTACTTACTTCTTTACTTAAATGTTTTCTGCGCCACATATAACTTAAAACTTTTGTCACAAGTCACTAGTCACTACTCAACACTTATGGCGTTTGTAAAATATAGTAAAATTGAATTACGTAAATTATAAACTCCAAGTAATATTCATTCGCATTCATAACTACCAAAACAACTTCACTCTTGTCATATAATTCATATGTTATTAAACAAAATTTGTCAATTGACCAATTAACGCATCGGAAAAAATTTGTTCATATTTAAGCCAATCAAAATTAAAACAGAAGGGCGCTGATTGGTCAGCTGCAATGTCTGTCTAAAGGTCAAACGTTGCGCTTCGTTCGAGTTCCATCTAAGGTTGAGTTATGTTTGAAACCATGTTGAAACGTTAGCACGATACTGAAATTTGTTCAGACGCAGCGGAACCAAACCTTAACTGAACCACAACCAAAGTAGATGTGAACCTGAATTGAAACGTTTAAAAATAACGCGACTGCCCTGCTGCATGAAACGTCTGAAATTAAGCGTAATAATAAGTAACTTCACATTAAGGCTTAAACTAGGAATCCAATCACAAAATTTTGCATAAGGATTAATCAGTTTACGTACTCGAGACAAAACTATTTTTAATTTCCAATGCCTTGAGCGACGTTGCATTGCCGAACAGTGCAGCAGTGTGATAACACTGTTTAACTCGCCCTCAAACGCTTTGACATTCACTAGTTCTGCATCAGCTACACGCGGCTAAACACACAGAAGAACGGTATCTGTTTTGCAGTAGGTACTAGTTAACTGGTTATTATATTTTTTGAAGGTTAAAATTCAGTGTTTTGTAGCACGTAAAAAATTGAGTGTTATGATAAAATATATACTCACTTTGTAAATTGTAATAATATATCTTATAATATTATGGTTCTTTTAACATAAACAATTTTTAATTAAGTTTTGTGCTCAAAGAGGAACAACGTGAATGGTAATAATATTTTGATACCAATTTGTAAACATTCAAGTGAAATTCCGAATACGGGACTGAAGTTTGGAATACGTCATCAAACTGTCAAAAACAATTAATTGTCTACTTTCTGAAATGTCATTGTCAAATACCCAAAATGGCTACAGAGGTGCAATGCGGTGATTCCGCGGAAACGATAAAACAAAAATCATGATTGAAATACACCAGATAAATCCTCTAAAATGATGTGATTGCGTGATTTAAGTGCTCTTTTAAAATAAATTACCTGTCTCTCCTAGTGAATTTTAAGTATTTGTTTAGTATGTTGCGCAGAGTTAATTTTTATTCAATATGCATAGCGTTCGGCCTAAGTGTTCTTTTAATTTTGGCTGGAAGTCGATATACAGATAATAATGTTTACCGTCCAGCGACAGAGAGTCGTAGAAACATTAAGAATTATTATAGGAGCGAGGACTCAGATGACATTTACGTTCAGCCAATTCCTACAAATGCATTCGACGGTTCGCCTGATATTGAGAAGATTTTGGAGAAAACTCGCGCAAAAATCAAACACGAATTGTATAACTACAACTTCAACCAGTCCAACGTCCATAACCTAGAAGATTTGCTGCTGGAATCTGGAGGCAAGCCAGTGCGGAGTATTATAACATCTACATGGAGGTCTGGTACCACTTTCCTTGGAGAAATATTGAATGCGCAGCCCGGAAACTACTACCATTATGAACCACTCCTGAACTATGGCATTATCCAGATCAGAGGGACCCCGGAGTCCGATAAAGCCCTGAAAACTCTGAAGAAGATGTTGCATTGTAAATATGAAGGTATGGAGGATTATTTTGAGTACGGCAAAACTCATTTGCACCAGTTTAGCCATAACACTAGACTATGGGACCACTGTAAATATAAGAAAGAACTTTGTTTTGATGCGGACTTCACATCAAGATTTTGTAAGCTGTTCCCCTTTCAAAGTATGAAGGTGGTGCGAGTTAGGTTACGCCTTATGAAACAATTATTAGAAGATAAAGAGTGAGTATTTATTTATTTTCACATATTTATTGTTTTATCTTTAAATTATGATAATAATCCCTCGATCTTGGATTCCTGGAAATCTATTGTTATTGCTGTCGAATTCGACCACTTGGGAGTTAAAGCAAAAATATTATTATGTGTTAAGAAGACAATGATTTATGATGATGTTTCTCGTGTGACTATATTTTTTTTACTCAAACTAAAAACTACGCCAATTCCCATGTTGTAACAGCTCATTGATTGTATACACCAAAATAATCTAAAATAAATTACCTTTTTTAGGTTAAATGTGAAAGTGATACTATTGATCCGAGACCCTCGTGGTGTGATGCAGTCACGGCAGCATCGAAACTTCTGCCAGCCATCCTCAGACTGTTGGAAACCAGAGCTGCTCTGTGCCGACATGATAAGTGACTATGTGGCGGCTGGTCGGCTTCTACAGAATTATCCAAAAAGACTTATGTAAGTTTTTCACTTATACTTGCTGGCACCTACAATACTCCTTTACTAAGTATCCATTGTTTTTTTAAAATATTCTTCTTAAATGTCAGTTCACTAACATTAACATAAAGGCACAATAAATAATAATTAATGATTTCTAAAAAGTTTAACCATTATGTCCTTCTTGTTGTAAAGGCAAAAGTTGTTATAGTCGCAATTTTAAGCCATATCCAACCCAATTGGAATTTAACACAATTCCTGTGATAGGGCGATCGCACACGACATACTTTTGTGTGATCAAAGTCTGCGGCTTCCATACATTCCGCATGGCGCGCGCCATCAGATTGTATGGAAGCCGCAGACTTTGATCGCACAAAAGTCTGTCGTGTGCGATCTCCCTAAATGGCAACAGAAAATATTTCAAACTAGTAGAAATAACTTCTGCAATGTAGTTTGATTTGAGGACATAATTAAAATTTAAACATTGTTCTTATAAATAGTTTTTGCTTAGTATATTTTTTGTTTTCCTGATGATGTAGTGAAGAACAGAGCAATTAGGAACTATTTTGTTTTTGTGCTTCCAACTCTGTAGATTAGGTATTTTATCAACAAAATAATAGAACATATTATTTATTTGAATGGATTATAAATAAATATAATATATTGTATAAACAAATCTTGTCACTAACTCTGTTTTAACATTGCGATTTAATTTTGGTTTTGTGATCAAGGGAGCTAACCTATGATCACAAAAGGAGCCAACCTTTGTGTACAGGTTTTTTTTTTTTTTTTTTAATTAAATAAGGGGGCAAACGAGCAAACGGGTCACCTGATGGTAAGCAACTACCGTCGCCCATGGACACTCGCAACATCAGAAGAGCTGCAGGTGCGTTGCCGGCCTTTTAAGAGGGAATACGCTCTTTTCTTGAAGGTTTGCAGGTCGTATAGGTCCGGAAATACTGCTGGTGGCAGTTCGTTCCAGAGTTACAGTGCGCGGCAGAAAGTTACGCGAAAAACGCACTGTGGAAGACTGCCACTCATCAAGGTGATGAGGATGGTACGTTTTTCGCGTGGGACGATGGCGAAAAGTTGCAGGTGGTATGATTCCGAACAATTCCTCAGAGCACTCCCCGTGATACAACCGATAGAGAATGCAGAGTGAAGCTACATCTCGGCGTAATTCCAAGGGGTCCAAGCTGTTTGAAACACTATGGCAGTCAACAATTCGAGCGGCCCTTCGTTGGATACGATCCAGAGGGAGCAGTTGGTATTTTGGCGCCCCTGCTCAGAGATGGGAACAATATTCCATATGAGGCCGAACCTGCGCCTTGTAGAGTTGTAGGCGTTGGTCCGGACTGAAGTACTGTCTCGCTCTGTTAAGAACACCAAGCTTCTTCGAGGCTAGTTTGGCCTTACCCTCTAGATGATATCGGAACTGGACTTCGCTCGATATGTTGACGCCAAGTATCTCAATGCTAGGGGAGATGGTTAACGATGTGCCCTCGAAACGAGGATATACGACCATTGGTGACTTTTTAGTGGTGAACGCGCAGACTTGTATCTTGGCGGGGTTGAATTGGACTAAGTTACGTCTACCCCATTCAGAGACCTTCTCCAATGAATTCTTCACCTTAGACACAAGTTCGTTTCGACTCTCAATGACATTTAGCCGAGAAATATTGGGGGAGCCGGTATATACAGCATCACCTGTACTATCATCTGCATAGCAATGAATGCCGCTGGTCTGCAACATGTCATTGATATGCAGTATGAATAGAGTAGGCGATAGCACACAGCCCTGAGGGACACCAGCATCAACAGACTGAGTTTCCGAGCATTCGCCGTCAACTACGACCTTTATGCTTCTGTCTGCTAAGAAACCAGTGACCCACTTACATAATTTCTCGGGCAGCCCGTATGATGGAAGCTTTGATAGCAGCGCTTTATGCCAAACCCGTTAAAAAGCCTTCGCAATGTCCAAACTAACAGCCAATGCCTCTCCCTTCGACTCAATTGCCTGAGCCCAACGATGAGTCAGGTACGCCAAAAGATCACCAGCCGAGCGACCCTTACGGAACCCGTATTGTTTGTCGCTTAGTAATCCCTGGCCGTCCAAGTATCGAAGAAGCTGGCTATTGATAATGGATTCCATTATCTTTGAGAAGCGAGAGGTTATAGCGATTGGTCTGTAGTTGGAAGGATTTGAGCGATCACCTTTTTTGGGGATCGGGTGCACCAAGGCTGTCTTCCAGGAAACCGGGACGATGCCAGTGGAATAGGAGAGCCGAAAAAGACGCGTCAAGACCGGAGCCAACTCTGGAGCACACTTTTTCAACATAATAGGCGGGATTCCGTCAGGCCCACTCGACTTTTGGATATCAAAAGAACAGAGGGCTTTTCGCACTGAGCGCTGATGAAACTGAATATCCGACATGATGCTCGTGCATCGCGGTATGGTCGGCGGTTTCTGCCCCCCATCATCCAGGGTCGAGTTTGACGCAAAGAACTTGCCCAGAAGATCGGCTTTGTCTTTTGCGTCCTGGGCCAACGATCCATTTCCTATGTGTAGGGATGGTAGGGTTGGCTTGCAGAAATTTCCTTCAATAGCTTTGGCCAGAGGCCAGAATGCACGGGTTCCTGGTTGGTAATCAAAAAGGAAATTATAAAAATTTCCTTTTTGATTACCAAAGCATGTAATAGTGTATACTGAACTTAAAAATAAATATACTATACATAAAGTCATAGCATTATGGAAGAAAAACCTATTTAGAATCAAGGTTACAGTAATCATGAAACGGGGAAAATGTGGAACAACTTTTTTCCAACAAAAGGTCTTTGTTTGTGAAGTATTAAGGCCATTGTTTTACAAAACAGTCATTTTCATTGAAAGTAGACTTTGAGTTATTAATTTCGAAATATTCGCAAACTTTCCTGCTTCTGTTTCTATGTATTATGAGCAGTCTTAACTGAAAACTTTATATATTAAATTGCATTGAAGCTTACAGTTACATAACATTATAATACTAGCGACCCGCCCCGGCGTCGCACAGGTATAAAATATATAGCCACTGAAAAAATGATTAAAATCGATAGCCTATGATCCTTCACGTGGTCTACTTCTTATCTGTGCCAAATAACATAAAAATTGCTCCAGTAGTTCGCGAGATAAGCCCTTTCAAATAATTTCCCCCGTTTTCTCCACATTCTCCTATTAGTAGCCTATAGCCTTCCTCAATAAATGGGCTATCTAACACTGAAAGAATTTTTCAAATCGGACCAGTAGTTCCTGAGATTAGCGCGTTCAAGTTAGCCCTTTCAAATAATTTTCCCCGTTTTTCCACATTTTCCTCTATTTCTTCGCTCCTATTAGTCTTAACGTGATAAAGACTTCCTTGATAAATGGGCTATCTAACCCTGAATCATCAAAATCCGTTGTGTAGTTTTAAAGATTAAAGGCAACAAAGGGACATGAGGGAAAAAAGCGACTTTGTTTTTTAATATGTAAAGGGCAGTTCCATATGTGACTGACTCTACATTTGATACGACTTGCGTTTTATTTTGTCATATATTATGGTTACTATTATGTTGTTAATATCAATTTTAAGATGGCTTTGTAGCAGATTAAACAAGTTAACTTATGTATAAAAAATGGTAATCACTGTTGTTTTCAAATAGCATTTATTTAGTCAAACATAAACGTGACTGACACTACAAGCAAAAGGAAGGAAGTTTCCGAGAGTGTTTGTAAAATCCAATAATCTTCCTCTCTCTGTGCTAAATAACTCTACTTTGTATTTTTATCGAAAGTGCATGAAATAAACTATTATAAAATGGTTACCTATAACCTGTAAGTTATTTAAAAAAATATTTACTAGCAAAAGAAATTGTGACCGACACTACAGCCCAAAACGTGACCGACACTACACTCACTTTGTGCAGGTAAAAGTCGGTAGTTTTACATGAAACCTTAAAATTTTTATATCTCAGCACGTACATTACGAACTCTAAAATTATATAAAAGCAAATCAGTAATTAGTTAATTCATTAAAATGCTTTTTTTAAACTTAAACATCACAAAAACGAAACCACTAATAATTTGTCAAAAAATAACTTAACACGAAATTTTCTCAAAAACTATTAACATAATAACCCAAGAGCCAGCGATAGGCAGACTTTCATAATTTTTTTAAGCTAAAAATTTTCCTTTATAATTATGAGCCCTATAGAGGTAAGAACGACCAGACACTATGGAGTTTCGGTCGCTACTTACTTACTTTAGAAGGTTTCCAGTTCTGCAGGTCTACGTTACCTTCAATAAAGTTTAAAGATCAATAATTTTATCTTATTTTCTTGCGATATCTGTAAGAATCTCATATTCTACTGCCAGATTTTGTGGCAATTGCTTTCCATTTCCAGACATCGCTAAATTTTAGATTTTATTTGACTTTGAGGTGGCCTGGCAGGTTCCTAAAATAATAATTTAGCTTTCTGCTTCTCTCTCTGATTTCTATAGCTATTTTCGCCATCTATCAGCAAAAATAACAAACAAAACGCTACTTTTGGGCGTGATCGACTCTATAATGTGACTGACACCACAAAAATGTTTTTTAGAGTTTAGGTGTTATAAAAAAAGATGACAAATTATTAATGCCGGCATCATTTGAGTAACGCCGTCACGTAGGAAAGTTTCTAATTTTATTGATGTAAAAGTAATTTTCCTGTAGTTAAAGATAAAAGTATTGTTTTTTATGTGACCGACACTCGACACTGTGATCTTACAAGCCTATTATATCTTTTTAAAAATGAATTTTATCGAATCTCAAAAGCTATATCGGTATTTAATTGTTTGAACAGTCAGTGTGTAACAAATTAAGACAAGAATTTAAAGTACATAACGTGAAAACTAAGTCAGAACTTCAGCACACAAAACCACACTCAGCCGAGCTCACGACATCATCTCATAAATGGCAGCTTTGCTAAAAAAGTAATGCTTAGAAATTGTTGCTTCTATAAAATCTTAATAGTATCATAATATTGTGACTATAATTAAGTATTTTTAATACCAAAATCAGGTATTTATTTTCTTAGTTTATGGTAGACTTTTACATGGAACTGCCCTATAGATAAGCAGATGTTTGAATCAGTTTAAAAAACTCGATAAATGGTTGAGTTTGTAGGTCGGAAAATCTTTGATAATAATTAAATAAATAAATTATTAGCAAAGTCTTAAAATAAATAAATTAATAAATAAGACTTTATTCTCTCTTAAATTATTGACTAAAGCTTTTTGTATAATAATACGCTTGCAGCGAGTTCGCTCCGGCGAGGCTACCTCAGACTGGTGTGTTCTTGATGCGGGGGTACCCCAGGGCGGCGTTCTTTCTCCTCTCCTGTTTTCAATGTTTATAAATAACATCACTCTAATAATCAGATCCTACTTCCATCTCTACGCAGACGACTTGCAAATCTACCGCCATTGTCATATCCTCGACATCGTCTCTGCAGTCAATGACATCAACTCTGATCTTGAGCGAATAGCTAACTGGGCAAAATCTTTCGGTCTGTTGGTAAATCCCAGCAAATCGCAAGCCATGATCATAGGCAGCAGATATATGTCTCAACGGTTATGCAACGTTCCAAGCGTAATTTATGATGGCACTGTTATCGAATACACAGACTCGGCCAAAAACCTTGGCATAATTCTTGACCGTAACCTGTCATGGAACCCGCAAGTGACCGAAGTAAGCAGGAAAGTCCACTATTCACTACACACGCTGAGGCGCCTCCAAAACTTCCTACCTATACATACCAAAATTTTCCTTGTCCAGACACTCATCTTTCCCATCCTAGACTACGCCGATTCCTGCTACCTAGACGCCACTGAGGAGCAGTTAACTAGGCTAGAACGTCTACAGAATCTGTGTATACGTTTCGTGTTCGACTTGAGAAAGTTCGACCATATCTCGGCCTACCGTACAAAACTTAAATGGCTCCCTATCCGTCTCCGCCGTAACTCCCACATCCTCTGCCTACTTTACAACATCCTGTACAATCCTCGCTCTCCTCCATACCTCCTCGACAGATTCAACTTCTCTCGATCTCCTGATGTCCCTTGTAGGTCCAATGTCCGGTCTAATCTCTCCCTCCCCTCCCATCGTTCCAACTTCTACTCCTACTCGTTCACTGTTCATGCTGTCAGATTGTGGAACTCGCTCCCTCACACCATCCGTGATAGTCCCACCATTACTGTTTTTAAAAGACGCTTGAAAGAGCACTACCTCGAATCTCCATCCATTTAAATACCGTTATTATATATACATATAGTATTTATTCATTATTCTTATATTACTATTTATTATTTATTGTATGTTGTAGCTATAGCATTTGGTAAATGTATAATTTATTTATTTTGTTATCATATAATATTAACTTATCTGGTCATTATTATTATTATTATTATTTTATTATTAGTTTTATTGTAAGAAGTACATGTTTATTTAATATTACATTCATGATTGTGCACGTCCTATCTGCTATCCTTATCCAATCTCTCTCCGTAGGGCTGCTGGAAGAGATTTCTATTAGAAATAAGCAGACCCTTTGTGTCGTCTTACTATGTAAATTATTGTTTTGTTAATATTTCTTGTGCACAATAAATCATTAAATAAAAAAAAAAAAATAATGTCTCAAATGTTCAATATCTTTCTTGTTTTTCAGGGCCTTACGTTATGAGGAGTTAGCCCTAAGCCCGAACAGCACGACTCACAAACTGATGAAGTTCCTAGGGCTCTCTGTGAGTCCTTCCATCAACGAGTTTTTGGTTCTGCACACCAATGTGGAGGTGGCTGGAGTCAGCTCTACGTTCCGAGTGTCCAAAGAAGTGCCTTTCCGATGGAAGAATATACTGGACTTCAGTTATGTTGATGAAATACAGGTAAGAAAAAGCACAAGCAGTTCTAAAAATGAATATAATACATTTCTGAATGCTATTTCCTATAGTTATGCTTATGTATAATGCGCACGCAACTATGTACACACGTGCGTATACGCACGCTCGAACTTACGTATTCACAATATTATGAGAGCTGCATATATTTGCAGTGAATGGGCGTTTTCACACTGCGACGGTAACGACACGACACGATACCACAGAATAGATAAGGGCCACCGCACATATAATACAATTTCAAGTTGGCCGACTATCGTACAAACTAAATTGCGTAGTGTCACAATTTAATTGGACAACTTCATCGTGTACGCTGCCAGCCGCAGACTTTTAGATTTAGTTGGTAACGGTGTTGCTAGCCTAGCGACGTGCGTGTTAAGGTGAACGCAGATTTGGCCGCACCGCACGCACCGCAGTCGCCGCATTTCGAATTCTTCATATAAAGAATGTAGAAGTTGCGAAGACTGCGGCGCGGGTAGGTATGCGAGCTTGCCTATAACTTCATATAAAGAATTTGAAATGCGGCGACTGCGGTGCGTGCGGTGCGGCCAAATCTGCGTTCACCTTTAAAATGCGTAAAAAGCACACTTTTATTGTGGCACTAATAAAACGAAGGCGAAAAGAAAGGAGAATATTTTGGGTGCATTCAATATTAAGTGACAGAATATTAGAATTAGTACGATAGTCAGTTTGTACGATAGTCGGCCAACTTGAAATTGTATAATATGTGCGGTGGCCCTCTATTCTGTGGTATCGTGTCGTGTCGTTATCGTGCAGTGTGCAAACGCCCATTAGCTCAATTTCTCCAAAATTTTTCCATTATAAAGCGTCATAAGCCTCAAGTAACTAAAATAATTGAATCATAAATAAAAAAGTCAGTTCAAGGTGCTATAAAATTAACTGCCTGCATGCTGTTTGCACACAACCAAAGGTCGATTTTTGGGCGATTAAACGGTTATCACCTTATCCTTCGCCAAAGCCAAAGTTGAAATCGAAGATATTATATGCCAGATCAGATACTAGTTCAAGTTTTGAAACTGGCTGAATCTCTTTAATTTTTATTATTTATGTCTCGAAAAAAAGCTTTATACTTTTTACAATAATATAGAACAAAGGTGTGTCCATGGGCGAACCGAGGGGGGGGGGGGGGGGGGGGGGGCAGGGGGGGGGGGGTGCAGATGCCCCCCCCCTGGAAGCTAAAATAAACGTCAATTTTCCTGGAAAGTGGGAATTCAAAACGTGTTATCTACTCTGCGTAAAATGAAGTGTTGGAAACAAAATATCTTTTAAGGCCAGGCCAGTTCGAAAAGACTGATTTTTAAGCTTCCAGTCTGAAGAAATTATGTGGAATTCTCTTACATCAAAATTAATGTAGACTCAAAAAGGAACAAAGTTATGACTTATGATATATGATTTTTTTTACAAAAAGGATAGCTTTTTTATAGTTCTAAGGAAATAACTAAATAGTTTTTTAATAAAGGGGGGGGGGGGGAGCTCATGCTGCCCCCCCTAGCTGAATTCCTGGGTACGCCCATGGGTGTGTCGATCCTTGGCGATACCAATCAGCCTAATAGTTAATTGAATCAGGCGTTACTTTGCGGAAATCCATAGCTTAAAATTTAGTTTGTTATTATTTTTTTAAAAATAATAACAAACTAAATTTTAATCAGCCTAATACCTTATGAAATATGCTTTCATCCATAATATATTAATCAAATTCAAATCACGTCTATCATCATTTTAAAGGTCATTTAAAAATGCACCCCAAATGAGACAAAGAACCTGAAAAACTTGCTACTGACTTTGACCTCGTCCTTAATTGGCTAATTCATCATCATTGGATCCAGCAAGACTAGACAGTTTCCTGTCTGACTGACGAGGTCACAGATTATAAAACAATTACATCTTATATATAAAATTCTCGTGTCACAAATGTTAGTCCACGAACTCCTCCGAAACGGCTTTACTGATTTTTACCTATATGCATATTCAGTAGGTCTGAGAATCGGCTACTGGGTACTTTATATATTGATAAGTGCAATTGTTGAATAAATAATAGTAAATTATTACAACCTGAGACTGACGGCGACCATTGTTTGTGCGACGGGATAACGATCGACGTTGCCATGGCGACATACTTATTTAGTCACTTCAATAAAATAATATGGGCGAAATACTTTAAGGCAAAGCAACGTTTGCCGGGACAGCTAGTATTATTATATTTTTTTAGACCTTCCTCGCCGATTCTAAGCAGCTGCTTGAGTAATGACCATGTTATTGTCAATTATACACAATTGTATTGAAAAGGGAGATCGCAGACGACAGACTTTTGTGCGATCAAAGTCTGCGGCTTACATACATTCCGCATGGCGCGCGCCATCAGATTGTATGGAAGACTTTGATCGCACAAAAGTCTGTCGTCTGCGACCTCCCTAATTGAAACCTTGATTGAAGTTTAATAAATGTTGTTGAAATAAAAATAATATTTTCAGATTCAAATGTGCTTGGAATACGAACTTTTGGAGTCCAATTACGCGACAATAATCTCACGAATCACGCGCTTTTTCGATAGCATTGCTATTAGTTGCTAACGTCACATGCCGCTTCATTTCAAAAGGTCATAATATCCATATAACATTTGAAAGTAATAATTTTTAACTAACTAAAATTATTATTCTAGTCGAAAGTTCTCGTCGCTTTTGCAGTTGCAAATCACACCAAAGCCATAAACGAGCCTTGGCTCTGACTTGGTTTATGGTCACAACTTTCCTAAGACTTGTCCTATTTAAAGTAGGTCGGGTGGATCTCAAGAACAAGGTTCTATGGATCTTTATCAGTTTAAGGGGACTTCAGTTTTACACCACAGGCACTAAGGGGGTAGTTGTGAATATGATAACATCTCTTTATAGTGCCTAAGAGTTGATTTTCACTGTTACGAGACGTGTTGATTCAGCCTCATTAGAGTCGGGGCTGACTACTTGTTACTGTCTCTTTTACTACCACAGGTACTCAAAAACTACGCGATAGAAGCGAAATAGAGATATTTTCGTTAGTGAGTGAAAGAGACAGGCATCTACAGGTCTAGTTCAAATTTATTGCAAACTCATTGTATTAGATAAGACCATAGATGTTTAATGATTGAATCCGAAATTATAAAAAATAAAGTAAAAAGTTCTTTAGAATCTTTATGTATTGTAGTTTACAAGTACATAGGTATAAAAATATTTAATTTCATAATAAGATGTAATACTTTCGTAAACAATAAACTTACCTAACGTTTACGCTAGGCTTACCTACTTAGTTATCTTACGTTTTGATGAATAAACAGCGTAATAATTATCATATTACAAAACATACGTCCTCGTGAGTCTTTACTCTTGTCAATGTCGAGCTGTTACGTTGTTTGAGTTGCAGAAAAAAACAGCTGATATAATCTCTGATAGTGTAAATAATAGGTATTTCCACGAATGACGTGCACGTTGTAGAATATATAATTTACAAAACTATGTTTAAAAAAAAATGACAGTCCTAGAATGCGCGTACCAATCTTAAGTCTACCCAATCAACAGAATAGTTTCCAGCATTTGAAGGTCGCGAGATTACGGGTTGTGAGTTGTGACGTGTAGTTGTTAAGGGCCGCGTACAACTTTTACTTCCTTTGGCGAAATCATAGGGACCAATGTAAGACGGAGGAAAAATGTAATACGAATCCGCCTGGTCACTGATCTAGCGTGTCGCCGACAAGAAAAGACCAAGAAATTGGAGAACTGACCCTCAAATTTTGCTAACCTGAAATTCAGCCCATAATAATTTGATTAATAATTATTTCTAGCAAAAATGCAAGGAGGCTATGGAGCTATGGGGCTACCGTATAGCGGACAACGCAACGCACATGGCCGGCAAGGATTTCGACCCACTCGACGAGTACAACATCACCCAGTGAGACAATTGTGACGTCACTTCTGCTTTCCCACTTCGTGCGGGCAGCTTTACTCACTAAGGTTGGTAAGGTTTTTTTTATATGGGAATAATAAACAGTCACGTAGAACAATGCGTTAAAATGCGTTAAAAAGAGCGTAAAAAAATTCAGGATCGTTTTCCTAAATCAAATCAAGTCTGAAGTTAAAGTCGAAATAAATGTGGTAGACGAAAAAGTAAAGTGCTAAATTCTTTTTAGAAATTTATTGTGGAATTTTGGAATTTGTCGCTTTACGATTATGTACGCTTCATCTTTCAAAATGTTCTGTGTTAACTGTCTCTTCAAAAATATTCCATAGAATATGCCGACGTCGACGTCTTATTGATTCAAAGCCTTATTGATGAATATAGATTGAAGCAGTGCGCAGCTTAATATTAGCATTTTTATTACGTTTAGAGTGTTGAATCTAGAGTCTAGAATATAATATCATCCATCGGTTCCTACATTTACTTACATTTTACCTGATTGTGCTAAAAGGAAGTCTTAGTATATAATATCTTTTGAGTTTATAGATTTGTGTTTATTTCTTTGGTATAACCTTGGGTCTAAACGGCTTGACAGATGACAGAACTTAAGCGTGAGATGAATCTTTAGATTCGTCTTGGTCGGAAATCTTGACACTAAGTACTAAAGGCAGAATTTCGTTTCTGTTGGACCTTACGTTATTATGCCGTATATACCCAGTCCGACATATTTTCCCAGTCGACTAAACCTTAAATTGTTTTCATTTTCAGATGATGCTGCGTAATTCTAACAGCGATTATATCATTGAAATCACGATAATTAAGAAATACAGGTATTATTTTAAAATAGTTGATATTCGCAAACCTTTAAACGTACGTAATAACTAATAACGTAATAATAATATTATGTATCGCATGTAGCATCTAAAATTAATTTTACAATAATATTCGAAACAAATAACTTTAGTTGTTTATTTACTTTTAGTTTTTTTTTGTGTCAATTTCCTTTAAAAATAAGGTCACGAGGTATAGTACTGTCACCTTCAAAAGTTGTTTTCATAATATTTATAATCATTTCATATTTTAACATTGACGTCATTTCTACGCGTATTTTTTCTAGTCATCGCAAAGTATTCTCTAAATCTACTAACAAAATAAATTTGATCTCCACGGAGTCTTTAAAAAAATTAAATAAGTAATATATTTTAAAGAAATTGGCACCCTTTTTGTTAAGACTGAATTTTGTCTTTCTTCCATAACTGTGAGTTGTGATGTATTTTTAATGGGTTGGCCGCGTCGACGTGGTCACTCAATTGAGGCATTTAATGAATTGGCTACGATTCAGCCGTTTAATTAACTGACCACGACGTCGGCTGCTCGTGACTTTGTCGAGGTTGTGCGAACACCTTGGATGTGTTTTTATATCAAAACGTAAAAGAAGGACCAGTAGTACATTTAAGATTGAAATTGTTTATATACTTGACGGGTATTTGAACAATGTTCACTCGCACCACACTTAGACTCGTAGCACTCATGGAATTGAAACCTATGCTTCCACTGTAGGTAAGGTATAGCTTGATAGCAAATGTACGGGCAAAAATATGATAAACGCACGCAACGAATCTGTCCATGACATTTACGAATCACGTTTTTGTTCTCGACTGTACTGAAACATCGATGTATGAATCTAGAGACATCACATGAAACTAATTTGTGTTTTGAACGAACAAAGATGTTTCTAGGCTTGTATGTCGATGTTTGCATCGAACAACGCGGTTATAAAGTGAAGCACACTTTTTGTAGTGGCGTTTTTGCCAATAACTTACGTTGTACGTACGGAAATTGCTCGGAGATTTGAAACGCATGTTGATATTATTTTCGTAGCTACTAGATTAATCGTGTAGGAGTTAATGCAACTCGAAATCAATAAAAAAAGTGTTCTTACCATGAAAATGGCAATGAAACTAAAGGTTCCTTTACACGTCACGCAGCGAAGCTTTAGTGCACAATTTGTTAATGTTTAGGCCTAAAATAGATCATTTTGCAATAATATTGCCAGACATTTATCATAAGCAATTTTTACACTATACAGTAATTTTAACAGTGGTAGTCTTATTTTATTTGTGACGACAACACCAAGTAGAAATAAATATCGCAAAAGTGCTGCCAGTTTATAATTTAATTATAGTTATTTACGTTTTATTAATAACAGTCACGATAGGCTACTTGACCTATATTCAATTTCATTGAACAAATGCATATTTCTAGTAGAACTTGGCCTAGGAAACCATATTTCACCCTTATCATCAAATAAAAGCTTATGATTGATAAATAAAGTCGATTTGAAAATATGATTTTATGAAAATAGGATTTGTACTGACGAAAACGCTTTTGCGGTACTTCCGATTTGGATGTGACGTCATCCTCATAGTAATTTACTATCTTTTATTTATCGCGCTCGTTATATGTAAGTTTATATGTACATAAATAATAAGAATAAGCCTAGAAAGATTTGTACAATATATTTTATTGAATAATTCGCTTAAAACATCAGTTTTATATATTATCTCTATTTATTGTAGACGGGAAATGAAATGGCCAAAACTTTTCTCCACAATTTTTTAACATTACAAATGATTTCTAATTTCTTATTTAATTCTTTTATAATTTTTGGGCACTTTTAGACTCGTACATTTAGCACATAAAAAAATGTTCAATAAAGAGAGTTTAAAATACA
This sequence comes from Polyommatus iphigenia, assembly GCA_963422495.1. Lineage (NCBI taxonomy): Eukaryota > Metazoa > Arthropoda > Insecta > Lepidoptera > Lycaenidae > Polyommatus > Polyommatus iphigenia. The sequence continues at coordinate 29,833,102 of OY730184.1, read as the reverse complement.
AAGCGTATGACGTCACACTATGGCGGACAGTGTTTTCGGCGCCATTTAAGAGGCGTATTTTTCAATCAACATTTTTATGGGTTTCTACTGTGTAAAATATTAAAATATTAGTTTTTTTTTGTGAAAATGAATGATTAAAAAGCGATTAGCATGAAGAAAAAAAGTAGGTCAAGTAGCCTATTATGTATTATTTCTAAATTATTTAACTTAAACATCAGGTTGTTGTGTCAATCATACCAGTCACAATATTACAATTTTTCGTTTTTTCAACTGGCAACATTTACAAGTAGGGTTCAAATTTACAATATTGAGGAGGGGGAACGTTTATGGGTAAATGTACTCCGTCCATGTGTGTGTAACTCAAGTTGGAATGAATTAGTTTTCTTTTATAACCAGTGACAATGCACAAGCATAGTAAGTAGTTAAAAATATTTCTTTAGTTATTACCCTTTTGTCATCAAGTAAAAAAAACTGAACGGCTGTTTATGTAATACTGTTTGGATGAATCCAGAATAATACTTAAAAATATGTCATATACATGTACCAAATTCAATGCTTTGAGTAGCCAATCTAGAGATCTGTAAAAATAGGCGTTTAGTTGAAATGTCTTGATAATGAATTATGCTCATATTTGTCATATCATAAGACGCCTATGTCTTGTATACGTTTTACCCATTAGCATGAGTAGCCAGACCAAGAAAATAAAAGAACCTGAATTGCGGATTTTCAATGAGAGTAACACTATATAATTACAAACATGAAACAACATTGACTTACAGGCTGATCAATATGGCATGGCGGTATTTTTTATTTTCTTGGTCGAGCGATATTGAGCGTGTTCAGAAAATTTAACAGTATACTGGCCGGTGCGGTTTGAAAAATTTGATTTGCTACCGAAACGTCAGATGGCACCAGTCAGTGTACTGTCTAGAGTTTTAGAACACTCCCATTAGTTAGTATTACTCCCGAGGGACTTATAATATTATATAGAAACTCATTTTTAGATTAAATCTAGTGGTATAAATAGAATAACGAATAAAAGTGCACTTGAAGTAAGGTGAGATTAGTGGAATATCTGAACATTTTAAACTCTAAAGTTAGCTAGGAATTGGCATTCTTTTAAGCTAAACTATAATGCTGCGCATTTAAGATGTATTTGGTTAAAGAAATTAATATGCAATTTGTGTATGTATTCATATTCTTATAATATGGTCCAGTTAACTTAGTAATCAGCCATTTTTGGTTGATATAAATTGTATTGTAAGTACAATATTGTAATGTTGATTTCGGTTAAATGTTGTGTACTAGACTTAAGACGTCAATTATATTCTGCAATGAAATTAATTATTGATGTCAATTTTCAATATTATTTAGTTAAGAGTTTACTTGTGCGCATATCTCAATCTAGTAAAAGAGTAGTTGATTAGTTTTAAAATAAATTGTAAAAACGCTATATACTGGCGTTAGAACAAAACTGTGAGATTATGTCGGTAAAACAGTTTAAAATGCAGAAATACGATCGAGTAGAACTCGTACATTAATTGAATAATGTAATTAAAACATTTAATTTGAGACTTTTATGTGTTGTCAAAATATACAATATTATTAGGTGTACAAATATTTATTATATTATTAATATTTAATATTTTTTCGTAATGCAAATACAAGCAATCTTTTTTTATAATTTAAATCATGGCCTGTCGGTAATCTGCTTGTATTTAAAGTGAAATGTGTTTATATTTGATGCTGTGTTTATATGGCAGTTGCAAGTGATTTCCTATTTACGGAGTACATTTTATTATAATAAGGTTAAAAAGCCTTTTGTGTGGCTGGTAAACCTAAAAAACATTGTATTTTCTCGCACAAATATTATTGTGTTATATTCACGTTTCAAAGTTCTCTCAGTGACAAAAGACGCTGTAAAATGCGACATCAACAAGCTGTTTCAAGCCTTATTCATAACACCATCAGCTTATACGGAATTAGTATATTGTGTTCAACAAACGTGGAAACTCTACCCGCTTGTGTATAAATCAGCTACGCGAATAATTATGGTCGTGTGTAGCTGATATAAGAACATAGTGATGTATCTAAAGGTGGGTTTACACCAAAAGAACATAGAGCAAGAACAGCACAAGAACATTCTTTCGTATTCGTTTAGTGTAAACTATAATTCGTTACAACATGCTTTAGATCGTTTACACCAATCGAATCAACAAGAACATCAAGAATAAGAATTTTTGCTCTATAGATGAGAATCATATAGCTCCGTTTAGACCAAACGAGCGAATGCTCATTGCTCATACGTCAACGATAAGTAGTTAATTTATTTTTATAGTCATCAAAGGTTGGATCCCATAAACATCTTTTGTTATGGTATAATTCTATCATTTGTAAACATTTTTCATTACTCCAATCCATATTTACGAAATAACCTTTGATAAACTACCTAAAACCAGCCGCCAAAAAGTAAAAATATCAAGAACACTAAAATCCCTTTGAAGAGACCGCCTCGAAGAGCGAGCACGTCCGAACACGAAAGAACGCTCTAGGCAATTGCTCGAGCGCTCTTGCGTCGTTTACACCAAACGAGCGAGATTCTTAGAGCATTCTACCTATTTACCGCCGAACACGTGGCGAACACACTAGAACAACGAAAGAATGCTCGTTGTTAGTTTACATCAAAAGAGCTTTACTAGAATGAGCATTCGCTCGTTTGGTCTAAACGGAGCTTAAAATAATAAAAATTATCAGAGAATTTTAATAATAACGAAATTTGACATCTCTATGCTCTTGAATCAGCGCTACACACCAATTTACTAATTAGGATAATATGCTTCCTAATAGATCTGACAATATTATATTCAGTTTTGCCTTAAAGAAATACTAGTAGTGATATAGGTTAGGTTTATAACGGATTGCATGCTAGGTTACAGTATATTGTATTTATATTAGTCGTAAGTCAGTTTTTTATACGCACAAATACATTTAATCATTAAGATTTTAGGCGCTTATATAGATTAGACATTAGAAATGCGTCTCATTGTCGCGAACGTCGGGATCGGATGGCAATTCAATGTCAAATAAAGAAGTTTTTCACATCTAGTATATTTTCACATTCAATAAATTATGTTATTATTTTTTGCAAATGCATTGATTTAAAGTTTCACCCTTCTTGTCATAATACTGTTTTACCTACACAGTATTCAAAATAATATGACGTATAGAGATTGCGCTGAACAAAACTAGATGGCGCTTATTCGAATATATAAATCTCTCATCTGTTTCGAAATAAAATAAAGTGGATTGCTATTCGTTTCGAGACACAAAAAGTGTAGAACTTTTGAGTAATAGGAGGTTGTTACATAAATTATTATATATTTTTCGTATTATGGGCTCAGTGGAATACTCAAGATATTTTTGTTGGGATTTATTATATTCAATGTTGTGTACTTATTTGTTGTTTGAAATTACAAAAAGCCTAGCTCGATTATTAGTAGTCTGCAACTGAAGCCTAATACGCATTAAAAAAAAAACATGATAGCAACACCAAGCGTTATAAAATAAAAAAGTGCCTTAGGCCTCCTTTGCAATACAATCGTAATTTATATTTGTATCATATCATTAGCATATCATAAGATAAAACTGAAGCTTTGATTCGCAAAATATGGGTTATGCTTTAAAATCCTTTGATTTAGAATAATTCATTTAGGTAAAAATTTTACATTCGATCAAAGTATGTTGTAATTTTTGAACGAGCTTAATTTTTGTGTAACGATAATTATATTGTTTCTCATTTTAACTTTTAAAAACGTTACTGTGAAGATAAAGGATTACTCTGAAGTGGGCTGCTAGTGAGTCAAAGATAAAAGATTTGTAACTAACTTCAGAGAACTCTTAACGAAAGGTTTCTTTGGGCCTGCGCATACGGCCAATAGAAATGTCTCCGTCGCCTACCATTTGCTTTTCGATAATCGACTCTAGCAAGCCTAATATAAAGTGTTATTTTTCCAAAAAAACAAAAGTGACTTACGTTTTTTTGTGGAAAAACACTATTCGGAGTGTGCTAGACTTAATTATATATTTTACAGTATGCAGATGGACCACGCAGACATATTTGTCGACTGTCCGCGCGGGCCCTTATTGTGAATTTCTTTGACGTTGATGGGATTTGTGTACGTATTTTGTAGAGGAATTTGTTATGAAATTAATTGAAAGTCGCCAGTGATCAAATGACTTTATTCCCAGGAAGCGAATTCAAGCTTAACTTCAGATATGTACAGGTAAAAATTGGAATGAGAAAAGATAAATTTAAATATAAATAACGGATATATTTACTGAAATAAAAGAAATATGGTTTTAAATAAGAAAACGAAATATACTAAACCTTAATGTGAGACCGCGCTGCATAATGTAGCTGCAGTAGCGCGATGCGACACTTCACTTTCCATAGGGGCCTTATCACACTGTCGATTAGCGAGCGATTTGAAAGCGACGCGACTGCGCAGCGCGCACGCCGCGACAGCGCAGCCTCGTCGCGGCGTGGCGTGGACGCCATATTGTACACTCGTATTTTTTATGGTGCTCCCACACCGCAGTTAGAAAATGTTTAGTAACGTTAGTAAACATTTGTTAGCAAACATTTAATCACAATTGTTAAAAATGTTTTCATGTTAGAAAATGTTTAGTAAACGTAAGTTAACAAATTATAGCAAAACAAATGATAACAAAATAAAACATTGTGTTACCTTTTGTTTGCAAACCTTTTATAAAGGACGACGGGGTATGCGGTGAGCCAATACCAGATTTAAATGTTATAAAAAGTTAGTAAACATTAGTAAACATTTTCTATTAGTGTAGGAGCACTTATAACGTGTAACAGTTCCTAACAAAATGTTACAATTGACAACATTTGTTAGTAAATGTTTTTATGTTAGAAAATGCTTACAAACATTTTCTAGCGGCGGTGTGGGAGCACCATATTCCCTAGACGAGTGTACAAAATGGCGTCCACGCCACGCCGCGACGGCGCTGCGCTGTCGCGGCGTGCGCGCTGCGCAGTCGCGTCGCTTTCAAATCGCTCGCTAATCGCCAGTGTGATAAGTCCCTAAAACTGACGTTTTGTGTCGCGAAGCGTCGCTGCCGCGTAGAGCTCATAATATTATTATTTCATACAAAAAATATTTGGTCGTGATCCTGTCGCTTCGCTGCATCATAGTGTCGCTGTGGTCATTTTAAAGGCTAAACGGCACTACGTTGCAGTGCAGCGACGCGACACGGCGCGGCCAAATATTCCTTTAAAACTGTGTACGCCAAAAGGTGAACGCAGATTTGGCCGCACCGCACGCACCGCAGTCGCCGCATTCGCAATTCTTCATATTATTATGAAGTTGCGAAGACTGCGGCGCGGGTAGGTAGGTATGCGAGCTTGCCTATAACTTCATATAAAGAATTCGAATGCGGCGACTGCGGTGCGTGCGGTGCGGCCCAAATCTGCGTTCACCTAAAATCTACGCGGCAGCGAAGCTACGTGACTCGGCCCTCTAGATGTACTGTGGTCTATAGGCCTGAAGTGTCGCATTGCTCCTTCGCAGCGTAGTTAGGGCCAGGACACAAAAACACGGCACGACGTCGTACGACGCCGCACGACGCCGTGTCGTGGGAATCCACGACGCGCGTCGTAAAAAACCACGACACGGCGTCGTACGACGTCGCGTCGTAGAAACTCATCTTTGAATTTCTACGTGAGTTTCTACGACGCGACGTCGTACGACGCCGTGTCGTGGTTTTTTACGACGCGCGTCGTGGATTCCCACGGGCCACGACACGCGGCGTCGTACGACGTCGTGCCGTGTTTTTGTGTCCCGGCCCTTACGCCTCGTGCAGTACGTCTACACCTCCTTGTTACACCTACCGAGTAGAGTGGCGATACGGTGCTCTCGTCCAATCGAATTGTCTGTTTGCACTGTCTCCAGTCTCGCCACTACTTGTGGTGAAATAAAGCCCAAAGAGATTGAGAATATTTTTACTTGTACCTATCTGAGGTCCTTAAAAAGATTGAGGCAATAAATATTGTGAAGCTCGTTACGTAACTAGCTCTAAGTAAGGGTAGCCTTATTAGGTTAAGGATTAAGGCAGTAAAGTAACTCGGTAGTCGATAGCACGGGCAGCGTTGACAGCATTATAAATTTATTTTTATTAGAAGTTAAATAAATATAATTTTTAATTCAGACTGATTTGATGTTTTAATTGCATGTCCGAATCCTTTTAGAATTTAGATCATGTTCCTTTGGCACACAATGGCACTTTATGAAAAGGTTTGAAAAGTAAAACCAAAAAACCATTGAAAGAACGAAAAATCATGAAAGAACTTTGTTGATAAAGTTGAAAAGTTATCCTGTACTTTTGGAACCTTTGATAGTCAGTCTGTAACAATTTCTCGGAACTATGGAGTGTAGATGGAGGAGAACTATCTCTGTATGTAAAAAGTGTCCGCGGAAATGCGTTAAATTAGGGTGGCGCTACAGTAGCAACAGGGTAAATTTTAAATCATTTAGCAGCTTTTATTTCAGCTATCTTAGGTTATATTTTTCAAAATATATTGGTATTAACCCAGTAATTCTGTGACTCGCCTAACTTCAATTTATATTTTATCACCAACGGCTACATTCATTCCATACCCTTTGCTGCAGCTAGCGCCACTCTTGGAGGATTTTTCAACTGTTATTTACTGCGTACAGCTGGACACTTTATCAAGTATCCCCCATATAAGATAGTTCTCCTCCATCTACACTCCATACTCTGAACTTAAAATGCGATAGTCAATATTCTATCACGTACTGGAGAAAAGGCTGTCCTTGTCCTCTTTATTCGCGGGCGAAAATATTGCTTTCTCGCATTAATCTAAGTTCCTGCAGGCGTAGCATGGTCATCATAGAAACAGTTTCTTTCCACGGATGAATAGACAAAGTGACAGACAGTGGAAATCCGCCATTTTGTCGATAAAATCTGTCAGTTTGTCGATAATTCTTTTTTATTCTTTCCCATGTCTACCTACTGTGTTGTTAAGCAGCCTACTGTGAATACGAAATAGCAAATTATTAGAATTTGTTTCTATACTGCGTATTGCTACTAGATGACGCCCGCAACTCGACTGTTGCGCCAACATTCGTTTATCGCGCGGGAATCGTAAAGGGATAGAAGGTTCAGGGTATCCTTGATACCCTTACCCGGGACCACGGAGCCAATACCCGGGACTCAAAGTATGTTCACCCGGAAAAATTGGTTCAGCATGCAGTTTGGGCGTGAATTATAGGTAACAGGCAGATAGACACGCTTTCGCATTACGACTTAGTATTTCATAGTTTAATTTGCTCTGCTCCTACGACCCCAGTATATAAATTAAGTACAGTCATTATTCTAACATTAGACACGAATGCTTCAATAAGAAAATTATGATCCTTGATAATAATTGGGCAGTTAGTGTTTACAATGTATTTTTGTACTTTTGAGGTTGCATTCAAGGGAAAAAATATGAATAAAATTACAAAGAAAGGATAAATTAATAGGAATAAATAATACGTACTTAATGATGCCTTAATTAACTATGAATTGTAATTTGTAGTAAATCAATATTTGTCTATAATAGTAGTCAAGGATTTTAAATAGAAATTAAGAAGGAAACCAGAAATCTCCCTGATGTTGTATCAATTATTTTAATTATTAATTTATGTTTTATACCACTGCCTGTAATTAAGGCTTTAGGCCTAGTTTTTGCTAACCTTAGTACCTATAACGATGAAAGGTTTGTGTGTTTGCATCGAACGATGTTGTTTCACGTTTGCTCTGTATAAATTGAACCAATTTAGATTAAATTTTACACCGATATAGAGTCGTCCACAGGGAAGGACATAGGTACACCATATACCACTTTTTATTTTGGTAAAACTTACGGTTCCTGCAGGATTTTAGCATGCCTTTATATAAGGAGGATTTTAGTCATCACGTAATTCGCGAGCTATACAAGGGCCGGATTTTTTTTTTATGAGTATGGGCCACTTTAATTTTGCCGACCCTATGGACGAACTCTGCCGCCATCCTTGGACGCTAGGATGCCATAGAACGCTGCCGCCCATAGGCCAAAAGCCATGGCCTATACTGACTATAAATCCAGAGCTTGAGCCTGGAGCTATAACAGCTAGTGTTGTATAATTATTAATAATTTATCGTTGGTAAGTGGCAGGAAGTGTTGGAACTTGGAAGGAAATGATTTGGTCTATAATTGTTGCTATTACATACTTCGGTAGTTTAAGATTAAAAAAATGTACCACGTTCTCTACGTTCTATAGCCTTGAGAGTATTTTAGCATTGTCTGATTAGTGATTGATTCAATGTGTTAAGTGATTTTAAATGTATTAGGGGGCAGCCACTATTATGCAGATAAAAAATAATTCGAAAGTAAAAGAAGCAAGATACTGTTACATCTAAGATGGGCACATAAGCTCATCAACATGTTCTCTCAAATAATTATGTTACTGGGCCCAATGTAGACTGTAGTAAATGAGGATACTGGATACAACTTGTATTGTAATTTATAATAAGTATATTATAGGTAAGTACTATTACTAGAATTATTATATTACTGTTAACTATACCTATCTATTGAATTATGTTTCTCAAGGGCTTCTTAAGGGCTCTCTCTTTCTAAATTAGCAGGTCGATTGTCTGTCAGTGCGAATATCGACGTAAATGACATTAAAATCATATCAGCGCGCCTTGTTTTGTGGCGGTTACGACGCTCGCCGCGTAGGGTTGGCGATCTGAGACTCATTTTTAATTAATTATTATAAAAATAATACATATTTCAAAAAAGTAACCAAACCAAATCATTAACTTTTATATTGCAAAGCAGTAGATATTTTTTATATATTCTTTTGATAAATAATGAAGGAGTAAAGTGGTTTAATTTCGGTTTTGTTTGGATTTTGGAGGTAATTTGGTTTTTTATTTCTTTATTATGTGATACCGATAGAAAAAATATGGCAAGACCAAATTACGTATCATATCATGTAGATTACTAATTATTTTTTTCAGATATAATTTCTCTGTTAATGCCGATGAAAAGTTGTTTCATCTGCACGCTTTTTTAAGTTTTTTTCGAGAGAGCAGCCTTAATAAGTATCGATTAATTTTAAAACCAAACAAAACAAATAATTATTGTTTTATGTTTAACAATCAGTTCCAACCCTGGGTCATTCACCTGGCCGTAGGGAGGTACAGAAATAATTTGTGTGGGAGACAACAACTAGATGCTGTATGATGCACTGCTTTAGGGTTCCGCAGTCTATATTTGAAAGTTAAATAAAGCTGTGATTCTGTAGTTTACATAGGAACGTTAGGTAGGTACTACAGAAAGTTTGCTTGAATGCAACGAGTCAACGGTCTAAACTCTCAGCTTTTTATGTTACTTAAAAAGCTTCGCGCTTTGCCATAACGTCGGAATTCAAGAATGTGAGAAACGAGCCTACATGTGACACTTACAACTTTGTTCTTTTACGATAATATTAAGTATACCTCTATAATCCGAATACCTCTATTAGTCGAATACATCTACAATCCGAATACCTCTGTAATCCGAATACCTCTATAATCCGAATACCTCTATTATCTGAATACCTCTATAATCCGAATACCTCTATTACCCGAATACCTCTTTTACCCGAATACCTGTATCATCCGAATACCGTTATTACCCGAAGACCTTGTATGTTATAAAATATATATTTAGTCCGTTCAGATTTTTTCCCTCTGACTTTTAATGAAATTGTACCTTATGTATTTAACATAGAGATCCTAGAAGCAAAATAATTCTGTCCAGTAGCAGCATAGTGAATGGTAATAGCACGTAGACAACATAGAAATTATTATTTACATAAAATAAACATCAATGAAACCAGTCTTTGGAATAAATTACAAATTATAAAAGGCATAGTTAGATAATACACATATTTTTCATCTACTTAGGTATCTATCATATTTATACATTGTTGTAGAATGTTTTATTGAATTCTTATCAAGAAAGTGCACGAACTGTGGTAACCGGTACAGGGTACAGTCATAAAGGCGTTAAGCCGGTTCACGGTTCACAGGGTTGTCCACTGCTATAAAATACAAAGTTACACAATACACATAAGGCCTTGAGATGTAATAATAGCAGCGCTGCTGCTCTCATACCGTTGTCGGTGGCCAGTTCCATTTAAAGCAGGTCAGTTACGCAGGATTTGGGAGGTCTTTTTATGCAGGAAGCACAATTATTTTTAGGCATAATCTTATACTAGCTAAAAGCCGAGCTTTGTGAGGGCTCACATAGTTTTTCTGCGTGGCGATAGTTTTTTTTTATATTTTAAATTTTAATAACAAACCTTGACTTACCGATGATAACACATCTACAAATAAATAAAAATTACAATGTTAAATTACTAATCAACAGGCGTGGTAGTTTTTCTGTAAAGTGTACAACAAAAGTGATCTTGGCACATTGTTAATACTTTTAATAATTTAAGAAAAACTAACATTGAACCATAAAGTATAGAACTTTATATTCATATACACACTACTTACACAGTAAATTGTCTGTAATCGTTGTAGTTCCTTTTACCTACTAAGCTACGACTTAGTTAAATGTAGCCAGTAAATCATAGAAGTTAAAATACATAATGATTATTTTCTACAGAACCCAATAAAAAATGTAGAGTTGGCAGCCCTTGTACCGCACCAGATTCCACGCCCGCGCCATTCGTGCGCGCTGTGCGGACGTGCGCTCGCGCGTGTTGTCCATATTTTGTTGACACTGTCGAATATTTTGTTATTGTTTATAAACAAAGTGTGCGTCCTTTTTGCGCGAGTGTGTGAACCGTTTTATTTACATCACGGATTGAACGTAAGGTCAGTGATTTTATATGAATTAATGAGATAAGAATATTATTATTCTCCTATTTTAACTCATACAAACATAATATTATTATAATGCGAAAGTGAAAGGCTTAAACAGATGCACCGATGTTGATGAAATTTGGTATGGTTATTTTATTTCGGCAAAATTAGGTTGTGGGCAACATGCATAAGTAGCGTAAATTTATTTGGACCTACGTAGCCTGATTTGAATAAATAAATAAATAAAAATGGGACCCTATTCATGAGGTCTCCAGGCTGTATCTCAAGAACCGCTATAGCTAGAGTTCTGAAATTTTCACAGATTGTGTATTTCCGGTGCCGCTATAACAACAAATACTAAAATAAAAATAAAATTAATATTAAAGGGGGGCTCCCATACAACAAACGTAATTTTTTTGGCCTTTTTTGCTCGTAATCAATAATGATAAGAGGTAGGCACTTGAAACTTTCACGAAGGCCTTACATATAATTGTATTTTAATAATTAATAATAATATTTAAATTAAATAAAAAATTAAGGGGGGCTCCCATACAAAAAACACAATTTTTGGCCTATTTTTTGCTCTATAACGGTAGGGATATTCAATATTGCTACGGAACCCTTCGTGTACGAGTCCGACTCGCACTTGGCCGATTATTTTAAATAATTTGGCCCTAGCGCCCCTACTCCCTAGCAGATAATATCTCTACTTCTAGTCGTACAGTCCAGCACGGTCGTGGAAACCTGTATTGTAACTTGTAACCCATTCAACCTTATTTTTGGCTATCATAGCTTAGGGTATCAGAGCATTTTATGGTGGTCATTATATTTGTTCCCTAATATTATTATCCATTCAAGTAACACATGTGAAAGTCTGTCAGTCTGTCTCCTCTTCATTCACGCCCGAACAGATATAAAGTATGAGGTCGAGAAAAATGAGATATTCTACGTTTTTCGTGTAAGTATTGTACCTAACTTTCTACCGCGCACTGTGAAACTCTGGAAAGAACTGTTACCATCAATATTTCCAGACCAATGCAATGTGACCTGCAAAACCTTCAAGTAGAGATGTGCCGACTAGTCGGTAAAGCCGACTATCCGGCCACTTTCGTAGTCAGTGACTAGTCGACGAATAGTCAGCAAAAAGCGCCGACTATCCGGCTTTTTATTTTTTTCATTTTTACTATTGAATTGGAATTACATTAAAGGAAAGCCTTGATTATTAATATAATGTGTTCATAATATCACACTTCATCATTCATGAGTCTTACACATTTTAAAATTAAATGGAGTGTTTCTGTAATTACTTGCTAGTAAAGGAATATTTTTTTAAATATATTTTTTTAACAACAAATTAAGTAAGTATGTATTATTAAATCAAGATTGCATGCACTATCAGAGAACTTGATTCATAGGCAGTTGGTTGGCCTACGCAATTTGGTTGCGTTATATCAAACCCAGTCAACAGACCCAGAAACCATGATCAACTTGGCCGACTAGTCGGCCGATTAGTCGGCTTCTTTGCAGCCGACTAATCGGCTAGTCGGCCAAAGTCATGATCGGCACATCTCTACCTTCAAGAAGAGAGCGTATTCCCTCTTAAAAGGCCGGCAAGGCACCTGCAGCTCTTCTAATGTTGCGAGTCTCCATAAGTGACGGTAGTTGCTTTCCACCAGGTGACCAGTTTCCTCGTTTGCTACCTTATTTTATAAAATAATAATGATAATTATTATTAATAACTTTAAATCGTTTTCGCGGTATATTCCGGCGCCCGCCCCGCGCGTTATCCTTGAGCTGGGCGGGCGAAAACTGCGAAGTGACCACGTGAAAATCCTGCTATACAGTATACGGAATAACTATAATATTTTAAGAGTGGATTGCACGAACTAACTTTAACTTTAACTGTAACTTTAACTTTAACCTTAACTTTGACAACAGTGCAAAATGTCAAATCTCTGGTTAAAGTTAAATATGGCGTCCAAACACCCCATATGCTCATACGACATCTGTAAAATTTTCCGGTTAAAGTTAAGGTTAAAGTTAAAGCTAAAAGGACGCCATATTTAACTTTAACCTTAACTTTAACCTTAACTTTAACTTTAACCACGCCTCTGGTGCAACGCAGCCTAATAATATAAAACGAAACTCTTGAATGCAATAGGTAAGTAAGAATGTTCTTAATTTATTTGTATAAGTACAGTTATTGTACTTAGTTATTTGTTTCTCTATGTTACTTAAAAAATTATTGTTTTTTTTTATTTTGTAAAGAATTTGAAATTTAAAGATCTAGATTCTATGTACTTAGTTCTTTGTTCAAGTATTAAATCTTAATATACAAAGACAAAGACTAATCAGTAATCATTATACTATTATAGTCTATACCTAAGGCAGTGCGTGACTGGTCTGCACAGACTGCATTTTTGCACTTTACTAACAAAACACAAATCATTCATTACATGTTTTCCTTAAAAACATACAAATAACCTTGATAGGTTTTTCTAATAATACGATTCGCTGTAGATTTCTTGCAATGAGTTTGTATAATAATACCATCCAAACAACTTTAAGGAATGGAGTTATTGTGAGTAATTTGTTTTTATTTTTATCTCCAACTCGATTCTTGATAACCTTCTACATAACAAATATTTTTTGTTTTTAAAGTAGATATTTACCTATTTATTATGTGACCACTGACCAACATCCAAGGACAAAAGTAAAAGTTTTTGTAGAGCGTTTATTTTAAACTTGTATAAGATTTTAGTTTATGGATAAAATGCATTGTGCGCCGATACATCCCAAGTAAATATTCGTCAATCTATATAATATAAAGATAGAATATTTAATATAAGTACTTAATAGATATTATATATATTATGGATAATAAGGAGAGATATACCTATATTAGTAAGTACAGCAAAACCTATTTCCTAATGGTATTAGGCATCTTCGTATTCTTCTGTATAAAAAATGGCGAAGTGCGAGTTTTTTTATAGCTGGAACAAAAATACTAAATCTTGCAAACCTACTTTGCCCATGATAAGCTTTCTTCAGAAAAACAAACAGGCACCAATTTCTCAGCATTCCGTTGCTGCCAATTTCACCAACGACTGTTAAAGTTAGTGCTCGGATTAATATCACGTTACGTACCTCTTTCGTTTTTCATATGAATAATAGAGAATACATGACATTTTAACGAGCTGTTAACACAAAGAGACGTTGGTGAAATTGGACCTTAGGAACATAATCGGACTATTAACTTAGGCACTAAACACACTGAGCCAATGTAAAATGCTGATGCAAGTTCCAAGTACGTTACCCTGTGAACACAGCCCTTTATATTGTTTTATAAATAGTCGATAAATCGCCATTATCTCTGGTGATAACTAGTTAGACACTTTGTTTACTTAACTTCCAATACTATTCATGCATTAGTGTTTACACAATATTGGTATTTACCAGTATATTATACTTACCAATCAAATAGACTCAAGGCAATTATGAGATCAAACGATATGATATTTTCCAAATACATGTATAAGTATTTAAATTATAATGGAAGTGTCAAGTTATTAATATTAATAAAGTATTAATATGAAAATTCACAAGTTGACTGCCTCGTAGACTGTTGGGCAATTATGGCTGATTGCATTCGACGACGGGGAAGTTTGGTCAAATCGGGGAATATAATTTACTCCAGGGTCAGAGAGAGCTACTAGCGCATACAGTAAATAATCCGACCAAAATCCGACATGTTGGACACGTCATATCAGAATATTGACAGAAACTACGTCAAATGTCGAACAAAACTTTTTTGTTTACTGTCTATGCTAGTGCTGCACTCTAGCGTGAAAACATTGCAGTAACATATTACACTATTTGGATATTTAGATATGAATTTAGATTCACTGTCCAAAATATTACTGAATGCATAATATTCGATAAGAGACATGTCACATGAGACATTCTATGCAATGTCGAAATAATATTTTTAAAAAACTCAAAAAGAAAAACAACGCACTTGCTTTGCTTGCTAATGCGGATCGGCTAACTACGAGTAGGATAATTTTAAAACTTCGGTAGTAGGTACAGGCTGAGGCTATACTATCTATACCTATAGCTTTACTATCTATACCTAATAGGTATAGACAGTAAAACATTATGTACCGTATATCTATTAACTTGGCTAAATTAATTTAGTGGCCCAAAACTGAGTTTAATTTAGTGTTTCTGCTTACATCATACAGTTATCGTAAGTTATAGATAACGAGCAAGTGTTTTGTGGAACATGAGGGGGCATCCATTATCTTAATGTTCCACTAACGATAACAATAAAAATTCTTAATAAATATTTGAACAGTTAATCAACGGTTTAAATATTTAAGTAATTGATAAACTGCAGTCAAGATTTTTTAATACGAGATTAGGTTCTGCATTTTCAAAATGGATAAGTGTTAGAAATCTAGGAGTGAATTTTATCTGTAATAATCATGGACGTATAAAAAAGGCGGACGGAGTCCCACCATACACAAAACTGTGTCGTTCAGAGTCGGCCAGCTGGCTGTATGTACACGGTCCGCACGCACACATTCTTGCGCTAGTCCATACCATTTGACAGGCGTCAGAATGTGTGCGTGGCCGACTCCGAAGAAAATTGAAGACACAGTTTTGTATATAACAAGACTCCGTCCGCCTTTTTTTCTACGTTCATGGTTAACCCATTATTATTTCAGAAGCCTTTATTATCTAAGAAAAATATTTTAAAAATAGTGTCCACTGGCCGCTATGGCATATTATTATATTATACTAGCTGTCCCGGCAAACGTTGCTTTGCCATAATAATATAAAGTATTTCACCCAATGTTCACCCATATTATTTTATTGAAGTGACTAAATAAGTATGTCGCCATGGCAACGTCGATCGCTATCTCGTCGCACAAACAATCATGGTCGCCGTCAGTCTCACGTTGTAATAATTTACTATTATTTTATCCCAGGAAAATTAAACATTGCTGAAAATTGGTAGAGACGTTAAATACACCATTACAAATAAAACCTTAAAAGTCCCCGGCGATCCTCCTTGTGCAATTTTTTTTATTCAAGGTCAAAGGTATGAAAAAAAGGTTTTTCCTGTTTTTTTTTCCAAACTTTACATTTTATCACAAAAATAAGTATACGTAATAAGTAAGATCCGACCGTAAAATCCTGCATGAATCGTTTTTTTCGATCAAATATAATAATAATAAAATTTATTTAACTTAATATAATATTTTGTACTTACCGTATGTGTGTGCACCTCAGGAGTCAGGATAGCGAAGTATTGCTGGATTTGGTCGACATAACTAGTAACACATCATAATATTTACACTGTGATAATATAATAAAGACTGCTGCTGTCTGTAATAATTATTCCTGGATGTTAAACGCCACGTGGCCAGTAGATGATACTGCAGATTTAAAAACCTCAAGTCATAGATATGGAGGGTAGATGTGTCATGGCGAACAAATTAAATTATTTGACAATTAGTTTTTTTTTCTGTTTTTGATTGACATTGATATTAAAGTCGTTATCGTTTTTTTTTCTCTGGATAGCAAAAGGCATTTTTTTTTTCTTCTATTGTTATTAATATAATTAATGTGTGGCTATCATTTAATTATGACAAATATAGAATTTATAAGTATTAAATTTTGCATGCTTCCAAAGCAGAATGTTTGATACTGTATAATATAACTTACTTTAAGATCTTTGTAACAACATTCTTTGCAAATAAATGATTA
The DNA here is from genome assembly GCA_963422495.1 of Polyommatus iphigenia. Classification (NCBI taxonomy): domain Eukaryota; kingdom Metazoa; phylum Arthropoda; class Insecta; order Lepidoptera; family Lycaenidae; genus Polyommatus; species Polyommatus iphigenia. The sequence continues at coordinate 29,816,395 of OY730184.1, read as the reverse complement.
TTATTATTATTATTATTAAATCGGTTTTACAAGAGTTTAAAATAAAAACTAAACTTTTATATCTTTTAAAATAATCTTTAGAACGTATAGAATGGATGAATGTTGGGTTGCCTTGTCAAAAGTAGCCGCAAGTACCTCTAATTAAGTTTAATGTTCATGAGATAATTGCATAAATTTGCATGTATATTTTTTTTCAACAAATTTTAAACAATTTGAAAGAAAATGACGAGACAAAATAAGGTATAAATGGTTGCCAGCTTTAAGTCGGCTGCAACCTAGGGTTGCCAGCCCGTAAACAGACATAGTTCTTCATCAAAATTGAAGCATCGATTTTTTTAATAATTTTGATACAAAATTAAAGTTTTATGCATTTTGTACATGATTCATGAATATCCATGGTTGCCAGTTGCACGATAGCCGCAAACTGGGGTTGCCATCACTTTTGTATTATATGAGAAATGCTTAGGCCTACAATTATTATGCCTGGCAGGATTTGAAGACGTCGAGAACCCGCAAGATTGCTATTTTTATTTAACAGGCGTTTTTATTTCTATGCGTAGTGTCCTGTCATTCCTCAATGTCATTCCTTCTTAGTTCTTACTTTTCTATTGAATACATGCAAGTTTGTATAACGGGCTTTCATTTTGCGCAATAAGAGGTACTTGCGGCTACTTTTAACAAGGCAACCCAACATTAATCCATTCTATACGGTCTAAAGATTATTTTAAAATATATTTGATCGAAAAAAAAACGATTCATGCAGGATTTTGCGGTCGGATCTTAGGATAGTAGGGCAAGAGTGTAGATCATAGAATTCTCTACAAAAAATATTCAGACACTTTTTTTATACGTCTTACTATTCCTTATAAATGGCGGGCTTAAAGTTTGGGAAAATCATATCTATGCTTAAATTATAAAGCTAAAGAATTTGTGGAACTACAGCTTTGAATTGAAGAATTCGTTTTTTGTTGGATAGTCTTATTTGTCGAGGAAGACTTGAGCTATATAACATCATGTTCCCACCAATAGGAGCAAAGAAACAGAGGAAAATGGGGAAAACGGGGAAAATTATTTGAAGGAGCTTATCTCACAAACGGCTGAAGCAATTTTTATGTTATTTGGTACAAATATAGAATAGGCCACGTGGAGGGACATAGGCTATTTTGTTTTTCAGGAAAATTTACGGTTTCCGTGAAATTTATAATTAACGCGGGCGGAGCCACGCTTAACATCTAGTACTACATACTAGGGTTGTTTGAAAAAAATTAAATGTTCTCGGTCTGACATACTTCTGAGTGACTTGTAAGCGTAGTGTTGCTCTTCGCGACTTGAAAAGTTTAGATTTGGTAAGTCACGCAGAAGTATGTTTGGCTGAGAACAGCCCTCGTATGTTGTAGTACAAGAAGTTCCGCTCCGCCCTGTTAATTATGTATCTCACGGAAACCGTACATTTTCCCGAGAAACAAAATAACCTATGTCCTTCCTCGTGGTCTACTTTATATCTGTGCCAAATAACATAAAAAATGCTTCAGCCGTTTGTGAGATAAGCTCTTTAAAATAATTTTCCCCGTTTTTCCCCATTTTCCTCTGTTTCTTGCTCCTATTGGTGCCAACGTGATGTTATATAGCTCAAGTCTCCCTCGATAAATAAGACTATCCAACAAAAAACTAATTTTTCAATTCAAAGCTGTAGTTCCACAAATTCTTTAGCTTTATAATTTAAGCATAGATATGATTTTCCCAAACTTTGAGCCCGCCATTTATAAGGAATGGTAAGTCGTATGAAAAAAGTGTCTGGATATTTTTTGTAGAGAATTCTATGATCTACACTCTTGTCCTACTTATTTTTGTGATAAAAAGTATAGTTTGGAAAAAAAAAGCAGGAAAAACCTCATTTTCATACCTTTGACCTTGAATAAAAAAAATTCGATTTTACGATTTCGAGGTTACGATTTTTTGCGTCTAATTAGACCGGACTATTTATTCAACAAATGCACTTATCAATATATAAAGTAGCCAGTAGCCGATTCTCAGACCTACTTAGGGTTGCCATCCGTCCGGATTTCCCCGGATTTGTCCTAGTTTGAATTTAGTTTAGTCCGGGGTGCGTCCGGCCGGCTTTTTGAAGAGTATCCGGGTGAAATTCGGACACTTTTGATGAGAGAAATTTTACTTTTAAGTCATGCAGCCAGCAGCAATAAACGAAAGATGAAAACTGGCACGGTTTCTTGCACGGACTTGAGTTAATCAGATTTTTACAAATTTTTGTTGAAAAAGCAAAAATTGGCAAGACGTTATCGTAAATTACTGTTTAATAACTGTTTAATAAATAACCACATTTCGGCCAAATGTCCGGGAATTTTGTCGTGCCTGACCGGCGAAGGCAATTTGGGTGATGGCATTAACCCTTCAGCTACTGAATATGCATAATATAAAATTTGGTAAAAATCAGTAAAGCCGTTTCGGAGGAGTTCGCGGACTAACATTGTGACACGAGAATTTTATATATAAGAGATTATGAAATAATAAGAAAGATTTACTTACAGTGAAATTCTAATAACAAGGTGAAAAACCAAGTGATAATAATACTTGAGAGTGTGTATGTTCTTTATATGGAACTAGCTGTTGCCCGCGACTTCGTCCGCGTGGACTTCAGTTTATAGCGCGCGATGTCAACAAAATTGGTGTCAAAAGCTTTTATAAAAAAAACCCTGGTACCCCTTAAATCAAAACACCCAAAAACAGCTGTGCAGTGTGCAAATATAACTTATTTCATTTTTTAAAATTAAACTTTATTTATGCCAAATTTTAAAGTATATATTTTAGCCCCCCAATTACACAACTTTACCCATAAACTATTTATCATTGATAGGTTTAAGGTTACGTCACTGCATAGATAAAGTACGTAAGTAAGTAGAGTTATTTAATAACGTAAAAGAATACATAATAACAATCGAAAAAATCGAAAATCAAATATAAGATCAAATATAAGATCAAACATGAATTAGAATTATTTGAGTTCCAATAATAGTCTAAAAATTTTATTATTTTCTCACGAATGCTGAATTTCAAATTAGCGCGCCGCTCTTGTAATGTAATAATTACTTTAAACATTAATTAGTGCATAAAACATGACCATTAATCCAATGAAATCAATTAATTATTAAATATACTAAATTAACATATTCAGAATATAAAATTTACAATGACAATAATCCAATGCAATAATCTAAGTACATAATATATACTTACTTAAATAAAAAATAATTTAACAATGATAATAATTAGAATAAAAAAAAAGGAAAAACTAAAGATCTTAATCAAAAAGGCCACCCCGCAGCGTACCATGCTCAAACGTCCCCATCACACTGGCCGCGTTACCGCGCTGAATGGCTAGGGAGACGTGTTGGGCCAGGTACGCCCCGGAGCGGGGATCGTTACCCGATTCCCGCAACCGACGTCCGAGCTGGCGAACGAAAGCTTTCGCTTCGTTACACCAGGTACCTCCGGTTTCCACGGCAAAAGGAACGAAAAGGTATTTCAAATAAAAGATCAAATATAAGATCAAATATAAGATCAAATATAAGATCAAATATAAGATCAAATATAAGATCAAATATTATAAGATCAAATATTATAAGATCAAATATAAGATCAAATATAAGATCAAATATAAGATCAAATATAAGATCAAATATAAGATCAAATATAAGATCAAATATAAGATCAAATATAAGATCAAATATAAGATCAAATATAAGATCAAATATAAGATCAAATATAAGATCAAATATAAGATCAAATATAAGATCAAATATAAGATCAAATATAAGATCAAATATAAGATCAAATTTAAGATCAAATTTAAGATCAAATCAAATATAAGATCAAATATAAGATCAAATATAAGATCAAATATAAGATCAAATATAAGATCAAATATAAGATCAAATTTAAGATCAAATTTAAGATCAAATTTAAGATCAAATATAAGATCAAATATAAGATCAAATATAAGATCAAATATAAGATCAAATATAAGATCAAATATAAGATCAAATATAAGATCAAATATAAGATCAAATATAAGATCAAATATAAGATCAAATATAAGATCAAATATAAGATCAAATATAAGATCAAATATAAGATCAAATATAAGATCAAATATAAGATCAAATATAAGATCAAATTACAAATATAAGATGATACCACCTCTTATAGAAAGACGTTTGTGTAAGCAATAACGCGATGTAGGAGACGCACAGCGCCATCTATTATGAATTTTTGGAACTAACTTAATTTGAACAAATTTACACATTTTCACCCCCTTACAACCCCTTTGTCCAGTTAAAAAGTAGCCTATGTCCTTTCTCAGACTTTAGACTATCTATGTACAAAATTTCATTATAATCGGTTCAGTAGTTTTGGCGTGAAAGCGAGATAGACAGACAGACAGACAGATAGACAGACAGAGATACTTTCGCATTTATAATATTAGTATAGATTTGCTGTAAAAGCAGCGGCAGCGTCATGAATTTGCCAATACAAAAATAATAAAAAAGTAACTAATTCAGCGCCGCTACTTTCACAGTGAACTGTCAGTATACAAGGGACACATACACACCCTAAACTCTAAATTATAATCACTTTGTTTTGATACACACTGTAAAAGTAACTGCCTAGTAAGCGTAACCATTGAGATATAAGTACTTACTACTGTAATATTATAGCCATTGAGATAGTAGTATTATATCTCAATGTAAAAATATTACAACACATTAGATAGTAACTTTACTCCTAATTTAGCTGAACCTTCCGTGGACTTCCACGAATAATTCCAGACTAAAATTAGCCAAATTCAAAAATCTATTGAGATGTATCTTTCAAGTTGAATCAAATTGCACACGGTGTACAAATCAAATTTTAAATCGGTTCAGTAGCTAAAATAAATTCCATAAATCTAACATGTTAGATTTATGGAATTTATTTATTTTATTGACTGACATTTTACAACATTTTTATAGCTTCAAGTTATATGAGTTTTAATTTTAATAAATAATTTTCATAATTACATCCTAAAATAAATGTTGAATTTTATTTTTAAAACAAATAAATTGCAATAATTATTTTATTGATTTTAGTATAATTATCTATAAAGATTTGTTGGTTGTTATTTAAATAATTTAACAGGAAGTTATGCTTATTAAAATTGAAAATAAACTAAGAATGTATAATTGTTTTGTACGTGTATATTATAAATCATAATTTATTCTGTAAAGTTATTTTAACATGAGTAATGATTTTTGTAACAAGTGTTTGGAAATAATGAATTTAAATGATATTGAAATGTCATATCCGGTAACAGATCTTTGGAGGGAAAAGTGAGGGGGAAATACTATAAAAGTTCCTGCTTCACCACAAACTGGTGTTGTTTCATCCTGAAATTTTTGGAAGTCGTGTCTCCAGTGTACTAGTGTTTAACAATAAAAGTTTAACAGTGTTAAATAGTGTGTACAAGTGAAAACAAGTGAATGAATTGTGACAACGCGAATTATTAAGTGTGAAGCAAGGAATAAATGAATAAAGTGTGCAGTGAGTTTGGCTGTTTTATTTCACACAGAAATTAATCAAGATTGAATCAATGATTCTTGATTCATTTCTGTGTTCAGTAATTTAGGAGTCCATCGCGGACAAATAACGTGACACGTAATTATAAAAATTACGTATTTTAAAGATTTTTATATATAAAAAATTATCAACAGAAACGTGATACGAGGGCTGCTATTTATGTATCCGGAATTAAAAAAAGAAACAAACATATATCATTTAATATGGTTTTATTGCTTTTCAAAATATTCGCCGCGATGATCGACACACTTTTGTATACGCTGGAACCAATTTTCATAGCACTTTTTCCATTCTGATTGAGGTATCTCCAAAACGTGCATTTTGAACGCATCAACAGCCTCTTCGCGGCTCGAAAAACGTTGACCACGTAATTTGTTCTTCGCGTATGGAAATAAAAAGAAATCGTTAGGTGCCAAATCAGGGCTGTACGGCGGATGACCAGTCAATTCGATCTTTTGACCCTCCAAAAACTGAGTTGTTTCAGCTGAGGTGTGACAGCTAGCATTGTCGTGATGTAATATGATTCTGCGTTGTCGGTTGTCCTTTCTTATTTCTTCAAAGACTTTTGGTAAACAAATGGTCGTATACCATTCAGAATTAACCGTTTTACGATTCTCTAATGGCACTGTAGCCACATGTCCATTAATTCCAAAAAAACAGGCGACCATTTGCTTCAAAGTACTTTTTGCACGAATAACTTTTGTTGGTTTCGGCTCATCTTGGAACACCCACACCGTTGACTGTTGTTTAGTTTCGGGGTCATATGCATAGATCCAAGATTCATCACCTGTGTAGATATTATAAACGGCTTTTGACGTACGTACGAGTAACTTTTGTTGGTTTCGGCTCATCTTGGAACATCCACACCGTTGACTGTTGTTTAGTTTCGGGGTCATATGCATAGATCCAAGATTCATCACCTGTGTAGATATTATAAACGGCTTTTGACGTACCACGGTTGTATTTTTTATCATTTTTTTGCACCAATCGACACGAGCCCGTTTTTGATCGATTGTCAAGTTGTGCGGAATCCAACGCGAACATTTTTTTTTTACAGCCAAATGTTCGTGTAATATCTTATGTATGCTCGTCATACTTATGCCTAAGGACGCCTCTATCTCGCGATATGTAACATGACGATCACGCATTATTAGTTCCCGCACAGCATCTATATTTTGTGGGACAACAGCTGTTTTTGGGCGACCTTCTCTATTTTCATCCGTGAGCATAGACCGCCCACGATTAAACTCACTGTACCAGTGATAAACAGTGGTTTTTGATGGTTCTTCATCTCCAAAAGTTGCGGTGAGTTGAATAAAGCACTGTTGTTGATTTAGTCCACGCCGAAAATCGTAGTAAATCATTGCACGAAAATGTTCACGCGTTAAATCCATGGCAAATGAAGACACGCAATTTTCAAAATGACGCCACAATGGAAAAATAATTGACAGTCACATGAAACAAAATGTATTCTTCAACCAAAGAGTTCTATTTTCAAATGTTGTAATTACTTTTTAAATATTGTTCTTGTAAGTGGCCAGTTCCAGATACATAAATAGCAGCCTATGTACAGTGTGTCAGTAACAAAAACATAATATTATGATATATGATCTACTAATACCTTCTCATGTAACTATTGTAATTTAATTATTGCACACTATAATAATAAAGGTATTAAACGCAGTTTCAACATACTTATCTTTAAGTTTTCCTTTTTGAGATAATCTGCGTATATAGCTGTGTTTGATCATAATAAAAATATTATCAAACACGAAAACAACGTTATACTTAATTTATTTACGTCATTTTAAAATCAGCCCGGCCATGATTTTTATGACCGATTAAGTATTAAAAACAATCATAATTTAAGCTAAACACCTCCATGTGCTAGTTTCGATGAAAATAGCAAAATTCTATGAATAATGATAAATTGTAGTCCTCATTATCATAAGAATTTAAAGTAAAATAAACTAGAAAAACAAAATAAAAAAAGGTAAAAACTATTTAACAGGTACGAAATTTGGAATTAACTCCTAATTTTCGGCGCCTTCTTTCCCCCCTAGACTTTGACTGACAAGAAAAAGAAAGAAATCTAGGGTTTGACCATAGAACAATAACTTTTAACTGCTAAAATTTACCTACGGCGCGGCCGCGGCACCTACTAAAAGTTAACAGAAAACTGTAATGCACAACTTGATACAATTACCAAAAATTTATTTATTAATGTATCTGTGTTAAAATTACACTTAAACCTGTATTACTTGTTTACAAAACTGCTGTTTTGCAGTTTGTAGTAGGCTTTCCTTACTCGCTTACATCGCACATGTCATTTGACAAAGTGATTCGGTTCAGGAAACATCTAAATGTAATAAAATTACGTGTTAGAAAAGTTCAACAGTTATAAGTGAATTTTTTCGGTGATTTTCAGTAAAAAAATCGTAATGAAAACTTTAAACCAATTAGTAAACCTTTTACAAAACTTGTTTCAAAACAAGAATGTTAAAAGTGCAGTCACATCAAAATATGCAAAGGTTTGAGCGTTTTAAAATTTTAGTTTCATTTCTGTTGTCACAGCACTCGAAAGATAAGATTAGACTTAGATAAATTGTTAAAAAACTATTTGTTTTCAAACAGATAAGTCGTTTGTGAGAATGTTTGTGGATTTTGTGAAAGTTTTTCAAAAGTTTTTCACACCGTACGAAAGTTTGAGATGTGAGGAGTCTAATATTATCAAAGAGGTTAAAAGGAAGGTAATAAAGTTCAGCATTTCTTTTGTTCTAAATGTGGAAACGACAAAGAGAAAGGAATTTTAATTAATTTCTTTAAAATTATACCTAACAGTAGGTACGTAAGTAAGCAGAACCAATGTATAATAATCTATCTATTGAATTTTAGATGCACAAAATATATAAGATTCTATAGAATGGTTCAAAAGACATATTAACGCGTGTCATAAAAATTTACGGGCTAGTTTCTGAACATCATTGTAAACTCGACGTTAAAAAATAAGTTCAACAAAAATTTTTCGATTTTTGATTTTGAATACGATATACTCCGTACCTACCTACTAACTTGTATCGATATAATTTTGTGTGAAATTTGTGACTGGCTAGTCAATAGTCATAAACCTTATGAGACTATTGTCATGGTTTCAAACCCCTATTCATCTCTTCCAGGAGCCAGCGATGGCGCTGATCACAGAAGACGTAGACCTGGAGAAGGAGTACTCCCCCAGCCGCTGGTCAAAGCGGTTCCCCTCAGCACACGCGGTCCTGCAGCATCACGTCAATGTTGTCACTGCAGGTTGGTTCTGGGTTTGCGTAAGGGGCTTTGTTCACTTTGATTAGTGCGAGTGCAGGTGATAATTGCCGGTGATTAGTGATAAGGAGAAAACAAAGGAAAGCCAGGCCCTAGACTAGCAATTTTACTGTCAATATTACGCTTCAATTTTATTGAACAGTTCATATTTTGACAATTAGATTGAAGGCGCGCGATGTTGATTATCAACCCTAGATGGTCAATAATAATAAGCAATACGGGATATTGACAGTAAAATTGCTCGTCTAGTGGTCGGCATGGTAACGAATCGCTATTCGTTAGTGCAGTGTCTGACAAAATAATATCATAATATCGTATTGTGTTGTATATTATGTGCTTAAACTCTTAAAAGCACTCAGAAAACAGTAGGTAGGTACTCCGTAATCCTTAATATGCAGCCGGATGGTCGACGGACGTATTGAGGACAAATTAGTATTATTCATGGTTAAGGATATTTTAACTATTATTCTGACTTTCGGGTATAATTTTGGTCGATAAGACGAGGATATTTTAGCTTGATATGTACTTTGTTATTATTAATTACTTACTAGATGACGCCGTTTAATAACAAGTACTTAGTAGGAGTTCAGAATGAAGTCTCGCTTCTTTAGAAGGCAAGACAGACAAACTTTCACATTTATAATATTAGTAAGTATTAATATTATACTTACATGCGAAACTGTGTCTATCTGTCTGTTTGTTACCTCTTCACGATTAAACCGCTTAACCGATTTTGATGAAATTTGGCATGGAGATACTTTGAGACCTTGGAAAGGACATAATATGATACTTTTTATCCTGGAAAGTGCACGGCTCCCACACGATGAGCGAATTTTGGCGCAACGGAGCGTCATCTAGTAAAATATAAAATGAAAAAACTACTGAATCTATATAGCTTTGTCCACACTGTGCCTTTTTCTGTTCGTCAAGGGCATACGTTATAGCGCAGTCAACAGCGAACGTGAGGCATGCCCGCGACGCGACGAATGCCCTCTGAGTTCTGACCGAACCCAAAACTTCAAAAATGACAACGTTGGCGTTGTGTTCGATGACGCATTAAATTATTGAATGCGCCAAAAAGAAAGTTGAATGAAAGAAGATGACGAAAATTGAAGACGAAAGCGCCTAGTGTGGACATAGCTAATTCAGTAGGAGTTCTTTAAATATCAAGTGGATATAACATTTAAGTCGGGTAGTTTAGTGGTGACATGATGCGTTTAAATGTCAACATTATTACTTCAGGAAATCGGCCCTGAAAAGCGGCATTTTGCTCAATGAGGCAAAGATGTTATGTTTCAGAATTCCTGAATGTTCTATTCAATTATGCACTAAAATCTAATCTAAATCATTATTCAAATATGTGTAGGTAGTAGGTACTTTAATACAAACTTACATTCTTGCACTAAAATCCTGGAAAAGTGTAGCCCGCGGATATTGCATGTATAGACAGTTATTGATTTTTTTATATAAAAGACAGCAGTGCAAAGTTGACTAATAGATCAATTACCATGCATAATTGTCCATTTACCTTTAGAGCTAGAAACTTAAAACAAACGAGTATTCTTCTTGCGATTTGGGCGCCAAAACTATAAATAATTAAAAACCCACCACTAAAGGGGGTTAAATAGGGATAAGGAATCATCATACTACACGAAAAGCAGGAAAACCTTTTGATTCGAAATTCAGAGAATTAAAAAAAAAAACGGTTGTCTGTAAAGTCGGTTTACTGACGATAATTGAACGTGACAACGTGCCTCTTTGTCGCTCGTTCCGCGCTCTCGCTTGCACTTCAAGCCTTAAATGGAACGCCTCAGAGCGAGGTAACGCCGCATGAGTCATGTTTTTTCGTGCGTGCAGCAACTCATTTCCCCGACTGTACATTTCTGCTAAACAACTCATTTCCCCGACTGTACATTTCTGCTAAACAACTCATTTCCCCGACTGTACGTTTCTGCTAAACAACTCATTTCCCCGACTGTACATTTCTGCTAAACAACTCATTTCCCCGACTGTACATTTCTGCTAAACAACTCATTTCCCTGACTGTACATTTCTGCTTAGCACAATTTTCCCCGACTGTACATTTCTGCTAAACTACTCATTTCCCCGACTGTACATTTCTGCTTAGCACAATTTTCCCCGACTGTACATTTCTGCTAAACAACTCATTTCCCCGACTGTACATTTCTGCTTAGCACAATTTTCCCCGACTGTACATTTCTGCTAAACAACTCATTTCCCCGACTGTACATTTCTGCTAAACAACTCTTTTCCCCGACTGTACATTTCTGCTTAGCACAATTTTCCCCGACTGTACGGTGCTCTGTGCGGTGTACTGACGATAGTTTAACGTGACAACGTCATAGCCTTAAATGGAACGCCTCAGAGCGAGGTAACGCCGCATATTGCGTCATGTTTTTTCGTGCGCGCAGGCCCCATCGAATTATAAGACGTTCTCACGTCAAAAATATACAAAAAAGTGTAATAAGTGTCAGGAATGATAATGCAATATATTTAACCAATCAAATCACTAGAAGTTGCTTACAAGTTACAACCTTTCTTATAATAGGTTAATGTAAAACTTATAACGCCCCTCTTTTTCGTCCTCTTCTTCAAGTTATTAATAAACAAAAAAAACTTAATGTCAGACAATTATTATTATACAGTCTATATACCGTCCATAATAGTAAAAGACATAATAACTTGTTAGTATACAGTTCAGCTTGTGTGATTAACATGATTAATATAACTTGACATTCTAAAGTGTACTTAGATGCAAGTAGATGAACGACAAACATTACTCAAGCAGGTGTAGGCAGGGCTCAGCTGGCTCGTAAACAATATTATGACTTTACTATAACACTTGGGAGTTGGTTTATTTCGAGACTTGTTTCTATACAATTATCAGCTTATCTCCAGTATAAATTATGTAAATAGTAAACTGTCTGATTTATCGCATATTATAGGCATAGCATAAAGTTTCCACGAAGATCTATGTTTAAAAGCTACATAGTAGATATGTATATTTCTTTGACCGAAAGTCAAAAACTTAATGGGTGCTCTTAAGTTCTTTGCCTTTCGGTCATTGCATCTTTGTGCTGTCGCCCGCTTTATACGGGGAGGGAATTTGGAATACTTCCTACTCCTACTCTCTTGTGATTAATTTCGTTGCGGGTCCCAAGACAGCTTTTTTTTTTCAAAGCAGCAGCAAAGGGTTTTCGTGGTTGGATACCGATGTCGATCCTGGCGACACACTGAGGAGATACACTGATGGGAGTGTGTGGTAGGCCATAGCCCGTTAATCCTTCAAGGCCCATAAGAGCACCGGTGATCGCGACAGTAGAATACAATAGCATTTCCAAGAATCCGCGATCGAAGGATTAAATAAAAAAGTAGGTGTATAAATTATAATAGAATAGCCTAAATTAACTTTATTTATTTAATATCTATACGGAGAGGGTTATATTTTTCAAGTGTATTAAAATATTAATATTTCTTTACTGAGCTCAAGACTAGTCTAACACAGGAATTAAATGCTATGGTATCTTACTTTTATACGCAGAAAATGTTTTTGTTTTTTTTTGTTTCAGCAACCTAAAGGGTGGCTTAATGTTTCAGTCGTTATTGCATTATCATGTTGCTAAAAACGTAAATCACAGTACTATTGCTGTTATGAGAACTCCTGCTGCGATATTTATTTATTTCGACGATGGTCAAACACCAGTATTAAGTATATTAGGGCCAATTCACACCGGAATGGCAGAGGCGCGGCGAGCAGTTTCAGTGTCATATGATTTTAAAATGTATCTTCATTAATGTAATACATAGTATCGCTTGAGAAATCTACGGCCGCCCGTGGACGCTCGTGGCCGCTCGTGGCATCTTGCGGCCGCCGGCGGCGTCGATTTCTCAAGCGATACTATGTATTACATTATTGAAGATAAAGTTTAAAATCATATGACACTGAAATTGCTCGCCTCGCCTCTGCCATTCCGGTGTGAATCGGCCCTTATTCTTCCTGCGACAAACGTGGCCAATGTCCAATGGCTTACTCTATATACTGTACCTTTTATCAAAATGGTATCATGCAAAATAGTTTAAAAACTAAAAACGTCTACGCCTTGATGAAAGCCAAGTCTGTGAATTTTCCTCGTGTTTCATTAACACTACCATCGATCACCTTCTGTAATCTAGGGTTGCCAACATTACAAAAAAAATAATTAGCCTATTACACAGGTTTTAGTGCATTCTTGACAATAGTGTCAAGAATGCACTAAACCCTGTGTAATATTACCTAATTTTGTGCCTAAGTTTGGGACAAATTGAGACTGTCAAACGTTAAAATACTATAGGACTATACATAGTGATAGCGATGGAAGAGGTGGACTGTATAATGAAGATAACTACTAATAACTACTAAATGATACACTCGAACTGCAACGACAACTGTATTCTCTCGAGTCTCGGTAAAATGTGTACAAAAATATAAAATGTCAATAAGCAAAAATATGACATAGAAAACTAAAGATTTCAAAATAGTAAAGAAGTAAAAACTTATCTGTCCAGCCAGTCGCCAACACATAGGTTACCAAAACAGATTATTAAAAATATTTTGCAGAGTGCCGACAACCCTTCTTATATTATCAGTCACTTGTCTTGGCCCCCACGGAGTAACCTATTTCTTTCAGTTTAACACACTTTCCGTAACGACTGTACCTATTAAGAAGTTGCTTTCTGTAATTTTCCAGAATGACCACTTTCAAATACTTTTCTTTGTAACTATACTTAATTTTTCCACTCACTTATTTAAAAATTCTTTGGCCCATTTGAGTCGCTCTAAATTAAAGTTTATTCTTGACATCTCTTTCTTAATTATATAAACAGCTTACACAATTCTAAAACGCTTAATTTAAAATATATATATACAAAATTAAACTAAGTATATAAATAGTTCTATGAAAGTAAGAAGAATGCTTTACCGTAATAAAGGTTAGGAATAGCTTAGAACCGAGAGGGTCTAGCTTTAAGCAAGTTACAAATTACCAATACCTAATATAAAAAAAATGTAAACAGCAAACGACTTCTAAATCAAGTTTAGAAAACCAATATTTTTCAATATTATGTCAATAACTTAGATCGGAAGCGACTTAAACTTTGATGAATAAAGTTTTGGCGAATGAAAACGATTATAAATAGTATTTTAGTTAAGTATCGAAAAACTTTGAATCGTTACAGATCGTTAACTTAAAGTTGGAATTACTTTTGTGGGCTGTATTGTTGATGTTTACAGCCGAACGTCCCAGAACTATTTAATATTTTGACTGTAGTTTATTTATTTAACAACGTTGTTGATTGGTTCTGATTAATAGTGCTAGTCAATAGATAAACTCTTTTAAAACCATAGAGATCAGGCATTATGCTTCAAGCCCCAAGCGGTCGCATGCGACCGCGATAACAATACAAATCTATTGTGTCTCGTTTTTTCCACGATCGAGGGATTAAATCAAGAATTTCATATCTTGAATTTCTTTTCGCTGAGAAGTTCTATAATAAAATGCGTCGTGATGGAGATTGAAGAGTATAATTCTACTATATTATGCAGCATCGATGCAGCTTCGCCCTATTCAATTCGTTTCCTATCCAGTCCACCACCAAGGTGACATTATCAGACGCGCGTTGCATCTAACTTGTACCTTCACTGAAATTGATTAATAGACAGATGTGAGACCTGTGTAACTAAATCGGACTATGCCCAGCCGAAGAGATCATGAATAACATTGACTTGACATTTAGGCTGTGTTTTCACTGAAGCGGAGCGGAGCTTAGCGGTGCCTGAATTGACCAATCGTGCTATTCCAGCGGAATGACAGCGAAGCGGAGCAAATATTTCGAGCATGGTGATTGGTCAATTCGGCACCGCTAAGCTCCGCTCCGCTCCGCTTCGCTCCGCTTCAGTGGAAACGCAGCCTAAAACCCGACTAAATAATTTTAGAGTAGGTCCGCCAACCGCCTAATGATTCAGTTTAGCTCATTGTACCATCGAGGAAATTGATTCCTTGACAGACAAACGTCATTTGGTCGGAACTCGGATCATGTCAATTTAATGTTAATTATGTATAATAATAATATATATGGACGCTTCACACCACGTCAGTCTGGCCCCGTACTAAGTACCTAAAGGACTTGTGTTACAGGTACCAGACAACGGAAATATATTTAATACTTTGATACTATACATATATTTAAGATTTTTATTATATAATACATATATTTAATACATATCCAGACCCGGGAACATTGAAAAACTTTTTGTTCCGTCAGCGGGATTCGAACCCGCGACCCCCGACTTGAGCTACCATCGTGCTCACCACTGAGCCACAGAGGTCGTCAAAAATTGTGATCTGGCGGCTGGGTTTGACATAACACTACCAAACTATGTAGGTCCCCCATCCGCTTATGATTCAGTTTATCTAATGGTATACCATAAACATCACCCACATGCAACATGCGCTGTTTTTAAGATCATCAACATGTATCTGCAAATACCAGGTATAATTACCGTAGTTCCGTCCCACACGAGTAGTTGAATAACTTGTTTACGTAAGTGCAGGAAGGTTGTATGCAAATTAAATAACTACTTGGTTACTTAGCGTAAATAGGACCAGTTGACCAGAGTTAATGTGAGTGTGGCAGCCTGTGCTCGAAGGGACATTCGAGTGATGAGAATAACCCCCAGAGCCTGTTTATCAGTTCAATAAAAGACTGTCTCACTAGTTCTTAGTATTAGGCCTGGAGATAGTGACACAAAATTCTTGGTGATTTGTGCCAGTATGGCGGTTTTACAGGGGTATAATTACGTAAAGGCAAAAAGGAAAATGATGTTCATAGCGCTCGCACTGGCAGCCCAAACGCGTGGGCGTTAATCGAACGTGTCGGATAAATAACGAGTGTTTAACGATTTGTTCCACAAAAATGCTTGTATTTTCAGATAGTCGAAAAAAAATAAGTAGACGAAAGCGTAATGCCATACGTCTTGTCGGGTGCGGCTTACAGCCCGCCATACCGAAGCGAATACGCTAATTTTAATAAAAAAATTGAACCATTTGTACCAGGCTAATTTTTGCATAGCTAATCATCGTCGAGTAGCCATTCACGAAAATCACCTTGTCATACTTTTCCGACAGCGCCCAATGGCCGCCATACCATGTTCGATTAACGCCCACGCGTTTGGGCTGCCAGTGCGAGCGCTATGACCATCATTTTCCTTTTTGCCTTTACGTAATTATACCCCTGTAAAACCGCCATACTGGCACAAATCACCAAGAATTTTGTGTCACTATCTCCAGGCCTATATTGGTAGCATGTACTATTGTATCTCTGATACTGACTCGCCATAGCTAATAGGATCTAAGAAGACGAAGAACGATAGGACATTTCCTGAATATACCAACTACAGTTGTGACTTGTGCCTACAAGTTATGATGCCTACAAGGTATGATAGCAGTTAGCAGAATTAGTTAATCCTTCAAGCCCCATAAGAGCACCGGTGCTCGCGATAACAATAGAATACAATAGCATTTCCAAGAATCCGCGATCGAAGGATTAAATGTATTACCTATGTAATATTCAATGCATAGGTATTTTCTTTCGTCTGTTTCAATAAGGGCGCTATCAGACGTGCGTGTTATCCCAAACGCGACAGCAGAAAACGCGCACGTCTGAACGCACCCTAATATATACCAATGCATATAAATCATAATAATATACTTAGCTACCTGTTGAAATAGATCTTTAGACACTTTACCTCTTTACTAATAAAAAGATACACTCTTGTATAGGCGCTATACTTATACAATGTTTTGTCAGGTTGGCTGACCTATTAGGAACTATAAGGTCTGTACTCTGTATGCAGTATGAATCCTTTTATTAGTAAGAACTAAGAAGTGAAACTAATTACCATAATATTATAATATTAACAACATAAACATAATATTTCAGCGAGCGAGCAAGCGGTGAACCGTGTTCCTCACAAATTGGAGATCGAGTACGGGTCAACACCCGGACAGAAGCTGGACATCTTGGGGACGGATCTGCCCAATGGTGAGCTCCCTTTGATCTCCTGAACCAGTGTTTTTCAACCTTTATGATGCGACCCCCTTGTACGAAAAAATATTTCGTGGCCCCCAACCTTTGCGTTCTTATGTACTGTAGAGAAGAGAAGTTGATTCATAGACGGATGGCAGACCCACGTTTTGGTTGCGTTTTGTCTAATCTAGCTGACAGATAACATAATCCGGCCAAATCACGTAGGTCCGTCAATTGCCTATGCATCAATTTCTTCGATGGTACGTATGTTTATAAATTCATTATCTTTATGTTAAAATTCTTTTGCTATTTTTGATCTTTATTTTTTTCTGATATAGTCCTCTCGACCTCTGGCGACCCCCTTATCTGTTCCACCCAGGGGGTCGCAACCCACAGGTTGAGAATCACTGTCCTAAACCATAAGCAATCATAGACGTCTGTCCAGTCAGGTGTTGTGAAGTCCTTGGAGATATTGAATTTAGAACTATTAATAGCTTTCGTACCGACTTCGATGATGACGTGGCCGATTTCAGTAAAGCCACTATGCAAATATCATTTTACAGTGCCTAGGTATGTGCGCAACACAGAGAAAATTTGTCTTTACTTTCTTACATAGGAACAACACTTTTGAAAAGATAAAATCCTGTGGAAAAACAGAATATAGCCTTACAAACATCTATGCTTGCCAATTAATAAAATTTTAAACCAACTGGTAATATAATTTGTATGTAGTTTGTTTTATAACCACATCTGTGAATAGGACTGTATCGCAGCATTGCACAAACCTCATTGGTTTTAAATGCTGTTAAAAAAAACTAAAGTTTATTTTTGAAACAGATGTAAACAGTACAAAGCTATTGTAGCAACAATATGCGAGCAGACAACATGTTGTAGCTGTTATCATTTTGTAGTTTGCGATTCTAAAAACAGGTTAGCGTTCCTCTTTAGGTATTATTATGTTCAATATGTTAGTATCATAACAATATTGAAGAAAACAATAATGACAAATACTTGTGATAGACCAAAAACGTTTTTCGTTTTAAAATATCGCAAGAAACTAATTCTATGCGATGTAGATTGTAATACGAAAATTCACCGACAGCTTTTTAAGACGGCAGCACGTTCTTAAACACCCAAAACTCTTCTTCTAAGTATCATTGAAGTATTAATTTTCTTATTAACCATTTAATTTTCCAGATTCACCAATTCTGGTGTTCGTCCACGGCGGCTACTGGCAGGAGCTGTCCAGGGAGGTGTCCAGATATCCCGCAGAGCCTCTTCACAGGTTTGTTATTAGTAATTATTATCAGGCTTGATATCAACTTTTTACATTATACAGGCTTGATGTCCGCACTTTTTAGGGTTCTATACTCTCTATTATTAGGTTTGCCTGTTCGTCCGTCCCATATGTCTGTAACTATAGGCTGCATCTCAAATACCGCGATGGCTAGACAGTTTTTACACAAAATTCCCCAGAATCCAAAATTGCTATGGCATGCTATAATTGAAATGTAGCATAATGCAATAAAGTCGAAATTACGTCGTAAAATTTACTTCCAAGTCATCCCCGATTCTAGGCTATAAGTTATCACTCTAAAGTTGTTACGTCTATCATGGTTTCTTGTTTTTTTTTCAGATTCAGAATCAAGACAATAGTGGTGGGCTACGACTTGTGTCCGTCGGCGACGCTGCCGGAAATCGTCAATCAAATACAAAACGCTGCGCATTTCATATTCGAGTACGCGGAAAAAATGGGATCGAGGTAATTTTACAATGTCTGAAAAGGTGCATATTTAGTGAAATAGACTAGGGCAGGTCTTCGCTTTGAGCGCAGGCCTCGAGCCTTGAGAATCAGGCCCTTGGAGCCTGATCCTCAATGTGGACTCGTATTCGGCAACTTCCCAACTTTACCACCAGTAAAACAACGCCTAGCGTTAACTATTAATACAAACGCGGAATAGTAACGAATCTGAGTCAAAAGGGAATTGTGAATCCTCGGAGAGCAGGAAGATGGGTCGCCTTCGCTCGTTCGATGGAAATCGAATCACTATACGATGTATTTTTTCTTTACCTAACAAATTGGAAACGCAAACGACAGAAAAAGACAGCGGACCTGGAATAGTTACACACTGCGTAAATTATATCCTGTACTAGACACAGACACTGCCTGCCATGAGCTCGAACTTGGCGACCGCACTCCGTCTAGATTTTATTAGGGTTTAGTATACTGTACAAGACGTGTGTGAAGTGTGACAAGTGTTGACTCTCTGTTCCTTTGATCAGCTAATCTCTCTATAGTTCTGTAGTCGACATTTCTCAGAACCAATTAACTTTTCGATTATATAAGTCTGTTATTATCTGAAAATTATTCGCTCAAAGCAATTATCACTCAGCCTTCCTTCCGAATTTATCAATCACTTTTGGATCATCAACTAACTTTTAATTGGCTTGTTATTGCAAAACTTTGATGTTGTGTTTATTCAAAAACAGTTATTTTACTCCCAAAAATACATAATACAAAAGCAGTAGTTTTCACCTTTCATTATTTAACCAGAAAGGGGTAGGTTTTCAGTCAGATGTGAGTAAAGCTGTTCATTTTTTGTTGCGATAAATCATAAAAATTGTTTAGCAAAGTAGGTCTAAAAGTACCTAATGAAAGTACTTCTATTGTAAAATTTTAATAAATATTAATTAAAAAATGTTAAGGCTAGGCCTAGACATTTTTTACACTGGAGTTTACTTCTTTAAACTGGAGTTTAGCTAAACTAAATGTGTAGTATCATGCTTTCTCTTTCATATATACGAAAAACGAGCGCGATAACACCGCTTTTAACCTAGGATTAACCTCAATCCGGATTGGCGCAAGCGGGCGAGTAAAAAAAAGTGTTAAATACCAATTACCATTAACATGTTTCACCTCTAACTCAGTCGACAATTCACTTCACCTGCTGCGAGGCTGTTTCGTTCTTAATTTCGAGCAATAATGCTAAATTATCCTCAAACATTTTCATAAACATTTTTTTATATCTGCGCTTACAACATTTTCCCCACC
Source organism: Polyommatus iphigenia (assembly GCA_963422495.1). NCBI lineage: Eukaryota > Metazoa > Arthropoda > Insecta > Lepidoptera > Lycaenidae > Polyommatus > Polyommatus iphigenia. Next base: position 29,796,309 of record OY730184.1, on the reverse strand, counting down.
CGGCGCGGCGTAGGTCCAATAATGAGGAGTTTAGCAAATAGAAAAAATAAATATGTTATATTATTTTAATATAACTTACAAATTGTAATGAATAATAATTATGTACTAGCGACCCGCCCCGGCGTCGTACGGGTATAAAATAATAGCCACTGAAAAAATTATTAAAATCGATAGCCGGATCATAGGCTATCGATTTTTTCACGTGGTCTACTTCTTATCTGTGCCAAATAACATAAAAAATGCTCCTGTAGTTCGCGAGATAAGCCCTTTCAAATAATTTCTCCCGTTTTTTCCACATTCTGGTATTAGTCTTGGCGTGATAAAATATAGCCTATAGCCTTCCTCAATAAATGGGCTATCTAACACTGTAAGAATTTTTCAAATCGGACTAGTAGTTCCTGAGATTAGCGCGTTCAAGTTAGCCCTTTCAAATAATTTCCCCCGTTTTTTCCACATTCTCCTATTAGTCTTAGCGTAATAAAATATAGCCTATAGCCTTCCTCGATAAATGGGCTATCTAACACTGAAAGAATCATCAAGATCCGTTGCTTAGTTTTAAAGATTAAAGGGAACAAAGGGACATGAGGGAAAAAAGCGACTTTGTTTTGTAATATGTATAGATAATGTTTCCTGCAAGTTTGTTGCGTTTGTTTCTCATGTAGGAGCCGTATTTCTCTCCGATACAAACTATCAATACATAACAATTACATAATATTATGTTCTTTCCTGGGAGTCGGGAGTCGGGAGTCGGGATGTACATTCTACATATCTAATTGCAGTAAAACGGTTTAAACTTGAAAAGGTTACAGAAGTATATAGTACAATATAATATTTTGTCATGTGGCTCGACCTTTTTATATGCAATTTAAAATTACAATCTTTTTTAAAATAAGAACATTTTTCAATCTATACTAATATTATAAAGCGGAAGAGTTTATTAGTTTGTTTGTTTGAACGCGCTAATTGAGATTACTAGATTTATACTACTTAGAACTACTGGTCCGATTTGAAAAATTCTTTCAGTCTTAGATAGCCCATTTATCGAGGAAGGCTAAAGACTATATTTTATCACGCTAAGACTAATAGGAGCGAATAAATAGAGGAAAATGTGGAAAAAACGGGGAAAATTGTATGAAATGCTTATTTAGTAATAGTTTGAACGCGCTAATCTCAGAAACTACTGGTCCGATTTGAAAAATTCTTTCAGTGTTAGATAGTCCATCTATCGAGGAAGGTTATAGGCTATATTTTATCACGCTAAAACTTATAAGAGCGAAGAAATAGAGGAAAATGTGGAAAAACGGGGGAAATTATGTGAAAGGGCTTATTTAAACGCGCTAATCTCAGGAACTACTGGTCCGATTTGAAAATATCTTTCAGTGTTAGATAGCCCATTTATTGAGAAAGGCTATAGGCTATATTTTATTATGCTAATACTAATAGGAGCGAAGAAATAGAGGAAAGTGTGGAAAAAACGGGGGGAAATTATTTGTGAGGGCTTATTTGAACGCGCTAATCTCAGGAACTACTGATCCGATTTGAAAAAATCTTTCAGTGTTAGATAGCCCATTTATCGAGAAAGGCTATAAGCTATATATTATCACGATAAGACTAATAGGAGCGAAGAAATAGAGGAAAGTGTGGAAAAAACGGGGGAAATTATTTGAAAGGGCTTATTTGAACGCGCTTATCTCAGGAACTACTGGTCCGATTTGAAAAATTCTTTCAGTGTTAGATAGCCCATTTATCTAGAAAGGCTATAGGCTATATTTTATTACGCTAAGACTTATAGGAGCAAAGAAATAAAGGGAAAATGTGGAAAAAACGAAGGAAATTATTTAAAATTGCTTATTATCTTAAGAAACTACTGGAGCAATTCTTATGTTATTTGGCACACATGAAGAATAGACCACGTGAAAGGACATATGTTTCTTTTTTTGCGGAAAAATGTACGGTTTCTATGACATTCCTAAATTACGCGGGCGAAGCCGCGCGGAACATCTATCATACCAAAGTATATTGTCCCACACTATATACTTTTAATAAGTTTTATGATTTGCACGTTAACTATTCAATCGATGTACGGGAACAACTATGTATAAACTATAGTCTACGCGGACGAAGTCGCGGGCAACAGCTATATAATAAAACTGTAGAAAAAAAAAAACTGTAAATCTGTACATTAAAGGTATTAAAAAAATAATAAGCGGGGGGTGTCACTACATCGCTATAGAAGCCAAAACTGTAGTTAGTTTTTTGTATACTGTCTGTCTGTCTGTCTGTCGGTCTGTATGTATGTTTGTTCAACTATCACACGAAAACTACTGATCCGACTTGAATGCGGTTTTTGCAGATATATTTGTCTTCTTCCAACTTTACATCTGGTATATAAAAAAAAAAATTCCCCCCATCCCTGTAAGGGGACCAAAGAGGGGGTCAGATTTTGTATCAAACTTTTTTCTTTAATGGAATTACCTCATATTATTAACTGTTTTTTCCAACTTAACATCTGGTGTATAAAATTTTTTCCCCCCACCCCTCTTAGGGGACAAAAGAGGGGGTAAGATTTTGTATCAACTGATGAAGTACAAATACTTTAAATGGCAAAACAAAGTTTGCCGGGACAGCTAGTTTTATATATTTTTATTTTCAATACAACCTCCCTAGAACTTAAGTAACGTAAAAATCATGAAAATATAATACAAAGATCTAACCACCGAAGGAATTATATTTTTTGTGATGTGTGTAATAACAGTCATCGATAATAATGAGATTGTCGAGTACGTGACAGACACACATACCTACAAATATACTGTACACCTGTAGAGTACGGTTCGGCGCGGCGCAAGAAAGTATTGAAATTTTTTATTATGATGTTTCAGTAGATAGGTTCTGTAAATAATTTTTTACAAAAAAATAATAACCTGAAAAACCAGACAATTATTAGACTTTTAATATTATCTTTTATATCCTCTTTGACACCAAATATTTCAGAATATAGTTTCTTCACAAAATAATCGACTTTATTATATTATGGAAAAATTCAATGCAGAGATGTCAATACGTCATCAGCATTATAATGTTTTAATTCTATATTTACGTAAAAACCTCCTACAATTATTATGATGTTTTGTACATTGTATAAGTCATTATATTAAATTATGATTCGGGTTTAAGTTTTTCGTAGAAGCTGCATCTTGCAGGTTATTAATGTCGGCAAACAGCGTTCCAAATATTGGAACTTTGAAGTTCAAACATGACCTACATATTTGTGTGTACTCACTGAAAAATCTTGCTTTATAAGATTTTTGTTAGGCTCGCTAAAACTCCAGAACGGGTAAAGCGATTTGCATAATTTTAAAATAGAAATATTTGTGGAAGTCTAGGGAAGATTTATATTAGGATTTAGGAGGGAAGTGATACGATTAAGACTTAAGTTCACCGGGTCCTTTAGTTATTCAATATTTTTTTTCATATAAGTACAATAAATTTACATATATTAAACTTACACTAAACAAAAAAAAAACATATTACATGAAACATAGCTGTATAAAATGATGTTATTTTATACAAGATACATAAAAAATATAATATGGGAATAATAAGGGCTAGAAAGTTTGGCCGTACATTTCTGTGAGCCGCGTCAACGAAATCTCTCCAATTTAACAAGTAATATCAAGTCTTGGGGAAACTTCGGCTTATTCTTGTTAGCAGTCACTCATGACTGATATGTGAATATGGAATTCTGGCCGAAAATATATTTTTTCATCCAAAAATAACTGCATTTATTTAGACAATGATGTCGCGATATTTTTACCCTCGACCAAAATAAGTTTGATGTGTTTGTTTGTCAGTGTGTGTGTTAGGCATCACAGCATTCAATTGGATGGGCCGATTTTGATCATGTTTTTTTTGGTTTGAAAGCTGATCGTGAGGGTTCTAGGCCATAATTCATCGCTCACTGTTGGAAATATTAGGAATTTTTTTTTGCTTCATTTTTATCCATTAGCAAATGCAGTAGTACCTAACTGTTAATATTCCTGCAGGCTCAGCATGGCCACCATAGAAATGTTTATTCTTACGGTAAAGTAGATAAAGTGATGGATTAACAAAGAAAATCTGTCAGTTTGTTCGCAAAAATTATAAGCGTTTCTATTCTTTCGCATTTCTACTGTGGCCATGCTGCCTGCTGTAGATATAGCCCACAGTCACAATAGACATAACTACCACAGTCATGAACCTGAGTGGATTCCACTTCAATAGTTTGGGCATTACACCACCAACCAATTTGTATCTGGCGCCTTGCTTAATGCATTATTATGTATTTGTTTTATGGTTATTATTATTTTTTTCTCTTGCATTGTTTTTTTTTTGTGTTTCTGATTACTATCATGTTACTTGTGTTGTGTGGTATTTTTAAATTTAAATGTACAGAACTTTATGTAATGTCCAGATTACTGAATAAACGTTTATTTATTTATTTATTTATTTATTTATTTATTTATTGTATAGTCTGGTAGGTAACAACCCAACTAACAAATTTCTCTCAACCTACGTACGTTATAAGAGTACTGCACTTATAGATTACCTATAGTAGTTTTGGCATATGCTGTTTGCACTATTAATAGTTTTGAAAAATGCATTTTATGCTCAAGTCAGTTTATTCTTACAATAACACTTATAAGCCTTTATGAGTATGAAAATTCTAACCCTTATTAGTAAACATACTGAAGTACAGTTACTCCTATAATAAACTCTTGTAGTAGCTTATAAGATGACAGTTATACATGTCGAAAAAGAGTTACTAGACTTAAGAGTACTTACTCTAGTTATTTGTGCTTGTAAGCTATTATAAGACAACATGTTTTGACCTTTATAAGTTTCATCAGCTGTATTGGTAAGAGCATTATGCGAGAGTATTATTAGTACAATTTATCTTTAATCATCTCCACCAAAACTCTTATCAGGTTATTTAATCTTCAATTATGCTTGCTAGATCCACGTGTCAAATCAGGAGTTCTCATCTGACAAGTGGATCTAGCAAGCACAATATTGTTCGAAGGGATGAGGGTTCTGTACAAAATTATAATATAAGTGACAATTGTGAAAGAACTATAAACAATACTTATATTCACTTATATACTTATATTTTATTACTTACTAGCGACCCGCCCCGGCGTCGCACGGGTATTAAATATATAGACACTGAACAAATTATTAAAATCGATAGCCTATGATCTTTTACATGGTCTACTTCTTATCTGTGTCAAATAACATAAAAATAGCTCCAGTAGTTCGCGAGATAAGCCCTTTCATATAATTTCCCCTGTTTTTTCAACATTCTCCTATTAGTCTTAGCGTGATAAAATATAGCCTATAGTCTTTCTCAATAAATGGGCTATCTAACACTGAAAGAAATTTTCAAATCGGACCAGCAGGGCAATCGCGCTAAATTTTTTCAACTGAACCGCAAATGAAACTCGGACGTTGATCAACTTTTGGAATGATTCGGTATCGCGCTAACGTTTTGACAGCTAGTTGAGACGTTACTGAACCTCAGCCCAAGCGCAAACGCTGTCAAAACAAAAAGTTGATACAATGCAACTTCTACTCGCACGTTTCTGAAACGTTTCTTATTTTGGTGTGTTAAATTAACGAAAATCGATGGAAAAATATAACAATAAGCTATAATCAAATTATAATACAAGCTTATGTTTTACTTAAAAGCTGTAAAATAACACTACGGACTATTTGAGTTTGTTAAAAAGTGAATTGAATTTTGACATAACTTCTTTACGTAAATATGTTTTCTGCGCCACATAAAACTTTTGTCACAAGTCACTATTCACAACTCAACACTTATGGCGTTTGTAAATTATAGTAAAACAATATGAATAAAAACTCCAAGTAAAATAAAAACTCCAAGTAATAATCATTCGCATTCATAACTATGAAAACAACTTCACTCGTGTCATATTCATCCATATGTAAATAAACAATTTGTCAATTGACCAATTAACGCATCGGAAAAAAATTGTTCATATTTAAGCCAATCAAAATTAAATCAGAAAGGCGCTGATTGGTCCGCTGCAATGTCTGTCTAAAGGTCAAACGTTGCGCTTCGTTCGAGTTCCATCTAAGGTTGAGTTACGGTTGAAACGATAGCACGATACTAAAATTTGTTCAGACGCAGCGGAACCAAACCGTAACTGAAACACAACCAAAGTAGATGTGAACCTGAATTGAAACGTTTAGAAATAACGTGATTGCCCTGCAGTACTTCTGAGATTTGTGATAAAATATAGCTTATAGCCTTCCTATATAAAAGGGCTATCTAACACTAAAAGAATCATCAAAATCCGTTGCGTAGTTTTAAATATTAAAGGGAACAAAGGGACATGAGGGAAAAAAAGCAACTTTGTTTTATAATAGGTATAGATATTTTATTACTTGATTTGCATATTTTAATTACAATACAGAGACATGGGTTGTTTGGTAGATATTTACTGCAGAACCCTAATCAATCGCTAATTCGCAACATGGCGGTAGACAGTTTTGTAAGACACTTGAGTAAGTCCCTATAGAACTAGTTTTTCTGATAATATACTTATAATACTCTTCAAAATGATAGTAGAAACAATATGGCTGATAATGCAATTGATTCTGAATAATTGAATAAATATTTATTGTAAATATTTCGAATTAGCGAGGCGCATTAAAATTTGGGCTTTAACCCTAATATACTTTACAATAAATTCCCGTTCCCCTACGAACACACTTAATGTAAAGCAACTATTGACAATAGAAAAGAAACCAAAAATATTATTAATTAATAGTACATGTAACCTTTGAAATGTATCTAAATTTTAATCTCGTTCCACTTGACAAGTGCAAAATATTATCATTTAGTTTTATCACTCGCTTGCCTAAGTTTGTTACAAGTCATTACAAGTGTAAATCGGACTGACCAAGTATTCTATTAGCATGGTATAAGAGCAAATAGTCTAATAAAAAGGGCCCTTTTGGGGTCTTGGAGATAGGATTTAGTGTATTATAAGTGTAAAAAAATAATTGTCTTGAGATAATTATAAGAGCACTTTTTGCTAGTTGGGAAGACAGAGAAGTGCTAAGTAATTATTAATATGTTAAGTTTATGTGTACAATAGTACACATAAACTTAAGACTCTACACTCTACAGCAACTTATATACCTAAGTCCCTGAAAATTATCTTTGTCTTTATTCTTGTAAGAAGTTGCACATTCTAGAACTACAATGTATTTTATCAAAGCAATAAACTATCTTTAAATATCAATGATTTAATGAGTTATTAATAGTAGTCGTAAATACGAGAGCTATCTGTGATATAGCACGATCGCTTTGTTACTTAATTAAGACATTTATGAAAGACGTTGAACCTTTTTAATTATAATTAAAAACCTAATTGCAATGCCCTGAGTGCTTAAATACTATTATGACAATTAAATTAATTGGCATCTTAGATTAATAATGCTCCGTCTTGGCATGTAAATTATAGATATAAAGATGTTAGATTTGTTTCATTATTGTATGTCTACGATCTATGTTCTATCTTAATTGAGTTTGATCTAAATATAAACAAATCTCCGTAGAGTTTACGATGTAGCCAGACCAATTCAGATCGGGGTGTTTAGACTTAGGGTGGGTTGCACCAACTTACTTTAACTATAACTGTAACTTTAACTATAACTTTATCTATAACTACAGTGAAAAATGTCAAATCTTTGGTTACCGTTAAATATGGCGTCCGACGCCATATTTAACCATAACCGATAATTCAATTTTTTATATTCTCAATCCCATTACCTGTAGCTTTAAAAATAAACGCAACAGACATCTGTTAATTTCTGTGGTCAAAGTTTAGGTTAAAGTTAAGGTTAAAGCTAAGTTAGCCTTAACTATAACCATAACTTTAACCTTAACTTTAACTTTAACCACACCTCTGGTGCAACTCACCCTTATTGTATTTATTAAATGCGATAGACATCAATTAAGAAAAAAATAATGTGTAGAATTGGCCATAAACTCATAATAATGCAACGTTAAATGGAAATGTGCTTGCTATTTTGCTTGCAAATAACATTAACGAAAAAATAGCGATATTCTTATCACGGTACCACTTCTTAACAACAAACAAAGAATCATCAAAATCGGTTCATAAACGACGAAGTTATCTGCGCACAAACTTAAAAATAGCTTACATAGGTCGAATTGAGATACTTCTTCTTTTTTTTTGAAGTCGGTTAAAAAATAATTTCTTACTTCGATGTTGAAATTATCAAGCAAGTCGACTAAATGCCCTCATCCTGTTAGCGAAGTAAAGCTAGTTTTTTTTTTTGTATTATTTTTCATCCGACTTATTAGCCACTTAAAACGGGAACAATATGTCTGGGTGCAGACTGTAGTTGAAGTGAGGTGAGGAGCTTAGGGTTGCCAACCTAAAATTCAAAAAACACCGTTTTTAGTTACAAAAATCAGGACAATTTCGCCCAAAAACAGGACACAAGACTCGCAATAGTAGAATAGTAGAATTACCTAGTGACAAAATACACTAAGGTTTAGGAAATTAAAATAATAACGTCTTTTAACCTATCAAGTATTAGATCACCGGTGATCGCGACAACAATAGAATAACAATAGATTTCCAAGAATCCGCGATCGAAGGATTAATCAATAAAACAATATAGTTAAAATATCTATACTAATATAATTATAAATGCGAAAGTATCTCTGTCTGTCTCGCTTTCACGCCAAAACTACCGAACCGATTGTAATGAAATTATTATGTACACAGATAGTCTAAAGCCTGAGATAGGACATAGGCTATTTTAACTGGAAAAAAGGGTTGTAAGGGGGTGAAAATGCGTAAATTTGTTTAAATTAAGTTAGTAAAATTCATAATAGATGGCGTCTCCTACATCGCACAAGCGCCTACTCAAACGTGTTACTATAAGAGGTGGTAAGGATAAATCATTCCTTTTGCGTTTTTTTTAAGTATTAAGAAGAGTTGATGTTCGACTTCGACCTCACTCCCCAGTTTTTAACCCCCTACGCAAAAATAGGGGCGTTTTATGTGTGACGTGTCTGTCTGTCTGTAAAGTGTAAAGATTGACGTTTGAAGTAAGCGTACCGCGGAAGCACCTCTGTCGTGGTATCCTACATGGTTCAACGGGAACTACCCTACTATATAATATAAGTTACTCTATGACGGGAACTACCGCGCGCTATAAGCTGAAGTCCACGCGGACGGAGTCGCGGGCAACAGCTAGTTTATCATATTATAAAACAAATAATTTTGTTTACAACAAAATTTTAAACTTGGATAATAATTTGTAGTGAACCCAGGACGCTATCTAAAAACTATTTAGGACGTCCCAGGACATTAAAATTAGGACATGTCCTGGGAAAACAGGACGGTTGGCAACCCTTCAGTAGCTTCACAGTTCACAGTTCATCGTAGAGGAGTCTTACGACCATATTATTTACTACACACTCTTTTTAACTGTGTAAAATATGAATAAATTAATTTTTAAAGAAAATATAGTAATTAGTATTGCACGATATCTATGTCTAATTTGAAATGACGCACCCCACCACTTCAAAGTTGATATAAATGAAACATTTTTGTACTGTGAATACGAGGGAGGGGCGCGTCATTTTAAGTTAGACAAGCTCTACCATCGAAGAAATTGATTTAGGCATTTGACGGACCTACGTCATCTGGTCGTATTAATGTCAATTAAATGTTAGCTGTGATCGGTTGAATGGGTTTGACGTGCCTAAAACCATACATGACTAACATACTTATATAAGTTCACAGAATTGTTTCATTTTTAGTGTATTTGTAATCAAAATATTTAGTAGGTCAATAACTTTTCCTCATCGGTATATTAACACACCACATGTCGCTACATGTTGACTTAATATAGGAACTGAACTAAATTACTTAGCACATTATAAATTCAATATTAGTTGGTTATATTATAACGCCTTGAGTAATTAAGTTTAGCTTCCGGTACAGTATAAATAGTATACAGTATATCAAGGCCGGCCAAGCAAACGACCTTGGCCATACATTTGCCGCGTTGCTGAGATCGCACCAAAACCCTATTTTTTTTAACTTATCTTAGTTCAAAATTGTCCTAGAAAATTAAAACGGGCAATATGTAGTTTATGATATTGTCGATCTATTGGCGTGTGTTTCAAATAAAAGTAATTTGTAAATCCTAAGGAGATGATGAATGTATGCTTGAATTTTAATAATTTGGTTTTACTTTGGAAGCTGATATCAAGTATAATGAACAAAAATAGAAAATTTAAAACGGGGAATGGAATATTGATATACTTACTGAAGATTATTGCTGTATTTTTATTATAACTTTGTAGCTTTCAAATTATGAGTTTATAAGGCTTTAAATACGGTAAATTACGGAATCTCCGTAGGGAAGGCCCTTAACACAAAACAGCTTAACACAAAGACAAGCTTTCGCGCGTGCAACGTGATCAGGTACTACTTTGATACAAAAGGAAAATTGAAATACTTACTTCTATTCCTTATATTATTTCTTCTGATCAATTTCTTTGCGGGTTGTAAGACAATTGTCGCTTGTCTATTGGGCTCCTTGAGATCATTTCAAAGGATTTTCATACTTAGTTGCCGCTGTTGATTCTTGCTTACAGGAGCTGCAGTGGTGGGTATGTGGGATGAGTCAATGTCCGTTAAAAATGCTTCAAGTTATTTAAATTCTAGTAATTTCATGAGATTGACCTACTTTATATTATTTACATTGTATTTACTGCGTCTGATGCGGAATAATTTTACTCGAATATCCTTCACTACTCCAAGTGCAGAGTCGTTTTACTCCTGGCACGACCTCTACGCCAACGACTTAAGAATTATTTTCCTATATTTGAGATGAAATAACTTCGGACTAGTTGGCAAAGCCTCCAGTTGAATGTAAAAGTTTAAGCAATAAATAGATCTGTCGAGTTTCGACAAAGTTTTCAACTTAAGAAACTTTATCGCTTCTTTATAGAATCGCCGATCGAAATGTATGGAATTGACATATTAAGGGCCTGTATTTCCAGAAACGGACGATTTTCAAGATTTTAAAGTGACAGGAGACATAAAATATAGTAATTTAAATTCTGAAAAAAATATTGTGTTAGTTAAGGCTCTAACACAGTGGAGTTCAAATTCCATTACACAATATCATGAACAGGACGAAAGAACTACTATGCTAAACAACCTATTCTGTACATCTGGAGTAGCATACTACGGTGATCTCGTGGACAGCGCTAGGAACTTCCGTGCCTTCAAGCGTTTTTGCCACAATTATTATTGGCAACAGTCAAACACAATAAACTCCAATATTAACTTAGCTTTAGCTTAGGAGTCACAATTATTAACCTTATTTCCGTGGTGCTCCCCCTTAAGTTTCGACTTTGACTTTCCTTTGATTTTCGGTCATTGCAACTTTGTGCTGTCTCCCGCTTTTATGGGGAGGGAAATTGGAATCTTCCTCCTCCTCCTATTTTCTTCTGATTAATTTCGTTGCGGGTCGCAAGACAGTATTAGCATGTCCCTCGGGCTCCCTGAGATCATATCAAAGGGTTTTCGTGGTTGGATGCCGCTGTCGATCCTGGCGACACAGGAGCTACAGTGGTGGGAATGTGTGGTGGGCCAAAGCCCGTTTTTTTAAAATATCATGAACTTCACTTGATAGAAAAAAATCCCAAAGTCTCCTTATTTTCACGAAATTGCCATAGTTTGTCCAAATTATTTGGAATTTTCAGAAATTTTTTGCATTGAACGAAAGAAAAAAAAATGTCTAGGGAACTGTGTTTTTTTGACTCGATTGAATTATGTATAAAATAACGACGATCAAAAAACTATAAAATTACATGAGCGCCTGAATGCGACTGAAAGCCTTTGCGCCTGCAATTTTATAGTTTTTTGACTGTCGTTATTTTATACATATTATTCAAATGAGTCAAAAAAACACAGTTCCCTAGATATATTCTTTGTCTTTCGTTTCGTTTCTTGTAATGGAATATGAACTCCACTGTGTTAGATCCTTAACTCACACAATACTTACAATATTTTTTTCAGAATTTAAATTACTATATTTTTATGTCTCCTGTCACTTTAAAATCTTGAAATACAGGCCCTTATAGCGCTCTTACAGACGAACGGCACGTGTCGGCGGCACGCGTCGGCGGCAGTCGACATCAGACGACGGCACGTGTCGGCGGCAGTCGACGGCAGACGACGGCACGTGTCGGCGGCAGTCAACGGCAGTCGACGGCAGTTGGCGGCACGTGTCGGCGGCAGTCGGCGGCAGTTGACGGCAGCCGTCGACAGTTTATAACGCTTGCAGTTGTGACGTAACGCGTAAAGGTTAGCGTCCACAGGTCGGTATAGTACGTAACGGACGTTTCGCATCAGACGGATATTTTTTTTACAGTACGTCTCACTGTATCGGCAGCGTACGGATTACCGACTAGCTAGTATGTTTATCTTCAAATTAGTCCAAACGAAGTTCCTAAGTCAAAATTTCTGCTTTCGACTTTTCCATCCTTACCCCCCTTTTGAGCATTTATTTACTAGGCTAAACAGTAATCCGTACACTGCCGATTCAGCGGACGTACTGTGAAAAAAATATCCGTTTGATGCGAGATGTCCGTTGCGTACGATACCGACCTGTGGACGCTTACCTTGCGGGGGTACGTCACAACTGGGGGCCTACCACCACATCTACTAACCGACATCGTTTGACAGATAACAATTTATTACTTTAACGTCAAGCTAGCGATCTTAAAAAAGTTGATATTTCACAGCGAATTTAACATTGTTTTGCATTTTTTACTGTTTTTTAGTAAAATTAAATTTAAAAAGTGAGTACGGTAATGTTATTGTAATCTTACAACAAAGTGTTCTGGAAACATGATAGTTCTAGGAAAGGTCGTGGTAGGCCCCCTGCCAGTGTCATAAACTGTCAAAGGCTGCCGTCGTCTGCCGTCGACTGCCGCCGACACGTGCCGCCGACTGCCGTCGACTGCCGCCGACACGTGCCGCCGACACATGCCGTTCGTCTGTAAGAAGCCTCATTAATATGACGTTGACGTTCGACTCGTCTAAGTCAATTCCATAAATTTTGATCGACGATTCTATTAAAAAGGGATAAAGAAAAGTCTTGGCTACAGGCTCTGTATATCTGAGAATATACTGAAGAGATTCAATGAATATTGTAAACCTCATTTCTTGGGTTTCCATTTATACCCCATCTTATTTTATAAATCGAAAAGTGTGTCTGTCTGTCTTCAAGCTAAAACCGCAGAACTATTTTGCTGAAAATAGCTATGGATATACTTTAAGCCTCGAAAGTTATACTCCTAGTTGTAAACAACATGTAGTAAAGCAATGTTTCTCAAGACACGGCCAGAAAAACTTGGCCAATTCGGTGCTGCACTTGGCCATTTTAAGTTACTCTCTAAAGATTTTATGTATCTATCTCAGGATTTACAGTGCATGAATCCTGAGTTTATTTTTCACGAAAGAGGAAAAAGTAGATAATGATGATGATGTTTGTTACAGAGGCGTCTACTTCATCGGCCACTCGGCGGGCGCGCACCTCGTCTCCAAGCTGCTAGCCAACGCCGACTTCCTCGAGAACACGCCAGGATCCCAGCGGCTGCAGGGCGCCTTCCTCATCTCCGGGATCTACGACCTTCGGGAGATCATCCACACTACCAACAATGACGCCATCCAGCTGCCCGAGGAGTGGGCGGTACCCATGTCTCCCCAGTTTGATGATTTCACCCATCTCCAAGCGCGGAAGATCAGGGTCTTCATCCTTGCTGGACAAAACGACAGTCCGACATTCAAGAAGCAGAGCAGAGAGTTCTTTGAACTGCTACACAATACGTGCTTAATGCAGAACATGTTTCTGGAAATTAAAGACGACATGGACCATTTTGATATCGTAGAATGCTTCGCGAACGATAATAATTATTTGAAGAATCTGTTAATTCATGATATAAGAAAGAATTTATAAAATGTGCTAAATTACACGTGAAATGAAAATTTTTGCGAGAAAAAGTAGTCCTTTGGTCTACCTTATCAAAATCGGGCCTGACTTCATCCATTCACGCGTAATAAGAAGGAAATAAAAAGAGATTTTTAAGCGACTTCAAAAAACGAAGCGCGTATTGTAAACACACGAGAAACTGCCAAAAAAATCGTCACTTTATTTAATTTTGCCTACAGCTGGCCACACCTAATTTACATAATATGGAATTCTTTTAAAAATTCCGTAACCAACGTTCTAGATATCGGTCTAGAGTCTAGACTGGACTATAAAATTATATATCCCACGTCTAGACTAAGATTTCTAGGTCATTTGTTAGCCTAGACTTCAAAGTCGGAAGTTTTCTTTAACTTGCAATAATATTTAAAAGTAGCATAAAGCTCTGTATAAATTTATTTTTAAATAATTGGATGAAATAATTATAAATAAATTAATTTTTATGTACCCCGAAAGGACCATTTTTTGTAAATGAAAATGTTTACTTCGCAGTGTACCTACCAATGGTACCTACACTTAAAGAAAAATACACCAAATAAGGTAGGTACCAGAAAATAATAAGATTTATCAATTTATTAGATATCTCTACTTTATGTGTCTACTTACTAGTTCAAGTAAACTAAAGTGTTCATATGAGTTAAGGTAAGAATTAACTTTAATTATAGTTAAGATATATTCCTAATAATAGCTTAGATGTTATTACTAAGAATTGTTGAAAAAATAATATTAGAAATAAGTAATACCCTTTCGCATAAGGGTCGATCACTAACATTATGATTTTTTTTTAATTTTTATTAAAAAAACATTATTTTTTATTTGGTTTTTTATTGTGAACTATCTTCAAAACTAATAGTTGAATGAACAATATAATGAACAGTGAGTAGGTATTATTATGTATTTACGGGCTTATGGATCTACGTAATATGGAACGAACAGAAGATTCTTACCGTGTGGGCCTACGTTATTGGGTAGGGTTAAATTGCAATAATTTTTGGTTGGATATAAACCGATCCAATTACGTAGGTCCTCTTTATGCCTATGAATTACTAGCTTTTGCCCGCGGCTTCGCTCGCGTTAAGAAGTATTTTTATATACAATCTTTCATCCCCTATTTTATCCCCTTGGGCATAGAATTGATCAAAATCCTACGTCATATCATCTACCTGCATGCCAAATTTCAGCCCGATCCGTCCAGTGGTTTGGGCTGTGCGTTGATAGATTGTCAGTCATATTGAGTTTTATATAATATACTAGCGGTCGCCCGCGGCTCCGCCCGCGTGGATGTCGGTTACCGCTGCAAAAAGCCTACACAGGAAAGACACGGTCAGCAAAATGATTCCCAGGTCAATTCACAGAAACATCGACGACGCAGTCATTTTCCGCAGGCTGCACAGATTGTTTGACGAAGTTATTTTTAGGTAACAAAATATACAGATGGTCGGGAGCCCCGACTCGTGATAGGGCAATGTAAGGTTGCCCATGCGTATAACATTCTTTTTGTAAATCTGTTCCTACTTATTTGAATTTTTGGCCCTGGGATCTATTTATCGTAAGTGCAAAAGAAATTTTTACAGGAAATTGTAGCCTTTTGAATCGTGCTTATAGGCAAATCAGTAGAGATCATTGGTATTCATGGTATATTAGCTAATTCACCAGCTGCGGGGCCGGTCATAACCTTCGCTACTGCGCACCCCCCCCCCCCCCCCCCCGCCTTGGTAGCGCCCTCTTCGAAACGGGCGTAAATCGCAATTTTTAATTTCGCCATTACTTCTAAACCAAACGTCCAATTTTAATCATTCACAGACCAAATATTATCGCCACAAACTGTACTTAGTGACGAAATAATTTATTTTGATAAGGATTATCAGCATGAGTAAAATAAATGCGTTTAAATGTAGTCCAAAAAAAAATCAAGATTTTTAAATAAATAAATGGTTGTTGTGTCTCACTTGACATAGATAGGTATAGTGTGTCACGGACATTTTTGTAGATATTTATAAGATCTACATTTACTTAGAACATTGTATGGTTCTATCTTTTATAGTTTAGGCAGCGTACGCAAAATAAGTAACTTTTCTGGTTGATTTTTTCACCTTGTGTCAGAAAAACCAAAATATCTTACGGAACCCTATATTTTACAAAATAAAAAGTAGTCTATGTTACTCGTAAATAATGTAGCTTTCGAATGGTGAAAGAATTTTTAAAATCGGTCCAGTATTTTTTGTGCCTATTCATTACAATTAAACAAACAAACAAACAAAGTTTACCTCTTTATAATATTAGTATAGATATAGATAAAACAATAAGAATCTCCCCTAATATCTTTTCACTATAATAGAATAATGACAATAAATTATCTGTTAACTAAGGAATTACCAGCAATAAATAAGGAAAGAAAATCTTATCTTAAATTTATGATATGGTTATTCGAAGCTTTCTTGTGCCGATGTATACGATAAGTCTAAATAATGCCTTTCTTTTAATCCTTACCTTAGGAGACATATTTTATTATAATAATATGCAGAGTGAAATATGGATTACGGGCTCAGAATAGTCAGATTTTCCACTAATAAAATATTTTATGTGGCGTTGAGTCATATATTAGATAGTATTTGGCTTAGGCATGTGAATTTCATAACAATTAATACTTAACATATTCAAAGGTGCAAAACGAAGTTCTTATTGCATATATTTGCTCTTATAATAATATATGTATAGATAAGTACTATAAAACTAACACTGTAAAAACGAAAATTTCAACACTTCTTCAACAAATACGAACTAAATAATCCTTTGGTATGGTAAAAATGTATGATCGCACACATGGGCTACTTTTTATCCAAGAATCTCTTTTTCTTGATGTTCCCATGGGATATTGTATTCAATAGCTTTATCTACATAGAATGTCAGTTTTTGTTCTTATAAAAAATTGCAAGCAGCAAAGGTTAAAAAAGTTCATCATAATTCCTACCTACGAGTAATATCGACCACGCCTACAAAAAATTCACCTGTATTGTATAAAATATGTATTCGAATAAAACGCCTCTCCTTTAAATATTACATTACAATGTAAATGTATACTTTTAAGTATCTAGACGTTGTAACATTTTATAAAATAACCATCTCGGGAATACTTTTGTGAGAGCATACTTGAGTTGAACGCAATAATAAAATTCGATACAGCCTGACCTACACGGTCCCTTATCAATTAATATTAATGGCCTTTATGTGTATCATAGAAACATAAGGAACTTTTAGTTTTTACGATTAATGTAAAATACAATACACCCACTTATTAGAGCTACTAGATGTTTCCTGTGACTACGAGTACGTGCGAGCAAAATAAAAATTGGATGTTGCATGAGTCCTACCGTTGCAAGTTTTGCAACATACATTTTTTCCGCATTTCAATTTTCAAGGTATTTTCACACCCGTCAAAGATTTGGTTTTAGCGTGATCTGGCACACATACACACTTTTGCTTTTATATTTTTACTATGTGACTCTCGTTACCTACGCAGAATATAAGTTTAATGCGGGCTCTACACTCGCGGCGCGAACACGATGCGAACAAATACGAAGCCGCGAAGCCGCAAAACCATCCACACTCGCGGTTCGCGGTCTTCGCGGGCTTTCGCGCCGCGAGTGTAGAGCCCGCATATCACGCGGTAACAGTGCATTTTTCCGCAATTAAATCTTTAACGTTTATAATCTCTGCCAGGATTCAAAGTGTGTCTGTCTTATACCACTTAAAGCGGGCTCCACACTCGCGGCGCGAATTGCGGCCGCGATTCACGGGCGCTACGCGCCATGAACACGATATGGATAAATATGGCCCTCTACACTCGCAATATTTGCATTTACATAATACATTCGCGCATTTGAGTAAAATGAACGTTGAAGTCATTGTTGCTGCTTTTGACATAGTGTGCTTATCAAATTGTCCCAAGCCAAAAAACCGACACCGGACGGGGAAAGCCACGGCCCACGAAGCGCGAACGCGAAGCCGCGTAACCCTCCACACTCGCGGCTCGCGGCCTTCGCGGGCTTTCGCGCCGCGAGTGTGGAGCCCGCATAACGTCAATGTGGTTTTAATGAAATTTTTCATTAAAAGTCGTATTAGCGTTAATAGTAAGTGTAAGTGTTATTAAGTACCAGACAGACAATGTGCATTTTTAATATAAGTAGAAATGAATTAGGTTTAGCGTGAAAGGCAACAAATAGACACACCTCGCATTTAAAATCTTATATAAAAAATGCTCGTGTCACATCTTATCTTATATATAAAATTTTCGTGTCACAATGTTAGTCCGCGAACTCCTCCGAAACGGCTTTACTGATTTTTACCAAATTTTATATGCATATTCAGTAGGTCTGAGAATCGGCTACTCGGTACTTTATATATTGATAAGTGCATTTGTTGAATAAATAATAGTAAATTATTACAACCTGAGACTGACGGCGACCATTGTTTGTTGTTTGTGCGACGGGATAGCGATCGACGTTGCCATGACTGATGACGACATACTTATTTAGTCACTTCAATAAAATAATATGGGCGAAATACTTTATATTACGGCAAAGCAACGTTTGCCGGGACAGTTAGTATTAGTATAAAAGTTTCCAAAACTATCAACCAATAAATGCTAGGTACTCGAAGGTATTGGCGACCGCCGTATTTGATCAATTACTAAGCCATGGTTTAGTAATTAATTCAAAAGCACTTCCATCGACGTTTGGGCGGACGTTTAATTGGATTTGAAGAGATTGTGGCCGGAGCTCATAAGAGCCCGAGAGGCGACGACAATTTGCGCGCCTTTATAAACGAATTAGACAATAATTGCTGTTGCTTTTTAATTTTTGTAGGCGTTTAAATTTCGACATAGACGTATGTGATAGGCATGAGAATATCCTGGAGGATATCTCATGCCTATCACATACGTCTAATATAATAATATGACCTATACAGCTCCAAAGTAGACTTTGGAGCTGTATAGGTCATATTTTAACTTGTATGACAATTTTTGTTAAATACAAGTGTTACTAGCTCAATTTCGAGTTTAACTGAAACCGATTTATTAGTTTGTATTGTTAATAATTATATTTATTAGATATAAGATATTATGTCGAAAAAAGCGCAATCGTCTGAAAGATTCCACTTTTGGACTCTTTGCCCAAAATATTTTTTATTTATCTTGTACTAAATTTTTTATCCAATATTTATGGACATGGTCTATCGTTCGTTTTGAAATCTTTGTATAGGACTAAAATAAATAGTCCTATACAAAGATTGCATGATGGTAATGGATTAGCGAGGGCTATCAAAACCCGCATACCGAAAGAGTTACAAATGATTTGCCGACCTTTAATGAGGATCAATAGATCTTGAGCATTCAGTACCCTTATTCTCTGTATCCTGATAAAATCAGAGGTTTGATCTATGTTAAGAGTTCTTCTGATATTATAAGGAGGAAATATTTCTTTCTTTGTTTGCCTTCATTGAATATTGCTCCCAAATTCAATGTAGAATAAAATAAAAGGCAAAGAACTTAGGTTACTGATTTTGCGAGAAACGGTGCTGAGAGCATACGCAGTCCTCATTAAAATCATTTATAATATTATAGTATTCCCCACTCATTTATACAATTTGTAAATGCGATAGTGTGTCTGTCTGTCCGCTATCTCTTCGCGCTTAAACTGCTGAATCAATTTTAATAAAATTTGTTATGGAGATATTTTGAGTAAGGACATAAGATACATTTAAGATACATTTTAGAATGGAAAAATGTACGTTTTCCGCGTGATAAACGGATTGCGGCGCAACGGAGTTGCAGGCATTAACTAGTAAGTTGTAACTCGGTAAAGTTATTAACACCATTTTCATATTTTAACCTCAATCGAACCCGCACTGAACGATATAACCACTAAGCTATGAGCACAAAACCATAATAATTCAACATAAACATATTGCGCCTGAATAAATTGAACAGAAGTTAATGAATACACAATTACTTTGGCAATTCGACGCCAGCAGGTGCTAACTGTTGTAAAGTTACACATTGTACCTCCGACGACATTCCCGGTATATACTCGTACCACTTTGGCCCTTTCTTAAAATGTTTAGTCAAAAACAAATCTTATGTACAAGTATTTAAAACTTTGTCTCTAACTGAAAAATCCATACTAATATTAAAAATGCGAAACTGCAATACTGTCTGTCTTCACTCCCAAACCGCTAAACAGATTTTGCAAAAATTTGGTACGGAGATTCTTGGAGTCCCAGGCAAGGGCATAGGAGACTTTTATGCCGGAAAAACGAGCTTTGGACACTATATAATGTCAATTTGTCCAATCAAACTGTTATAAAAGGCGAAATAAAACAATAAATTAATAGATTTAATAAAACAATGTTGTTTTGTTAAAATACCATTTTGTAATGTTGTACTAGGCAATGAAATTCTATGTTACTAACGTAATTACTGTAGTCATGTTGCAGTGCATAATTTGTGAAGATATTTATTGAAGTGACCAAGTATGGCACCATGTGCAACGTCCATCGCTGTTGCTCAAAGATAAAGTAGGCATATTATATTATGATATATCAGCTCTCCCCCGCTTTTCCTGACTGCTGGCAAATAGCTATTTAAAATAGCTAAGTTGGTAGCCGCGTCCTCAACTCAACAACTCAACACAGATAAATATTGTTTTATACGTCCATGATTGTATTAAGTATTATTAAATTGCCGCGTGTATTAATATTATGGATTTGAAATAACAACTGCACGGTTACCATGGTGATGAGTTATTTCAAATAGGTAGCGGGAAGAAAATTTTAAACTGTCACTAATTGTGAGCAGTCTGAAATATGCACCTTTCTTCCCGCAAACAAGGGAAGAAAATCAAACTTTCGGTCCTGGTATGATGAAATAGTAATTATCCTATGTTCTTAGACGGTATCAATATGCGCTTCGAATTGCTTCAGTGGATTTGGCATGAAGAAAACAGACAGACAGACACGCATTAATATAAAATCCTTAATAATAGGTAATAATATTTTCAGAGCATCTATCGAAATACAAAACTGGGCCTTTTCCTCGCCCTTAAGTAATTATTATTTAAGTTAATTATTATTCATTATACGTTGTCTTCGATCAGAAACTGTAAGAAGGCAGGGAAATGAAAATTTATGATGGGCCCAAACTTGAAACTTCTTGTCAGTTTTTTCGCTGAGAGTTCAGACTTAACGAGGACTCAAGTTTTGGCAGAAAAGGTGTTGATTTTCTTTAATTAAATTAGTTTAATTAAAGAATTAAATTAGATAACGATAACTCTGTTGCGCCAAAATTTGTTTAACGCTCGAGAAAAAAAAAAGTTTCCTATATCTTTTTCCGGGACTCAAAGTTACTTCTTTAATTAAACCGCTGAATCAAAATTGGTTCAGCGGTTTGGTGAAGAGGTAAAAGAGAAGAGAGAAAATTTTGCATTTATAATAAATACATGGAGTTTTGGCGGGCATGTGAAAGAGTGCTGTTGTGTTTTTGTATTATTTTCCTAAAATTGTGTTAGCTGGGTTTTTAATGTGTAATATTGGTAGAATATTAACCATTAGATATTCGTGTTCATGCACAAGTGTAGGAAAGTGATGTAATATCCAGAAACGTGCTATTTTGTGTTCCCTCCAAAACTCCATCGAAAGTTTCAGTAAAGCGTCTACCACTTTACTGAATCGACCGACTTGACTCCTGTGACTGTATTGACTTTTACTTAGACTTTGACTAGACTTTAGACCTGACGATACATGAAAACGATGATGAAAGTTATAATAGGAGGAATATGGTTTTCCCGCCATATTCCTTACCTTTTTACCTTGTCTGTGGCACAACATACACATCCTTTGTGTCAAGTTGCCAAAAAAGAAGAAAAAGAAAAGAAAGAATAAATACATATTAGTATACGGATGGGCATAACTGTTTTTAATGATTTGCCTTAGTTACATATCTGCTAACTGTTTTAACTGTTTGTCGACTTTTGTATTACCCTGCTTATAAATATGTAATATCTCTATAGCCGCAGAGTTGCCTGGAAGAGATCGCTTAAAGCGATAAGGCCGCCCTTGCCCACATTTTACTGTAAATATATTGTTAAGTTAGTCGAACTAGTTAAAGTACCAATTTGTGAGCATTAAAGAGTTATCTATCTATCTAAAACCCTACGTGTACACAACCCCTGGTCTATAATGCAGGCAATTAATCATATTTCTTGCCGGTAAATATTAAAACCCGTTTGCCCTGAATTTTCACGACCATAAGAAGCGCCATTTTCATAACAGAAGGGATTAAATCTGCAAAAAATTAAATTATAGAACCCATTAAGGCTAAAGTGGAGCTTAATCATTATGGTAATTATTAAATAGCTCTTATAATACTCCTTTTTAACCCCCGTTAAAAAGATGGGTCAATTTGTTTGAGATGACTGTTTGTGGGTGGATGCGTTAAAGTTTTGGTTTCGGCTTTTTATTTTATGTTATAAAACTTTTTACAAATAATACTTATATTTTCTTAGGTGCAGACTGCAGATTGTTGCAATTATATATTATAATATAGAAGAATCGAGGTATATTATCAGTCGCAAATGCTACTACGATACGAAAATCTAGTTTTCAAAATGTCATCCAATAACCTGCAATGTTATTAGTGAATTGACATTCATAGGGAGTTAATGAACAATTTTGACCGCGATACGTAGCTTAACGAGCATCGTGCGCCCAACACTGACCACGACATTTTACAATCAAAATTTTAATCACACGCTATCGGAGTTTAGTTTCATCTAAAAATTATGAACTTTTTTGTCAAAACAGACATAATATATATTGGAACGAAGTTCCTTATCGTGCGTTCGGCGTAAATCTGAAGGCTAGACAGAACGATATTTGACTTTGACGCTTTTTATTAGTACCTGCATAGTAGGGGCAGAGGGCGTTGATAGTAAGTATTCCTGTGCGTCAACTAGCTGGCGTTTTTTTTAATAAACAGTTTTAATAAACAGTTACGCGTTGTTAGTATTTATGGGCGTCAATAGATGGCGTTTTTTAATATTTTTTTTGAGTGTATTTATTAAGTATACAGGTTTTTTGAATATCAGAAATAACTTCGTTCCATTCGGGTGTCTCTTGACACCTCTCAAATTTTTTTTTCTACCGAAGATACGGACAACATGTATAGAGTGTAATAAAACTAAAATTTGATAATAATTTAAACTATAAGTGGTTCTGTATGGGCAAACTCACGACGCCGCACTGGGGCGCTTGTCCATACAAATCACAAAAATATTTGCTCTTTCAGCGCTGCTACTATCACAGTTAACTATATATAACGGACACATACACCACCTAAAGTATTATACCACTTTGTTTTGTTATATCCTGTATAACTGGAAAGGCATCATATTATTATTCTTCCAATAAGAAATAATGTAGTCTTAACTCTTTATTGTTTTAATACTATTGAATTTCTTCAGTACCATAAAGCCAGAAAATAAAGAAAAATATTTTATTATCTTGAATTTCAGATCTTCATATTCGAAATGAGATCTTGCATGCATTTTACATTGTACGCTGTGATATCAATATTGATATCCATTCCGAACGCAAATGCAACTCGGTGGCAGATGTTGCTTCATTGTTGGGTTTGGGAAGTGCACTCTACGCTTTCAATGTAAGTAAACGTAAAACGGTGAAGAATTTGTATTTTTGCTTCCATATCGTATGACTAACACCAACAGTAAAGGAGTAGTGCATCCCACAGGAGAATTATACTTTTTCAGGATAAAATGTAGCCTAAGGATAATCTAGTACCTAAACTGCTTACAACTACCATGGACTCCATCTTAAAATTTTAGTTTTCCATAAATAATTTTATACTATTTTATTAATATATATTATTTATTGTATGCTTAATAAAGAATTAAAGAATACCTCGATCGTGGGAATCGCAGACACAATAGATATTCAATAATTGTAATGCGGCACCCGGGTGCCGCTTGGGAGTTGATGGGTTAACACAACTAAAATTATGGATTAAATTGCGTGGTCTGTATCCACGGACGACGTATGCAGCGGCGATCGTCTTTAATTCTATTGCAAAAAAATTTTCGCTACCTTAAAGCTCTACCTTTAATCCTTCGATCGCGGATTCTTGGAAATCTATTGTTATTCTATTGTTTTCGCGATCACCGGTGCTCTTTTGGGGCTTGATAGGTTAATAGCTTTCTTAGGGCTTAGCACCTTGGTATAGTATTGATAGTATAGTTAGTAGAAAATCTTTTCTAAGATAAAACATAACTCAAAACTACGCGTAGAGGTGCTACGTTAGACTTAGAATACAAATAATAAAAACTAAAACTCGAGACAGTTTAAAAACATCCAACAATAGCAGTGGCGTAGCTAGGTAACCAAGGGCCCTGGGGCAACTTAAAAAATGGGGCCCCACCGCTATTTAAATTTTAAACTGATTAGGTTTTATTAAATAAAAATATAAAATACACAAATACTTTAAAAACCGGCCAAGTGCGTGTCGGGCCACACGCAATATAGGGTTCGGTAGTAAGTACCTCCCGCTATTTTTTGATAATATTTGTATGGTCAATGAATGTACATTTATAACATGTTTTACACTACTAACAACATCATCTTAGTTACGTTCGAAGGAATTTGAACGAAAAGTTCCTATATACTTCACCGAATACATTTTTTTAGTTGATCGATATATTACTCAAAAACTTATGAAGTATTCTTAGCCGTGATAAATTTCCTTTTAAATTCAGCATATTTCCTATACTCGCGTGAATTTTTTCACATCACAAAAGCAACCGCTTAGCTGGTAGAAGCGGGGACACTGGACTCTAACGATTTTTTCCACTTTAAAACTACATATTTTACAAATGGATCCTTAAATCGAAAAATGATCTATGAATACTCGCAATATTTAAAAAAAAAACCTATCCAACGACACCCCACACGGTCGGGTGGACGCGAAAAAAATCATCCCCGCTTGATGTGTAGGGGAGGTAGGTACCATAAAAATATATTTACTTTTAAGAATTTATATACCACTTTGTCGGCTTCATTAATATCTGCATTCACGCCGAATTACAGCTTTAAGTAGGTCTTATAGTCTCTGAGAAAAACCGCGGACAGACAGACGGACAGACGGACGGAAAGACCGAAACTGTTTAGTGTCTAAACACACTAGTCTGAATTACGCCGGCGTAAATTTCGCCGCGTTTCAAACGCATACAAAATACGGACGGAACGCGATGGACACACTATGCCGAAATTCCGTCGCGAGCCGCACTTCCGTCGAGCCGAGTCGAGCGTAAAGTTCGGCAGCGATTCGGCGGTAATGTTTTGTTAAAGTTTGGATGTATGTATGTATGGATGTTTGTTATTCTTTCACGCAAAAACTACTGAACGGATTTTAATAAAACAATACAATAATATAGATTATAGCTTATACATCAGAAAACACATAGGCTACAATTTTAACCGACTTTCGAAATGGGGGAGGTGTTATGTTCGTTTTTTTATGTTCAACGATTACGGGTCAATTTATATTAGCGCAGAAGCGAAGTATCAAAACCGAACATAGCAAATCCAACCTTTATTACATCTGAGAATTTCTGAATCTGAGAAATTCCGCCGCGTGATTTCGGTTCTTCGCGTAATTTATAGTGTGTCGTATCAGACGGATGCGGCGGAACGTAATTTCGACCACGGAAATTACGCCGCGTTTACGCCGCGTTTCAAACACATACAAAATACGGGCGAAACGCGAGGGGTGACACACTATTCCGTCGCGTTCCGTCCGTATTTTGTATGCGTTTGACATTTGCGGCGGAATTTACGCCGGCGTTATTCGGGCTAGTGTGTTTCGACACTAAGGAACTTTGGAACCCTAAGGGTTCCTTGTTGACTACATAAGTCATAACCCTAAAAATTCTGAGCTAAGATGGCTGCATAAAAGCCCAGAAACACGTATTTTACTTCTACCTATATCAATTGGCTGTCCATTTTCCGATCTGGTTATTACTGCATACCTTACAACAATGCTTAGCTGATCTACCTTCGCTGCGTCTTACTCGAATTCACAATAAAACGCACATCAATTAATAATAATAAGCACATATCACTAACCGTCAAATTGACAACACTGCTAACCTACAGAAAGAATTTTGGGAATTCCCTAGGCATAACCACAATAGACAAAGGCACCAGTAGTTCGACTGCAAAGAAACGGACAGGTTTCAATATCTGTCAAATTCGTCGGGTTTCACTAGGATTATGAACGGAATGTGCCTCGCGCTGGCTGATATAATTTATTTTTAAATATTTAAAATAAAGATTTCAAAATTGGATTCTGACAATTTTAATCGCATGTGCCAAAACACAAACAACAATACGACCAAAGAGGAACACGTCCAGCGAATATGTCATAGTTTTAAATTCGTAGGTAACAAGTCAACAACCCTAGCGACGATTTTCGTCATAATACGTCAAATTTAAAAATGTCAACATCAGTTCTAAGTCGACATACTCTATAATTCTGTCTACTCTGGCATAACTTTCGAATTTCTCTCAACTGAGTTGTCATGATTAAAGTGGGGTTGTAACCTGTCATATTTATTTTGAAAATAGGAGCCAAAAGTTCACTTCGATCGGTGAGGATTCGAGGGCCCCCTGAGCTTGAGGGCCCCGGGGCACTGCCCCGCCTAGCCCCTTAGTAGCTACGCCGCTGAACAATAGAGAAATGTGATGTTCCACTGCATGATTCTGTCAATGCGTGTGCATTGACAGAATCATACAGAATCATCCATTCACTCACAATCTCAGACTCCGCATTTAGCAAAAATATGATTTCTTAGACACGAAAGTTATCCCTTAAGTATTTTAAACAGTAATATTAGAGTGTTACATCGGAAATGTAACAAAAACAATAAATTAAGGTGGAAAAACGATCAAATTTGTTTGACAAACATGTTTGATGTAATTTACGTTTTCATCAAACAGCAGCGCAGACGATCAAACGTGCATCAAACAAGTTAGTCAAACAATTAAGCTAGAATCGGTATGAGATCATGACATCTTGTTTGACAATTACACCGGAACACGTTCAAACAAACGCTACGCAAATCCAAATTTTCTTGAAACAGGTCAAACACGTAGTTTGTTTGACAAACGCTTTAAACAAAACTGTACACTATCAAACTGTTTGACAAACACGCAAAATTTGACAAACAATTTGAAACTTAAGAACTATTTCACCTAACAAACTGCCACAGAGACACACTTTAATGATTTTTTAATTCTCTGAGAGCGGTCATAAGCTAGATAAAAAATTTAAAAACTTCGCCACCCTAACCCAAACAAAGCGCCTCAGTGAGCGCACCTTTACACTTAGGGGTTGGTTCAGAAGGCCTCGCGCGTTCGTTCAGAGCGCTCGCCCCGCTCTATGACGCGAACTCAGCAATAATAGTTTACGGTATGCCGTGACTACTACGCGCGTTAAGGTAAGTTTAAGATGTATAAAATATTAATAATAGTACAGATTATCACATTATTATAATTGTGAGAGTGTATAAAACTTTGTGAAAGTTTGTTTAAAGTTTGAAGCGCGTTTTTATTTCTTGACAAGAGTAAAATGAATTTTTAAGTATTTTTAAATTGGTTGAAATAGTTTCATGTTACAAAGTGAATGAGTTAATCATTTTGTTTGAAAAAAATCAACAATGATATAAGTACGAAGTAAAATAAATTATCATAAACTTTATATATTAAGGAGTTATTTTAAAAATAATTTTAGTTAGTTTATCATGATGCGATTATAATCTGATAAAATATAAAAACTTGGAATACAAACATAAAATAATTTATAATAATATACATTGCGTAAAATGGCAAGTTAAAATATTTGAACTTCATGTTTGGACAGTTTAATATAGCGAAAAAATAATTTAATTTTCATGTTCTAAACACGTTAGTTTTATTCGTGTCATCATTAGTCTGCATTTGAGCTCAACGTGTATGACAGAAGTTCAGCCGAGACTTCTCTTGAAAATATTTTAAGCTAGACCGAAACAATGCGAAAAATGGAAAATTATTTTCATCAAAATTTGAAAATTAATACATGATAATTTTATGAACTTAGCATATACTTTGTGTGCAATTACAAGAAAACTGTGGGATCTATGCATTGCTGTTTTTAAGAAATTCTATTTGTCCTTACTTTTTCTTCTATTTTACGTCACAATAATTTATCAAAATAATATAGTCACGTATGTTTCTGAATCTTGCAAACAAACATTTAATATTAAATCTATCCGTAATAATTAAAACTGTGAAAATAATATGAAATATTTAATACAATGTTGAAATTGTGAGTCATGAAAATATCATTATTGTTTATAAATATTTTATTTGCTGAGTCATCGTAATTCTTTGTAGCGTACCGTAGCGGGTATCGTAGCAGCGCGCTACGGCGTAGCTAAGCTCTACGACGTAGCCGCGCTCTACGAACCGTCGGCTGAAGTTCGTGCTTAAAATTGTAATGACTAATGACTTGAATGAGTAATGACTTTTTAAACATGGAACATCAAATGATACAGAGAAATTTCTAGTATTGTATTATCAATTGCGTGCTGCCTCGCCTACTATAAAACTTATGATGACATTCTAATTTCTAATAGTTTAATCTACGAATAACAAAACTACACAAAACGTAACTCCCATACTTCAACCGTTTTAAATTTGGCTCCTTTTCGAACACTAAAATATGACAATTCACATTCTCGCCAAGGTCGTTTCCCAGGTAACGTATCATAATATTGCGCGCTGGACGACAGCCTGCGCGGTTATTGTCATTGTCACAGTTATGAAACAAAGCCGTGGACAATAATTGTCAAAAGCGGATGGCACTATGCAGTATACACCAAACATATCTAGTATCACGAAGAAAGGAGTACATAATTATTATTTTAAAATCAAACATTTTCCTCTGATCCTTAAGTCATCGATAATAATAATTATTATTATTAGCCGTCTGTGTCCCACTGCTGGGCAAAGGCCTCCCCTCTTTCCTTCCACACGTCTCTATCCTTTGCTATGTTTGGCCACTCTTTATCAAAAGCGTCTAGTTCGTCGCGCCACCTTTTCTTGGGTCTGCCCCTTTTTCGCTGACCTTTCGGTAGCCACTCCGTAACTAGACGCGCCCATCTGTCTGGGTGCATGCGGGCGACGTGCCCTGCCCAGCTCCACTTTAGACCAGCAGCTTTTCTACCTACATCCGTTATTCTTGTCTTGGAGCGCAGAGCGGTGTTTCGTATACGGTCAATCCTTTTGACACCTAAAATGCTGCGCTCCATAGCTATTTGACAAACTCCGAGCCGAGACTTCTGTAAGTCGGTCAAAGACCAAGACTGAGCACCGTAAGTTAGGATGGGCAGGATGCACATGTCGACGAGTTTACGTTTTTTGGCAAAGTGGAAGGTCCCCTTTCATTAGTTCTTTCATAGACCAAAAGCTTCTCCATGCCTTCTCAATTCTTTGGTCTACTTCCTTGTCTTGTCTATTATTAAAGGATGTTATTTGGCCTAAATATACGTACTCGTCAACATAATGCAACTCATACCCGTCTACCTCGACCTTACGTTTCGTGCTGTTGGTCATGAGTTTGGTCTTTGATCGATTCATCCGAAGTCCCGCCTCGTGGCTTGCCATACTCAGGTCTTGCAGCATGGACTGCAGGTTTTGTGCAGAAGTGGCAAACAGAACTATGTCATCGGCGAAGCGAAGGTTTGTCAGCCTTTTCTTGTCGATAACAATACCCTTGTCTCCCCAGCCTGTTGAGACTTTCTTGAAAACCTCTTCTAAGGCGCTCGTAAATAGGCGTGGAGAGATAGGGTCACCCTGTTTGACACCCCGTTCAATTTTGAATTTTGGGCCTGTAGTTTCTATTTTTACAGCAGCTAAACTATGTTTGTAATAATAATATATAACAATTTTGAACAAACCTTGTACGACTCGGACGAATTTAAAACTATCCAGAGCACCTAGACAAGACGTTTTCAGATTACAAAAATCTATGTGCTAAATTATTACAGAATTGAAATAAAAAACTTACGGTACAAATGCAGATTTTCGTAATCTCTTTAATTTTCGGTCATTACTCATACAAAATATATCATGATTCATGACTATTAAAGTGTATGCTACATAAACGAGTAATCTGGCTCGGCATCCAATTCGGTTCGTTTCTTACTAAACGAAGTACGAACGGCATCATAAAAATAAGATACTCGATACTGATGTCAGTCAGACCCTCGTTTATGAATTATGATTAAATTGTTACATCTTGCATAACACTGTCCATGGCGACTTTGTAAAAATTTTGTAATTATATTATTTTTTGATTATTGCATTTTTACAATAACATGTAAACTTAATAAGACAAACACAAAGAGACCAGCTTAATTTTACGCAAATACCCTGGCATCCAACTTAAATAAACCATCTTTTTGGGCATGTTTTTGGGTCGGAAAAAATACAAGAACTTTACCTGAGCATAATTAAAAAAAATCACTTACTGATGAAACTTGAAAGGTTATTCCTGTATTAAAAGTCGTATCTGTATGACTTCTACACCATTTCACAGGGCATTTAGGCATTTTAACAACGAAAATTTTGTAAAAAGCTACGTAAAAAGTAAGTAAACAAATTGTAAAATGAGTTTGACAATAATTATCATGTCAACCTGGTTGAATGTCACTCGTGTATATATACACGAAAAATGTGTACCGAACACATGCATAAAGTATACATGTATTCGGGTCACATTTTGTAGCCTTTTGGTGCACTTTTTTTGACGGAGTTACTCTTCCTGTAGTTTAAAGTTCACTGAGTTTAATAGAAAACAACAAGCGTCAAAAAGTTAAAGATTCTAAAAGTATTGTATGTTATACTGAGTGAAGAATTAGAAAACAACAAGCGTCAAAAAGTTAAAGATTCAAAAAGTATTTTATGTTATACTGAGTGAAGAATTAGAAAACAACAAGCGTCAAAAAATTAAAGAGTCAAAAAGTAACTATTTTATGTTATACAGAGTGAAGATATTTTTTAAAGGACATAATATAATCGACTTAAATAGACATAGTTTTCAAATTCTTAACCGATTTTAGTTACATTTGGAAAATATACTAAAAAATATATCAAGCGATCGGCTCCTTTTTATCGCAGCAAAGTGCGGGGTTTTCACGCAAATTATTTTGAGAGCACAAAGACACAGGAAACATAAATTGTGGCAAAAAAATTATAATTAAAAGTTTTTTCCCAGAAAACCTATTTTGCGGCCAAAAATGTAATTTATTTATTCACAAACACTTTTGTAACGAATACTGAATTCGTCACAATTTGAAAACTTGTATGGTATTTGAGGAAAAGCCGAAACCTACTTTTACTTACTTTTTACCTCCTACGCGCACCAATGAGACTTTATAAAATAATTTGTAACTGAGGGTGGGCTATGCCGTACATACAAAAAAATGACGACTTCTACTTCATAAAAGCCACTCAAATCGTTTGTTTTTTACATTTAGATAAAAATTAATAAAATTAAAAACTATTAGACGTCTCATCGATAATATGCGGACTGAACCAATGACTGCAAAATACATTTAAATATGTTAAAATGATGAACGTCAAAGTGACCTCGCCGGTCATGTCAATGTATCTGTGCACTTGAATATTATTCAAGAACCGTTTTTTTATTATTCAATGAATAATAAAAAATTCTGCGTAGCTTGATTTTAATGAAACTGGCCGTTTATACCGAAATCAGCGCGGGAGCTTTTATTATTTTATTCGTGTTCAATTTTATAGTTTAGAAATTAATTCAACCAACTTGAATATTTATGTTAGTCTAGATTTAGGTACCCTACACCTTCTAGTGTTTTCATAAAAGCCTTTTTATTTATAGCATAGACATAAGTCAATATCCAGTGTTCGATCAAAAGAGTAAATGATGTGTAAAACAAACGTTGGCTCAAACATATTAATCGTCTGCCCTCTAATATTCAATATAGTATTGAGTAGAATATGGTAATAGATTATGGAAACCATGTTTTATTTGGTTATAGTGTTTTTTCGAAATTATAATATTATGTGAGAAAATTTATTCATTTTCAAGTTCAAAGTTAGCACAAGTTTAAAAAGATGTACTTTAATTCTAAAATAAGGATTTAAATAAATCCGAAGTTTCAAATTGTAATATGAAGTGCATAGAGAGACATGTAATTCTATTTTAGTTACGTTATTATCTAAGTAACTAACATTTTAAGATATTTGAGAATTCAATTGGACAATATAATATCTATCCTATAATTTTATAAAGCGGAAGAGTTTGTTTGTTTGTTTGAACGCGGTAATCTCAGGAGCTACTGGTCCGATTTGAAAAATTCTTTCAGTATTAGATAGGCCATTTATCGAAAAAAGGCTATAGGCTATATTTTATTACGCTAATTCTAATAAAAGCGAAGGAATAGAGGAAAATATGGAAAAAAAACCTAGGGAAATTATTTGAAAGGCCTTATTTGAACGCGCTAATCTCTTGAACTACTGGTCCGATTTAAAAAAAATCAGTGTTATATAGCCCATTTATCGAGGAAAGCAATAGGCTATATTTTATCACGCTAAGACCAAAAAAAGCGGAGAAATAGAGGAAAATGTGGAAAAATCGGGGGAAATTATTTGAAAGGTCTTATTTGAACGCGCTAATCTCAAGAACTACTGGTCTGATTTAAAAAAAATCTTTCAGTTTTAGATAGCCCATTTATCGGGAAAGGCTATAGGCTATATTTTATTACGCTAATACGAGCGAAGAAATACAAGAAAATGTGGAAAAAACGGGGGAAATTATTTGAAAAGGCTTATCTCACAAACTACTGGAGCAATTTTCATGTTATTTGGCACAGATAAGAAAAAGACCACGTAAAGGATCATTGGCTTTTTTTGTGGACTAATTTGTCTGTGAAAATATATCTAATTTACGCGGGCGAAGCCGCGCGGAACGTCTAGTGTATAATATTACTCCTATAATTGCTACTGAATGATTTATGCTAGAGGCAGCGGGACTGTAAACAAAAAGTTTTATTCGACGTTTTTGTCAATATTCTGATATGACTCTTGCATCATGTCAGATTTTGGTTGGCTTATTATGTAGTAGAGGGCGCTACTAGCACATACTGTATGTTATATAATGTTTGTAGCGCCCTTCTGCTCGGACCTCTGTCTTATATCCCCTATTGAAGTTCTTAAACACAGTTTAAATATCTACGTATCGGTTCGCTATCATAAAAAGTAAAAACCAATAAACGTATTTTCAACCTTTCAACGACCAATCAGAATTGTCACTTTCAAGCCCAGTTGGGAATTCTCGTCCCACACATAACACGAGCCCGTTCGAATTTCGAACTAATGGATTTTTTTTAATCCTTTTCTATAAACCTCCAAAAGGTGTGACAGTTTACACGTGTCGTGTATTTACTTTTTTATTCCAGATTTAAACGGACCTATTAAATCGTTTAAACTTTGAATTCATCTATATTATTCAATTTGTAATAGTAAATATAGTCCTTAATTATCTATAGTATAGATAACTAAGGACTATATTAATTTAAATATATAAGTTTGAATATAAATTCGGATGTGTGTCTGTCCGTCTGTCTGTTATCTCTTCACGGTTAAATCACTGAGCAGATTTTAATGTTATTTGGTATGGAGATAGTTTAAGTCCCGGGAAAGGATAATTTTTAACACGGTTCCCGAGCGCCAAACCTGCGCAACGGATTTGCGTCACGAACGGGCGTCATGTTGTTTGTTTATAAATTCTCAATTTGCATTTAAAAATATATTTAAGAACAAATTCATTAATTGGCGATCTTAGCGCTTCAAGCGGCTATCAGACATAAACTTGAATGAACATGGTACCAAATTCGGATTATACCCTATTCAATAGCAAAAAAATCTTGAAAATCGGTCAACAAACGGCGAAGTGATCGTTGAACATATAAAAAAAATTAAATATATACAGATGAACATAATATAACCTCCTCCTTTTTGGAATTCGGTTAAAAAATTAAATTTATTTTTACAAAACACTTGTGTTATCAAACAGAATATTGTATATTCAAAATATAATATTAAACTTTTCTAATGTTTTCGTTAGTATCAAAAGTTGTAGGTACTCGTTTAATATCCTAACTCCAGTCTGTATAACTTTGACATTGAACAACTTTAACGTATTCTGTGTGTAAATCTAGGGCACCTTGCCAACTGACATTAAGTTTCATCCAAATATGTTTAATGAATTCGAAAATAAATAACGACGGATTTTAAAAACTACTACCCAATTGAGGCTATTTTAAAAACTTAGATTATTCCCACGATCGTGGAAAAAACGAGACACAATAGATTTCTATTGTTATCGCGGTCGCATGCGACCGCTTGGGGCTTGAAGCAATATTATTAAAAAAACCTCTTAAGTGATAAGAATTTTAAAACTCCATTTTAGGTAAGTACGTGTTATATCTGTTATACAAAACGATTTAGGTACTTCAAGTAGTAAGAAGACTTACTTAAAGTAAAAACACTTTTGTCCCCGTCGTCTCTTATAACGATGCACATCACAAAACACAATGTGCAACATATAGAACAAATAGATAGTTCATCATCATCATGTGTGTTATCATCAAGGGATATGTCGGCTGATCGCGGAAATAGCCGTCTGCGGTCAACACATAAATAATCGTCAGATTTCGTTGCAATTTAAACTTTATTCTGCGAAAGCCAGAGTCGATAATCAGAATGCAAACGACCGACGGAGACATTTCTGTCGACGACGCACGCGGCTTTGTAGCTGCTCGTAAACGGGACAGATTTCAAATATTTAAAAATTTTACCTCAATTCTACCTTTTCAATACAACACTAATACAGCTGCAAACGAACGACATTGACTTTTATGAAAAGAGAGCTACAAGTCGGTAGAGTATGAGACTCTTAAGGTGACCCCGCGTTAAAGTAAAAAACCGTGTTGGATATGTTTTAGATTGCTTGTTTTCTATGAGAGGCCTGCCCGGCCTCTTATAGAAAACAAGCAATGGAACAGCAAAAAATGGAAAGAGCGTAAGCGACAAAATGGTTTTGTCGCGTAATTTAAAAACCATAAATACATTTAATTTAAGCTATGGGCAAATCAAAGTGTATGCTTGAACCAATCTATGTACAAATTTTGGAAGCTTAAATCACTCTCCTCTGTTGGCAAAATAGGAATCCCTTTTTTTACAGAGGTCTTTTTGATTGATTATTCTGTGTTAAATATAAGTTGACCAATCGTGTTATGCTATGGGTAATAATTCAAAGACAAAGACATGATGAATACTGACAATGAACTTTAATTTCTTAGCTTTAGTCATTGCTGAGAAAAATCGATATCGACACAGCGAAATTATCAAGGCGTCACCTTAAATGAGAATACGAGTACGATTTTTAAGAAGGGAAGGGATCCAATAAAGAACGAAGCTGTATTAAAAATTAAATTAGTAAAATAATTAGGATGCAGTATTTCTATGTCTTCATATTTTATACTAAAGGTTTATTACATTACCTCAATATTTTTAGGTCATGTTCCTATTGTATACGTGTTTAAGCTGCCGATAAATGGTTTAATAGGGCGCGGGCGGTTTAACTATCGGCCTATAAAAGCTACGACAAAAAATATGGATTGTTCTGTGGTGTCGAATTTGTGGTTCTATTTAAATGGATGTGATATATTATTAATCTACGATTTTCATACCTATTTTATCAACGTGAATAAGATATATTACTCCAATGTTTTGACGCTAGAGTGCAGCACCTACCAAGACAGTAAACAAAAAGGTTTATTTGTCGTTTGACAACGTTTCTGTTAAATATTTTGATATGACGTGTGCAACGTGCTGGATTTTGGTCTATTTTTTTTACTTTATGTGCTAGTAATGTCCTCTGCTCCGACTTTTACGTAGTGTTCCCTATTAGGTCTACAGTGTAGACTCTATACAATATAAAGAATATATAAATAATAGCTCCTACACCGGTTTCGGTGACGGTGGCCGGTTACGCAGGCCAGCTACGCAGGAGTAATTTTATAGTGCCCAAGTGTGTGCGCAGTACCACACAAGAGCACTCTCTATTCCTTTACTCTCATAAACCTAGTGGGACGGACGACCGACACGACTGGCGAGAGATTTGGCGCAGGACCGACTTGACGCATGGATAACGTGACCATACGTCCCGCTTTGGGCGGGACAGTCCCGCTTTCAAACAGTCTGTCCCGCTGTCCTCCGCGAGGCCAAAATTGTCCCGCTTTTGCAAACAGACCAAACGACAATAATTTAAAAGTATTTTTATGTTTGAAATGCCTGTGCAATGCCTGGAAGTAACGCATACATACAACAAACGTGATTATTCTGCCATATTGTGCCAAATAAAATAGAAATTGCTCCAAGCCCTTTAAAATAATTTTCCCGTCTTTTCCACATCTTCCTCTATTTCTTCGCTCCTTTTAGTCTTGGTTTAATAAAATATAGCCTAAAGCGTTCCTCATTAGACCAGCAGTTCCTGAGAAATAACGCGTTCATATAAACAAACTCTTCCGCTTTATAATATTATAGTAAATTTAATAATAATAATGTAAGATAGGCACTTTGAAATACATAATTATTCATAAATATTTGGGGGGGGGGGGGGGATTCTGTATTTGTCCCGCTCTGACAAGAAAAATAAATGGTCACGTTACGCATGGATCA
Source organism: Polyommatus iphigenia (assembly GCA_963422495.1). NCBI lineage: Eukaryota > Metazoa > Arthropoda > Insecta > Lepidoptera > Lycaenidae > Polyommatus > Polyommatus iphigenia. Next base: position 29,759,295 of record OY730184.1, on the reverse strand, counting down.
TCTTACTTGTCAGGTGATCAGCCTGAATTGTCCTAACCAAACTAGGAAATAACATGTTTCCAACGCGGTAATCGAACCCACGACCTCCGAGTCGAGAGCCGCGCTCTTAGATACCACTAGACAACGGAGGCGTCTGAAAAAAAAAAATTATAGTACACACAATTCATACAAACAAGCGGCATCAACTATATTTTGATATTTCATTATTTAGTCTGATTAACAAGTGCCATTTTCGTCAAAACCTGATCTCATGCACCGAAAATTATGATTTTGGTCTCATTCGATTCGAAATACCATCTAGAACATTCTATCAAAATTCCAAGAGGGGCTGAAAAAAAATGCAATAGTTATTAACAATTAAGTAAACATAAAAATTTTTTTTAATATTTCGAAAACTATTTGAGATAATCAAAATTTGAAAATAGATCCTTAAGGAACAGGAAATTTCCTAAAAAAGTTAGATCCTGGAACCTTACCAATAATCATTATAACTTTAAATGAGCGGCGAAAGTAACGGTAAAAACGCGTAGTTCGGGTTTCGCGTGAATTGCCGCAATCTGCCACGCGAACTAAAAAATATATTTTAACTGATTAAATATTAATATAAAGAAATAAAAAAAAATTGTTACTAAGTAGATATATCAGTAAACAATAACCCGTCAACAAAAATAAATTATCACAATTTGTTTAAATGTTATGCTTTTGTTCATTTGTTAATAGTCACCATTTTAATGTTAACATAAAAACGCTGATTATTTCTAAACAAGAAATCTAGAATTTTTTATTATTCTTTTAAGATAATTTTAAAAGGGCTTAGTAGAGACATCCGGTGGAAAAATTCAATAATTTTGATTTTTCACTTTTTTATGAACAATCAAAGGCATTCATAAAATTTTCATGTAAATAAATCAATTAGGGTTTTTTCATCAATAAAAATGATTATTTCAATTTTATTAGTTATAAATATATGAATTATCACAATTTGTTTAATATATATTGTTATCTGGCTTCTAATAACAACAAAACAAAATAATATCAATAATTGGATATAAAAGTACCGTAATTGCTTTATTTACATGAATAATTCATTTTAATAAAAAAGTGAAAAATAAAGAAAAATGAATTTTCTCAACGGGAATCTCTTCTAAGCCCTTTCAAGATTAGCTCAAAAGAATAATAAAAATTTCTAGGTTTCTTGTTTAGAAATAATCATCGTTTTTATGTTAACATTAAAATGGTGACTATTAACAAATTAAGAAAAGCATAATAATGAAACAAATTGTGATAATTTATTTTTGTTAGCGGATTATTGTTTATTAATATATCTACTTAGTACCCATTTTTTTTTATTCCTTAATATTAATATTTAATCACTTAAAATATTTTTTTAGTTCACGTAGCAGATTGCGGCAAATCACGCGAAACCCGAACCACGCGGTTTTACCGTTACTTTCGCCGCTCAATTAAAGCTATAAGGATTATTGGTAAGGTTCCAGTATCTAGGATTTTTTTTAGGAAATTTCCTGTTCTTTAAGGATCTATTTTTAAATTTTAATTATCTCAAATAGTTTTTGAAATATAAAAAAAAAAACCAAACCCTTATTTTTATGTTTACTTAATTGTTTATAACTTTTGCATTTTTTTTCAGCCCGTCTTGGCATTTTGATAGAATGTTCTAGATGGTATTCCGAATCGAATGAGACCAAAATCATAATTTTCGGTGCATGAGATCAGGTTTTGACGAAAATGGCACTTGTTTACCAGAGTATATTGCATTGACTTCATCGCTAAGTTTCACCACATTTCGTCTCGTTATATTAAGGCAAAGTTTTTGATCTGAAGATATAATTTCATACATCTAACACGTACGTGACCAAGAAGACTGTTAGTACAACTATCACAACTATTAGTTAAGTAGTTAACAATTTCCCCAGTGGACAAGTTCAGCCAACTTGTTAAGAGGACTTAACTTAGCGATATCTCATAATCTAGTGATATGTTTTTGTTATATGACGTGCGTAGAGTAGAAATTATTTTAATCAGACTGTGGCAGAATTGAAGTATGTTATACTTGCGTACTACGGAGAGTTTATTCGTTGCCAGATGGACGCTGCCAAGCATTCGTATACTAACTCACAAAAAATTGCGTATTGAGTTATGAATGTTATTTAGATCATTTAGAACAAGACTATATTTAAAATTCAACAAAAAAATTGTGGTTTAGGATACAAATGCTTAACAGCGACTAGATAGCAAACCTTCGTAATTTGGTCGAGTTATGGCAAGTCACTTTTAGTTCTCTATTCAATTCAATTCAATTCAATTAATTTATTTCAGATTTTCATCCATAGTGTTAGTTTCAACAATAGGTCCTTATTCTAGTGTTAGTAAAAAATATAAAATAAATTGGAATTACATTACATAACATTATTACACAATTAAATATATGGGAACCGTGCTACTGGAGCATGGAGCTGCATCCAATGCTTCAGCAACACGGAATCCCACCTGCTACCCAACACATTCAGGATTCTGTTTGGGCTGTTTTGCACACGCGACCAGAGCGAGGCACATCTCTTTCAAACAATTGTCTGAAAACAGTCTGTATGTACCTCAGCAAACATAGATGAGGCGCTGCAATAACGCGACAGACCAAACAGCATCCTGAATATGTTGTTGTACTGGACTTTGAGAGTACTATATGAGCGCTGCGTATATCTGACCCATAGGCCACACGTGTAGAATGACTGACAATTTGCTCTGAACAGTGTCATTTTGGTCTATCACTTGATTTGCTGGATTTGCTTATCCCAAACTACATCACCTTGTATTTTTTGCGTAAACTTTTATTAATAATTAAATGTATTAACTTTACCTTTTAATAACGAAATTTCACTTTTTAGGCCGGGTTCAAACCAAACTGACTGTCAGCCGCCGAATGCAAGCGAACGTTACGCAGTTTATATGGTATTTCACACCACGCTATTTCGGTGCGTCCACATTTGTATCATTTGCGCGATCAGATCTCCGTCGCGATCATCGCGCCGTATCAAGTATGCGTGTCATAGTGTGGACGCCTATAACGTTGCGTCCACATTTGTATCATTTGCGCGATCAGATCTCCGATCAGATCTCCGTCGCGATCATCGCGCCGTATCAAGTATGCGTGTCATAGTGTGGACGCCTATTAGATCATTCTGCCGATCATGCGAGTATTTGATACGGCATGTATTAGATACGCGGCTAATAGCGATCGGGGCGTATCATGATACGCGTATCATTTTGACACGCTTCGATGATACGCGACGGAGATCTGATCGGGGATCTGATCGCGCAAATGATACAAATGTGGACGCACACTTAGATCATTCTGCCGATCATGCGAGTATTTGATACGGCATGTATTAGATACGCGGTTAATAGCGATCGGGGCGTATCATGATACGCGTATCATTTTGACACGCTTCGATGATACGCGACGGAGATCTGATCGGGGATCTGATCGCGCAAATGATACAAATGTGGACGAACCCTTAATGATTTTACGCTAGGCGTAGGCGCGGACATTCGATACCGTATATTTTCACGTTCACGCTGGGGCTCACAGTGAGCCTGCCCACATTCGGCGGCTTACAGTCAGTTTGGTTTGAAGACGGCCTTAAGCCGTGCTTAGGCTTTGATATTCAAAATACATAATTTTTCAACATCATAGCCTAAAGAAAGAAGTCCTTTGATGAGGCCTAATTATCGAGGGTTAAAATATTCCAAATTGGAAAAAAGGCGTCAATTACCAGATGGCGGTGATATAATCATCGAAATTCTCCGATAAGACTTCCGACAGTCGGCAATTAGCGGGCCATCGGCGCGAATTGTAAAGTCCATTATTACAGACTAATGGCCCTTCCTAATGTCATTGAGATGGTAGTAATTGATTTTATTATAATATCGTGTATAGAATAAAGCACCTTGATATCTAAATTATTATTATTAAGAGTAAGTTGCTAGAATGCTATAAATAATCTTTGATTACTTATAACATTCTTTTACCTTTGATTCGCACAGAATCCAGCTCGCTTTTAGCCGATTTTTTGTGTCTATGTATTTGAATTGCAGTTAGGGAGCGCCGAAGAAATTCCAAGCCATGTGTCGTAGTCGGAAAAAAAACTCGCCCAGACCACAAATACCTAGTGCCAAAGCCGATGCAGTGTGCTTATATTGCACTTGCTAGTTTCGTCAGCGAAGTTAGATGCAAAAAAATTATAGTTATAACCATAAAGTTAGTATACCTAGCGGCATAGAGCAACAACCTCGAGCTGTCAAACGAAACCGAAATTGATTTACATCTGTGTGTAAGAATATGTGTAGGTACGTATACACTTGCACAAGCATTTTTCTATAAGATTAAATTGTCAACATGCCGATAAGTGCCAACTGGACGTCAAAAAAAGAGTTCTGCTGTCATGTATCACACGTCTCTTTCTACCACGCAGTGTTACTGATAGTGACATCTCGCTTGCTCAGGCCTTTGTTACTCTATTCCGCTAGGTATATTAACTTTATGGTTGTAAATTACAAGTTATAACACATCACTAGGTGTCACGCGCTTGCGATGTGTTATGTCAAATCCCATACTTAAAAAAGGTATGATTCAAATTATCCCCAGGATACATTCCACGCGAGCGAAGCCGCGGGAAAAACCTAGTTTATAAAAAAAATAGCTTATTACTAAAAATAACACTTACAAATATACTTAACAGGTAAAGTATACTCTATACCCAGATACTAGGCTTAAGTAGTTTATATTTTCTAACAATTTTCTCTGTAACCCAGACGCGTTTTTCAGTACATCCTACTGCGCGCGACGGAAGACAAGGGAGCGGGAATCATATAATCATTTATTTATAGCTAGCCCGAAATAGTCTAAGCTGTAATTTATTTTTGGTAATTAAACTAACAGAGGATCGGATATTCGTCGATACCTTTAATCTCGTTTAAAATGAGAGCCGTTATTAAAGTGTAATCTTGACTAGAAGACGTTAATATTAATCCCTCGATTGTAGAAAAACGAGATACAAATAACAACAGTATCGAGATTTATTGCTTTAAGCTCTTTCGTGTAATTTTAATCTTTAAGATCCACTTGAGCCTATCTGCGTAAATTGTCCGCATAGGATTGGGAGGCGCCCTGCTAAGCTAAACACACAGCCTCATCGTCTAGTTAGGCGTTTTATAAAAAAGGATCCGAATTTTGGCAATGTTTTTGCACAAACGGGCCTGATTACACCTACCATGTAGAGTGGCGGGACTTAGGCCAGTATTTTTGGTCAGTACTCAAGATGCATCTCTGTCTCAAGACACGGTTCAGGCTCTGTGATTGGTTGGCTGTCAAAATTTGGACCAATCAAAGAGCCGAATCGCGTCTTGAGACCGGGTCGCATCTTAAGTACTGACCAAAAATACGGGCCCTAGTGCCGTAAAATACGGGCCCTAGTGCCCTAGGGCCGTAATCTATGGTATAAATTATAATTAAAATACGGTGCACTCGGTATGTTTACTTTGGATCTGCTCGGCCGAGGGCACATTGTCAGGTGTAATCAGGCCTTAAGTAAAGACGAGTCTAATGTCGGCCACAAAAAAAACTAATTCATTTTGGGCAGGCTAACTGGCTTGTCTGTCCAGGTTCACTCATTCGGCACTCATTTTAACTTTTTACATCACCTTGAATGTAATTGTGTGATCCACATACATAGTATTCAAAATTCAGAAGGCCATAAGTTAGTTTCGTTATTAGTTTCACAAAACGTTTCATAAACATAACAAACGCACAAAACAATTACTTACTAGTTAATAAGAACGAAATGTACTTATTTTTAACTGTTGCCAATGATAGAGCTTGCTATAAAATGGCATAAAATTCTTCGGCACGTATTGAATTTTTAATTAAGGTATTGGAGTGCACTTCAAGTTAAAATATTGCGAGACAGAACAGTCGAGGGCTCTTCATTAGTATATTTGCCAGCGCAGTTGCGCCAGACCCACTTACACGAGATTAAGCTTTCTGCTACTGAACATTAGAGGTAATATCGCTTGTTGATTTAAAATTTTTAGCTCATAAAGACTTATATAAACCATAAGTGCGGTCTTTTTATTTAAATAAAGTGTGTATATATACTATATAGATATTGATACCTCTTTTACTTAGTTCGAAGAAGTCTTCGTTAGTCAAAGTTATTTATAGGGCAATAACGCGAAAAGTTGTACATTGGACCTTTCTACATGTCCCTAGGCACAGAAATAACGTCTAGATCCCCAGGCTATATCGTACTGCTGCGCAACTTTGATAAGTTTTACTAAAAAAATTCATATTATTTGATTTTAGATGAAATTGGCAAGTCATATTTGTTAAAATTTTACGCCTAAACCTATATTTAATAATTAAAAATCGAGTTTGAAAAATCACAATTTTGATTTGTAGTACTGTCCCCCAAAAAAATCCGCTATTTAACAGCGATTTGTGAGAAAATAAGTTATTTCACTGGCAAAGCTCTGGTTATAATTTGAAATTTGGCGGTGTCTTAATACTTTTTTTAAGTTAATTATTATGTTGCTAGAGCCAGAATTTCTACTAAATATGTAATTTTTAAAGCTGTCCCCGGCATATGGACTTACTGGACATGTCCGGATTCCGTTACCGCATATTTCGTCAAATTTGTATATTTTTTGTTCCATGTGGTATTTATTTTTTTATTTAAATGACAACATCACAGTAAGACCTAAAAAAGAAGAACAGTTATCTATGATTAAATCAGCCGTTTTATTAAAAAAAACCGGTTTAATTTTCGGCGTTTGGTGGGAGGTCGTGTTTTTACAGATATTGACCGGTGACTATATTTATTTGTTTTTAGATGTTAAAACGTGTTTTCTATGCAGATTTCATGTCTAAAACATTAAATAACTATTTAAGATTACTTAAATGTGAAAATCTTTGTGATAAACGTCAGCAATTGTAGAAATTTGATAGTTTTGTATAAGAAGTTCTCGATTTCGTTACCTCATGTTCGTTATCATTGCGGTGGTAACGTATAGGCTGGACATAAAAGTCACGAACGGGATCACGTAAAGAAACGTTTACATTGTGTGAACTTTTTATACTTCCGAATGCGAAGTGAATAATCGTAAAAAAATCGAAGTTGAGATTTTGATAGGGATACCGAAAATTTTTAAAAATAATAATGTGTGTGTATGTAAATATGTCGACTGTTTAGTTTTAACTAAAAATAGCTAGAAGAAGTATACTTTTTGTTTCCCGTTTCATTCTACTACCTACTTACCAAAATGTTTTTTATTTATAATTTCTAGTTAAAAACTAAAATAATTGTTATTTAACGATTTAACGATCTCATACTAAATATGTTAAGAGTACTCTAATAATAAGCATTATGTGAACTCAACCTTACAGGGTCCTGTTCGTTGTTAGCATATCCTGTTACGAGACTGTCCCCTAATCCAATGTTCCTAAAAATGTTGATTTTATTTAAGAAAGTTTAAAATATTTTAATTAATATTTTCAGAAATAATGTAGTTTATCAAAATACGACAAATTAAAATAGTTAAATATCAGAACACTCAATTTTGTGGATTTGATGTAAAACTTTTCAATATATTTCACACCTTTAGTAACGTACTGGATAAGAAAAGTAGAATAATCTCGTGTATTTCTAAGTTATGGAAAAGAAAATACATTTTATAAATAAAAAAGCATGTTTCCTTTCATTAAATATTTAGTATTTGCATACATTTAAATATTTTACTATTGTAATGAACCAAGAACCAATGGTAACGAACAGGATTTAAATTCGTGCGTACTTTAAGAAATATACTAATTTCTCACAAAATAACAATTAAATGTGAAAACTTTTATGATTTTCGGGAAAATGAATTATTGGAGATAATATCTAAGTTACATATCACGGGAAATTCAACCAAAAAAAACAAAGCTCAATTTTGAAGCCGTGTACAACTTTTCGCGTTCTTGCCCTATAAATGAAAACCTGAATCGGGACTTAGCATAATAATATTATAAAGCAATAATTTATCGCATTTGGACTTTAGATATTGTATTTATTCTATACTAGCGACCCGCCCCGGCGTCGCACGGGTATAAAATATATAGCCACTGAACAAATCATCAAAATCGATAGCATAATCCTTCACGTGGTCTACTTCTTATCTGTGCCAAATAACATAAAAATTGCTCCAGTAGTTCGCGAGATAAGCCCTTTCAAATAATTTCCCCCGTTTTTTCCATATTCTCCTATTAGTCTTAGCGTGATAAAATATAGCCTATAGCCTTCCTCAATAAATGGGCTATCTAACACTGAAATAATTTTTCGAATCGGACCTGTAGCTCCTGAGATTAGCGCGTTCAAGGTAGCCTTTTCAAATAATTTTCCCCGTTTTTTCCACATTTTCCTCTATTTCTTCGCTCCTATTAGTCTTATTATTAGTCACTGAAAGAATCATCAAAATCCGTTACGTAGTTTTAAAGATTAAAGGGAACAAAGGGACATGAGGGAAAAAAAGCGACTTTGTTTTATAATACGAGTATGTATAGATATAGATTGATACGGTCTCTTTTACTTAGTTCGAAGAAGTCTTCGTTAGTCAAAGTTATTTATAAATGAAAACCTGAATCGGGACTTAGGATAATAATATTATTATAAAGCAATAATTTATCGCATTTGGACTTGAGATATTGTGTTTATTCTATATTATATCATATGATCCATATTATGTCTTAAAATATCTCCAGACTAAGTTACATTACTCGTAAAATTGATATTGACAAGCCTGAACACGTAACAAAAGTACATACACTTTTGCATCTTTAATATAAGTATATGAATTGACTTTTTGCTCTCCTATCACTTAGTGTGGGTTGCACCAGAGGCGTGGTTAAAGTTAAAGTTAAGGTTAAAGTTATGGTTATAGTTAAGGCTAACTTAGCTTTAACTTTAACCTTAACTTTGACCACAGAAATTGACAGATGTCTGTTGCGTTTATTTTTAAAGCTACAGGTAATGGGATTGAGAATATAAAAAAAATTGAATTACTTATCCGTAAAAATATTTGTTATAATTGTCACTGAGAAAAATAGTAAATTTTCACGAAAATTTTTCGATATAAGTATGAGCGGTTATGGTTAAAGCTAAATATGGCGTAAGGACGCCATATTTAACCAAAGATTTGACATTTTGCACTGTAGTTATAGTTAAAGTTATAGCTAAAGTTACAGTTATAGTTAAAGTAAGTTGGTGCAACCCACCCTTACTCATTGAGTATGCTACACATGTTTTATCAGATCTTCTGGCGACAGTCACGAAGGCGCCAGCTGATATTCTCAAATTACCTATTACTTTATTAAAAAGCTAAAACAAATTACTGTAAGTAGATGCTTGACAAAATGCTAATTTACATTCTAAAAATAACTTTACGAGGTGTAACGGTGTGTATGTATAATATTATTAGGTTTTTAATAAATTACATGATTTTCGAAGAAGCGGGAAATTTCTAGTAAAAATGCCCATTTAAATTAAAAAACAGCGAACAACTATGATACAAGATGTGCTTGTCTCTGTCTGACACATTGGAAAAGCCATATGAAAAACAAAGACAGCGGAACTTGAATACAGTTAAATATATTTATCGGCAAGCGGGAGACAAAGTAAATAAATATATTATCTGCTTAATTAAACTTGTCTTGATCCTCTACGGTAGAGCTTACCAGTTTTATTTACATTACATAATGATGTTTCTTGTTTACCTTACTAAGTAGTGGGCGAACTGGGCTACTAGCTCATCTGACAAGGCTGTATCCGACACTGCGCCATGCCCATATATTAACGTATCTACCATCGAAAAACTATACTATAGAAACGTGATTGTTAAAATTATAGTTCTACGAAAAGGCTTATTTATTCATTGCTTTGAGTAGGTACACCGTACAACAGAGACAGCATTTCTACTGTTATCCTGAAGAAAATTAGATAAAAAGGGGTCATAAACAGGAAAAGTTTCAGCTTTTATAAAATGACCAAAATCCGGCTGTCGCTGGCTATTCAGCCGCAAGCCGCGCAGGCTGACAGTCAGTGCGCCGGATTCAAATCTCAAAAAACTATAATTTTGTTATTGTCAAGTATTCCGCGCAACGATCTAGGTGATACCAATAGCAATTAAACACTGAAGAAGTGCTATAGTTTCGATAAGACTGGTAGATGTAATAATATGAGATACATTTCCATAGCATAGTATTTCGACGGTGTAAAATGGAGCCTAACTTAATAAATTGTTTCGGGCCAGTGACACTTCTGTTCAAAACCCTTTTCCTTGCCCATTAGAGTAATTAAATTTGCTTAATATGTTACCTATATTAATATGTTTATTTCGAGCGAATAATAATCCGCGAGGCACGTATGAAAACATTTCGAACTCAATATTTATAATTGAATCGATAACTTTAATAGCATCGCAATTAATTAGATTGTGATTCTTAACTGACAGCAGTTTGTGAAAGTTTTCTCTACCTTGATACAATTATATAAATGACAATTTATGTACATGTTTACATTGTTTCAACCTGCATGGTGGTGAGGGGCCTTGCACGGATTTGCCAACATTATTGCTTGTGTGGTGGTGGTGTTTGCAGGTTCTTGCATGCGAGTGTATGCATAGGCAGTGTGGGAGAGGAGGGAGGTTATATTTTACGCATGCCTATGCGTACACTCACTCATTTACATAAAAGGTTGAGGTTTATTTCGCGGAATATTGCTAAAAATAATAACAAACTAAATTTTAAGACATTGCAAGTTGCAACGGGTTACGGGGTGCAGTGGGGTGGGCCGTGTTTTTGCTACAATATAATCCATAATATTAAAAATGCGAAAGTGTGTCTGTCCGTCTGTATGTCACCTCTTCGCACCCAAACCGCTAAATTAATTTAGTTGAAGGTTTTGGTGTCGGGAAAGGACATAGTATACTTTTTATCACGGAAAAATATACGGTTCCCTCGCGAAAAACGAATTTTGGAACTACGGGGTTGCGGGCGTCATCAAGTAAATTATTATAATTTATATGAAAAACAAAATAATTGCTTATAGTAAGCGCAAATCTCGATAACGGTTGAACCATTTAGTCAATTCTCCCTTTATCGTTGTTACGGAGATAATTTTTTTAAAAATACCAGAAAAATTAGAATTGAAGCCAATATTGGATTAAAATAGCGGAAGTGATCTTAAAAATTTAGAAAATACTTTCGAATTTAGAACAAAACTTGTTTTTCAATTAGGTGTATACGAATTCAAATTGTAGTTACTGGTGAAAACTTTGGACTTTTCGTTTCTAACTTCCAACTTGAAATATCCGTACAAATAATTATTTAATTAAATTACGAGTATTTTAATTAAGTCCTGGTGCTCTAAAACTTTTGAGTTTAGCACTTCTGTTCATTTGTCAAATAACGGCAAGAAATAATTCTACTAGCCTAAAGGTAAAATTTTAAGGGAATGTACTATGTATATAATATTATTTTCACCAATAATAATGATTACGCATCAGATTTTTTAGAGTCATTAAAATGCGTTTTTTAGTATATTAAGCATCACTTATTAAATTGGGTGTAGCTTACCTATTAGTTTTAAGCGACAGTGCAAAACATTTTTATGACACAGTTACTTTAGCTAGTTATTTATTGTTTATTCAGAAAATACAATCAGTTAAGACGCTACAGTGGAACAAATCACAAACATACAACCCGTAATTTTCGCTGCTGAGGGAGAAAAAGCCAGACTTCTTTTTGTTTTATTTTTTTGTTGATGGAGCAGAGAAGAATACCATCCACTGGGAAACGCTCGTTAGGTTAATTGCTTAATTGTCTGGGCTCATAGATCAAGGGAAGGGAGGAGAGGGGTAAAGTGGGGAGTAGTGGGTAGAACCTTTCCCCATAATTATTTGCTTCCATCAACATCACCTTTTATTAAAACCACAGGAGTGCGCGGTACATTACTGCATGTTTATAATTAGAATTTTCGTTCCGTAATGAAAACTATCTTAAACAGTCCTTACATGGGAACAAGTCGTATTTTCTCTCATAGTCTATGTTTATTATTTGTAAACTATAGATGACACCCGCGACTTTGTTACACTAAAAAAAGTATATCGCACGGGAATCGAACATTTTTCCAGGATAAGTACTTATGTCCTTTCCCGGGACTTTAAGTAACTCCATACCAAATTTCAGCAAAATCGGTTTAGTTTTTGGGGGTGAAGAGGTAACAAACATACCTACTACATTTCAGCATTACTTTTAACAAAAAATTAAAACCGACTTCCAAGGTAAAAACAATAGTAATATGAACTAAAAAGTATTAAATAACTCTTACTCTTTATTAGTGCCTTTTTCAGAATTCGTCTAAATCTCAACTATTTCTGAACACACTACAGTCTTCATTATTTTGAAGTCGGTACCAGCTAATTTAATCATGAGTTCAGTCAGTGTCAGAATATCCAAGACTGGTACCGACTTCAAAGTAATGAAGACTGTAGTGTGTTCAGAAATAGTTGAGATTTAGACGAATTCTGAAAAAGGCACTAATAAAGAGTAAGAGTTATTTAATACTTTTTAGTTCATATTACTATTGTTTTTACCTTGGAAGTCGGTTTTAATTTTTTGTTAAAAATAATAATTTCACTCTTTTTAGTTATCTACAAGATAAGGCTATATGCGTATATAACCAATACGAATGTTAACTATTCACATTATGTTACTGTAAGCGAAGTTGTGGTAAATGCTTGCAGTTATCTAAGCGATGCTGCAATTTCCAAACTTTTATCTTTAAAGGTTCAGAAGTTCAGCCCCCCTACCATGAGCTCTTATAGCAGTATTACTTTAATATTACTTTCAGATTTCGCACAAACAAAAAACATAGCTATATTTATACAAATAGAGATCATTATTGTTTATGCGAAATTCAAAAGTAATATTAAAGTAATACTGCTATAAGAGCTCATGGTAGGGGGGCTGTTCAGTGCCTTTGGATCAAGATACACCTTCGTATGAAATTTCACTTATAGTTATTTGTACGAATATGTTTAAGTTATTATAAACAACTTCTTAACCACCATGTTTGTTTTAATAAATTTCAAGGGTTTCTCTCAATTGTTCATAGATCCCATCATCAGATCACCACTTTCGTAATCATTATACCAAATTAAGATTACATCCCATACAAGAACACAAGAATTTTGAAAATCGGTCCATAAACAGCGAAACAATCAGCAAAAACATCAGCTCCGATGCAAAATATCACGAAAAGTACCAATGATTGGGTCATGGTGTGATGACCCATGATGATGATGATGAGGATCAATCAAATTGATGTGTTGGCTTATGCTTTCAGTAGTTTAAACAACGCCGAAATCCCCGAACCTGTACCTATAAGCATTCAAAAATTCTGTTCGGTACCTTCGGATCCAGGATATAACCTGATGCGAAGTCTTACTTTTTGGTAGCATTTACCTCGAATGCTTCAGAAAAATTTGAAATTACAATATGTTTTCATACAAATTTCAAGGAGTCCCCTCGATTCCTCAAGGATCACATCATCAGATCACCACTTTTGTGAACATGGTACCAAATTCGAGTTAAAACCTATACAACACAAAAAGAATTTTGAAAATCGGACCACAAACGGCTGAGTAATCGTGGAACATACAAAAAAAAAAAAAGATATTTACATACAGCCGAACATATTACCTCCTCCTTTTTGGAAGTCGGTAAAAACCGGTTAAGCGGTTTGAGCGTGAAGAGGTAACAGACAAACATACCTACTACATTTCAACAAAATCGGTTAAGCGGTTTGAGCGTGAAGAGGTAACAGACAAACATACCTACTACATTTCAACAAAATCGGTTAAGCGGTTTGAGCGTGAAGAGGTAACATACAAACAGACAGACACACTTTCGCATTTATAATATAAGATGGATTTCGTACCAATGATTATATACTTTTTGAAGTTTAAGCTATTCGTATGCTCGTTTACTGAGACTTCTCAACTATGTAAGAAAAGTCAAAAATTTATTATTATAAATGGCTCTAACTCATCATAACTCATGAAAGTAATTAGTAAAACAAGTGCAGCTGTGTACCGACTGCTTAGACTCGTATATCACACCGGGATTCGGGGTTAATGCACAATCCTACTATTCATCATAATAATATTCAGCTCAACGTAAAGCTCTAATAAAGTTAATTATTTTAATTTCATAAGCGCATAGAGAAACAATATTATTATGATTGGCTCAATATAACTAATTGCATAGAATTGAACTATTGGTGATGGAAAGCCTACTTGATATAGAACTTGTATGTACATGTCTGTGTAATTGTGTAAAAAATGTGTGTAATTAAATTGAACACGAAGTATGTTTTAAAGTGTCGAAAAATTAGGACATCGGTAATTTTTAGGGTTCCGTACCCAAAGGATAAAAACGGGACCCTATTACTAAGACTTCGTTGTCTGTCCGTCTGTCCGTCTGTCTGTCTGTCTGTCTGTCTGTCTGTCTGTCTGTCTCCAGGCTGTAACTCAAGAACCACTATAGCTAGACTTCTGAAATTTTCACAGATTGAGTATATCTGTTGCCGCTATAACAACAAATACCAAAAATAAAATAAAGTTAATATTTAAGGGGGGCTCCCATACAAGAAACGTGATATTTTTGGCCTTTTTTACTCGTAATCGATAATGGTAACAGCTAGGCACTTGAAATTTTCACAAAATCCTTAATTATATTTGTACTTAAATAGTTAATAATAAAATTAAAATAAAATAAATATTTAAGGGAGCCCCATACAAAAACACAATTTTTTGCCTACCGTCGCTCTATACCGATACGGAACCCTTCGTGCGCGAGTCCGACTCGCACTTGGCCGATTATTTTATGTTATCAACTAAATCATTAAGTAATAATATAATAAAGTAATACTTATAGCGTAAAGAAATTTGACTTCAAAAATTATGTGATAAATTGCGGCATTTACCCCGATCGTGTAGCCCGATTCTCATGCTGTCTTACTCTTACGCACAGTAATGTCTCAGAGAAGAGTGAGACAGCCTGAGGTCGAAGTAGCATTCGAGGTTCAAGAATTAAGGTCTATGGAGTCCGGGAAACGGTTAAAAGAGGTCCTTGTTCCTGTAAATTATGTCCCACTAAACCTTTATCCAAACAAACAAAAGTGTCATTAAAGTTTTCTCATTAAGTTGTTTAATTACTTAGCTGATTTGTAAACATGTTATTTACTTATTTAACTGTATATACTTAAGTATATATTTCAATATCTTTAAAATATATTTAAAGCAGAGGTGTTCTCACTGTATTGTTTTTAAAATAAAAGTCATGGACTTTCCAATTTCTTTTTTCAAGATATTCTCTTAAAGTTTTCGCCGCGCGGTAGAAAGTGAGGGGAATATATTTTCGTCTTTCCCTTTATCTTACGTATTTTCTATCGGGAAGTTTTCTATGAGGATACATCCTCATAGAAAACTTCCCGTAAACATAACATACATAACATACATGTTAACACCAGTTCACATTTTTAACCCATCTTAAAAAAAGTGCACAATGCTGCAAAAGAAATTTAATCACTTCAAAAACTTGTGAATTATTAATTAACGTACCTGTTACTTGCTACCTAAGCTTTAACGAATGACAAAAAATATTCTTTTTATGGCCTATCTGTCAATTTATCTGAAAATTGAAAAGTCGACCTTCATTTAACTAACACTAACTTTACACCTGGCTCGTGCCAATTAACACTTAAATTTGCCTTCGACAGGTGAACTTGTCAGCAAGTTGGAAGGTCGAATATCTCACGTACAGGCTGTTACAAAACAAAGTGATCCATACTAATATTATAAATGCGAAAGAGTGTCTGTATGTCTGTTAACTCTTCAAGCCCAAACCGCTGAACCGATTTGGCTAAAATTTGGCATGGAGATACTTTGAATCCCGGGAAAGGACATAGGATACTTTTCGTCCCAGAAAAATGCACGGTTCCCGCGCGATAAATGAGTTTTGGCGCAACGAAGTTGCGGGCGTCATCTAGTATTACAATAATTTACGGTGTGTATGTGTTCCTTATACAGAGTACACTGTGCAAGTGGCAGAACATTTTGTGATTTGTTTGGGTAAGTGCCCCAGCGTTATGAATTTGACCACATAAAAGATAAAAAAAAATGTGGGAAGACCTTTGGTTCGCACTCGAGAAACGAAAAAGAACGCAGGTTCGATCCCGGTTGGACGCGTGTACCTACTAATGAGACTTTTCAGATCTCAAGTAAATATGCTAAGATCGATTGGTCTTCTCTCTACGAAGCTAGTACGATCGACTCCAAGGTTGAGATTTTTACCTGTGTGGTGACAAACATTTACGACACACACGCACCAGTAAAACAGATACGTGCTAAACGAATTCCAGCTCCTTGGCTCAATTCTGAGGTAAAGGCTTTAATGGTTAAACGGGACACAAGGCCAAAATAAAATGCAAACTATACCCATCCGAATCGAATAATGAACGATATAAAAAACTACGCAATCTTTGTAATAGGAAGTGTCGTGATGCTAAACGTCGGTACATACACTCAATTATAGAAAACCTACCTACTGCCCAGACTTGGAAATTCCTTGCGTCCCTTGGGATTGGAGGGTCTACAGCTAGAGTTCCAGTTAATTTAAAAGATGCTAATCTACTGAACAAATATTTTACTGATCCTCCTCTCTTATTGGGCCCGCAAAACAAATTGAACTGTCTTCGGTTACTGTCAGAGCGTAAAAACTTTACTCATGCACCTTTTTCCTTTGAGAATATTAACAAAAGAGAGGTACGTGATTGCCTCTTAAAAATCTCATCTAAAGCATTTGGGTGTGATGAGATAAGCAAAGATATGATTGTACCAGTAGCTGACTTACTCACTCCTATTATTACTCACATACTTAACTTCTCTTTAAGTACTAACACTTTTCCCTCTCCCTGGAAAAAAGCCCATGTAATTCCTTTATCCAAAGTTTCCAATCCAGATTCTCCCTCACACTTTCGTCCTATTTCAATTTTGCCTATCCTGTCTAAGATCCTGGAGCAAGCAGTGAACAAGCAGCTATCTAAATACTTAGCCGAAAATCAATTGATTAATTCGTTTCAATCCGGTTTTCGTGCAGGGCATAGCACTACTACTGCACTGCTGAAGGTGTCTGATGATATCCGTCAGGCCATGGACAATAGACAGCTGACAATAGTCGTTCTTCTGGATTTCAGCAGTGCATTTAACTCTGTGGATCATGATGTCTTGCTGGGTATACTTCGTTCAATTGGTGTGTCAGATTCGGCACTAAAATGGTTTGATTCCTACTTGAGAGGTCGCCAGCAGCGTACCTTTACATCTGATCTAACATCTAATTGGCTTGAACTTATCGCTGGAGTTCCTCAGGGTGGAGTACTATCTCCCACACTTTTCTCTTTATTTGAAAAAAGATTTGATTAAATGAATTGTCCCGACTCATTATCTCGTTTTTCCACCTTTATGCAGACGATCTGCAAATTTACGCACACAGCACACTGACAGAGATAAATAATGCGATACGCCAGTTGAACGAGGACCTTGCGAGAACCAACGATTTTGCAAATACCTTCGGTCTCCTTGTAAACCCTAACAAATCGCAAGCTGTTATCAAAGGCAGCAAACAAATTCGTAGCAGAGTTGACTTCCATGGCCTAGAGAATATTAACTATAATGGCAACATAATACAGATATCCAACGAGGCGAAAAATCTGGGTGTAATTTTTGACTCCAACTTACCTTGGTGTTCTCAGATCAACAGTGTTAGCAGCCGTGTAATTGGTGCTATGCATTCACTTAAGCGGCTCCAGAATTTTCTCCCTTTCCAGACTAAGTTGCTACTGGTACAATCGCTCATTCTTCCGTTGCTTGACTATGCTGATGTGGTTTACTTAGACTTGACCGAAGTGTTACTAAACAAACTGGAACGCCTGCAAAACCTTTGTATTCGCTATGTATTCGGTTTGCGCAAATATGACCACATTACTGAGTTTCGCAAGCGTCTTAACTGGCTCCCAATACGTCAGCGTCGGAATTCGCACATCCTCACGCTCCTCTTTAAACTGCTTCGTTCTCACTCACCTCAATATCTACACGAAAGGTTCTCTTTTACTCCACCTAGTGAGAGACCAGTTCGCTCCTGTACAATTAAGAGACCACTAGCTATTCCTCACTGTAACACAATCTTCTATGAGGGCTCATTTTCGTGTAAGGCGGCGCAACTATGGAACAGTTTGCCAGATCACATTCGTGAGGCACCTACTGTTTCCACATTTAAATTTAGATTAAAATGTTACTATTTATCACAGGTTTAACTTACTTCTAATTAATATTTTAGTTACAAAATTTTGCTTCTTCATATCACATAATATCTATAATTTTTATTATGTTAAAATTACGTTCATTTATATTGTATGTAAGTATTGTATATGTATGTTTATTTTAATATATTACTTATTTAAGTATGTAGGTATATTAATATATTATGGATTTAGCTATAGGATTTAAGTGTTAGTATTATGTCTTTATTGTACTAGTTTAAATATTGTTTTCACACCATTTTATATCCACTTCTGTTTATGGTTTGCTGGAAGAGATCTCTTAAAGAGATAAGTACGCCAATGTTATATTGTCACTTTTATAAATGTTATGTCTTAATTTTGTACATAAAGAGAATAAATAAATAAATAAATATTACAGACGCTCTCATGCGTTGAAGGAAAACATCGTGAGGAAACCCGCACATGGTTTATGGTCCCAGATGTATTGACCTGATCATTTCTGTGGACTAGGCCGACTATGTTGCGAGAATGCCATGTGGGTTTAGGCAACCATACGGACATTTAAAATCTTGTCCCAGGCACTACAGTATTTAAAGAGTGGTTACTTCGCTCTGAAAATACTGTATAAATCATCCACAACGGATGCAAAGGGCTCGTTTTCTTTGTATACTTAATTCTTGGTAGTTTCTCTCTATGAAGGAACAAACATTTCCCCAATGTTTATTACCCCTGCCCTGGCCACATCATGATGTACGCAGCGCATTAATCGCGTTTTCACGTCAGGTGTAATGAACCAGTAGGTACTCCCGCATAATATATACATCTCTGCCTAATGCTTCACTATGGCCTACACTATATTAATGATAGTAGTTAACATTATTTAGGTTGGGTGTTACGTTACTTGGATGCTGTGCGTACAACAATAGAAGTTTTTTTTTTTTTTAATAATTATTGCATGGAAAACTAGAATTATTAATAATAATTGTATTAATCCATTAGCAAAGCATTTTGCAAGTAAAATAATACTTATAATAATAATAATCAACTTATCACCTATAACCAACTATTAACCACTTAATAGTGCAATTTTCTCTTCATCTTGTTGAAGGTATGGTATTTGAATTTTAACCGACTTCCTAAAAGGAGGAGGTTATATGTTCGGCTGTGGATATTTTAACAAAAGGATATTATCATAAACATACGTATACATGATCAAAAATCGCATGTTGCGAAATATTTTTGAACCTAAAAAAGGTTGAAAAACGCTGCTCTAAAATTTACTAAATTTATTCGGCTGTAATCAATCGGACGAGTATGATAGTGGAGACGGACTTATGTTTTCAGTTGAATGCGCACACCCGTGTCAATAAAATAATTTCCACTTTTCGGCTTCTAGCTTTGAGGTCTTCTATGATCTTATTGTATGTCTTATATCAAATTACATATACGTATTTTCTATACAGAGTAATAATTCTAAAAAAATCATTTGATTGAAGTTTATTCACTAGAAGTAAGGAATAGACTAGGAAGAGGATATAGGAATGGTCTAGGTCTACCACGATGCGTGTAAAAGCTAATTAAATTTGTGTATTGTGGCTATAGTAAAACTCTATTATTTCAATATATTCTTTAAACATTTATTATTAGCTAGACCACTGTAGCTTTATGACGCACTCTATTGTATTTGTCCACTTCAAAAAATATGATTATGAGAAACCTTTTCAATAGAATCGAATCGATACCAATAAAAGAGCTTCTAAACAATTACTCGTGTTTCAAACAATAGTGGCATAATAAACAACGTTAGGAACCCGAGTTAGTGCTTAGGTCAAGTGGGATAATCTAGATTCTAGACTTCGCGATGAGATTTGCTCGCGCTGATTCGAAGAAATTGCGCCTAACTACGTTTGAGTTGAGATGAGCTGAGCGGAGACGCTAACCTTCGTTTAACATTTACTTGTGTTTCATATCTTTTTAAATCTAAATACACTTCAAAATTAAAACAGCATATTATATTATCAAGATGGTAAAAGCTCTAAATTAACTTCGGTAACACAAGAGCACGATAGATTAAGAAAATGTTTAGCATTTATGACTTTTGTCTTACCAAGATTTTTTTGTCTCAACTCAATAGATTACTACTTCCGCTTTTGGTCCACTTCACGTCCACTTTTTTCTAATTAATTCCATTGTGGGCAGTGCCGTTAATAGCCTTAATTGCGCCCCTGTGCAAGCTTCATAACTGCACCCTTGTTTTTTTTAGTTAATAGGTACCCATAGCAATGCTTATAAATACTATAATTTAATGATATTATAATTTTGGAAAAAAACTTTTTTTTAAATGTTTTGTCTAATTTAATAGACGTTTTTGATGTTACTGTCACGCAGGTATAACGTATTGTTGGAATCGAGCACTAGGAGCGCAGTGGAAACTTATCGAGAGAAAACCGAAAAAATAATAGGCCTACCTAGTCAGGCCATTTTTGCGCCCCCCAGAGTCTACGCCCTGTGCCTGGGCACCGGTGGCACCGCCCTATTTACGGCACTCATTGTGGGTTCGGGATTCCAAGACAGTTTGGCATGTATATGTAACAGTATACAGTATACACCTCTGAGATAATATTAGATATGAGCGCCGATGGGTAAACGGACGGCGGCGGCGCGCCGACTTTTTGTGGTCGGCGGCGTGCCTCAAATGCGACTTTCATCTGTTTTTAGGGTTCCGTACCCAAAGGGTAAAAACGGGACCCTATTACTTAGACTTCGTTAACTAAATTAAACAATTAAGCGTGGCTCCTATACAAAAACCCAATTTTCAGCATATTTTTGCTCTGTTGGTACGAAATCCTTCGTGCGTGACACAGCGAACATTTTGTACTTCTAATGACGATGACAAAGGCGCCATTTTGATGCAAGTGTATATTGCTTCTCTACACAATGGACCATCGCTGGCCCATCAAAATATGGCGCATGCGATGGCTATACAATGGGTGTAATGCATCTACACGATGGCCGCGTTCAGTTGTGATCTAAACGTCTTTCAAGATGGACATGTAAGCATTAGCCATTGTGACAATGCAAAACGCACATTTAAAAAAAAATATAACTTCACCAGAAAACCTTCGTATCACTTTCCCTCCTAATATGAACCTTCCCTGAACTTCTATACATATTATAAAACAAAGTCGCTTTTTTTTCCCTCATGTCCCTTTGTTCCCTTTAATCTTTAAAACTATGCAACGGATTTTGATGATTCTTTCAGTGTTAGATAGCCCATTTATCGAGGAAGGCTATAGGCTATATTTTATCACGCTAAGACTAATAGGAACAAAGAAATAGAGGAAATTGTGGAAAAAACGGGGAAAGTTATTTGAAAAGGCTAACTTGAATGCACTAATCTCAGGAACTACTTGGTCCGATTCGAAAAATTCTTTCAGTATTAGATAGCCCATTTATTGAGGAAGGCTATAGACTATATTTTATCACGCTAAGACTAATAGTAGAATGTGGAAATATCGGGGGAAAATATTTGGAAGGGCTTATCTCGCGAACTACTGGAGCAATTTTTATGTTATTTGGCACAGATAAGAAGTAGACCACGTGAAGGATCATAGGCTATCGATTTTAATCATTTTTTCAGTGGCTATATATTTTGTACCCGTGCGACGCCGGGACGGGTCGCTAGTCTACTAATAATTATTTCGAGACTAAAATTAGAATAATGATTCATGGTAAATGATGATAATTATTATGAATGTAATAATAGCATCATAATATGCTTTCCGTTCTTAAAACAACGCCGAAACTCCCAAACTTGTATCTCTAAAGAGTCAGAAGTTCTCTCAATACCTTCCGAACATTGGTATACCAGATAGGTACACCTTAGTGCAAATTAATCTTACTTGTTGTTAACATATTAATATGCTTAGAATACTTCCCACGAAATCGACGTAACCACATGTTTCCATATAAATTTTGAGGAGTCCCCTCGATTTCTTATGGATTCCTTCATGAGGTCACGATTTTTGTGAACATGGTACCAAATTAGGATGATACCCTATAAACCAAAAGAAAAATTTTGAAAATTGGTTCACAAACGGTGGAGTAATAATTGAACACAAAACAGACGGACAGATATCTAAGTATCAGTAGGTCCCGTTTTTACCCTTTGGGTACGGAACCCTAAAAACGAATATAACAGTCATAACACCTCCTTCATTTTGAAAGTCGGGTAAAATTTTGGCCTATGTGTATTCTGATGTATAAGCTATATCATTGTTAAGTTTTATTAAAATCCGTTCTGTAGTTTTTGAGTAAAAGAGTAACAAATATCCATACATCCATATTCCATACAAACTTTCGCCGTTATAATATTAAAATATTTAAACTTCATTCATTATGAGAGTTGAGACCACGTACTCGTCATTTTGAATGAAATTCGAAAAATTCTGCAACGTCCTCACTCGAGCGCGTTCGGGCACTGCAGACTGGTATGATGGGCCACGTGTAGATGCATACCACAATCGCTAGGCCATTCCCTTTGATGTGCGGCCGAAAAACTGACACCGACGCCATTCCACGAGCATCGCTCGCACCATCGGCCTCCGACACCACTACGTTCTCCACACGCTGGACCTTCGTGATGGTCCACTACGACGGGCCATCGTGTAGAGGCGCTATTACCATAACAACGAGCTAAATCGTACTGAATACTCATTCATTGAATCTTATTCCAGATATGAAAATTGTATTCCAGAGTGGAAGACGCTGGGAGCTGTGTCACAGTCTTAACTTGACTTAGTATTGAATGATTTACTTATTTCGTATTGAAATTATCTTAAATATGCCTTTTTTATAAGCTTTTGAATGTATATGATTTGAAAAAAAAATCTTACCTCTCGCTCGGCGCGCCGCTGCTTTTTCGCGGCGGCGGCGCGGAGAAATTGGCGGCGGCGGCGGCGCGCCGGCGCGGCGCTCATATCTAGATAATATCAAAACCATATACCAATGAACACCATGGTTTTCGTAATTAAGGCTGACATGTTAGCCGTTAGGTCATCAGGTCACCACACATACCCACCACTGTAAGACCATTATCTGTGAACTGGGATTGACAACGGTAACAACGAAAACCCTTTTGATTTAATCTCAGGGGGCTCGAGGGATATGCTAAATAGACTTGGAACCCGCATTGACATGAAAAAAAAAGTCATCAACAGTAGTAGATCTACTGTACTACTCTACTTCTACTCTACTCCTACTCTACTACTACTCTCTACTTAGTAGTAGAGATGATGATAGACCTAGATTATAGTAGTCTATAATCTAATGATACTGAAAATATATTATGCAGTTTACCATCTATGTTTGGTCTATAAGTGTAGCAGGTATTAATTATTGTTAAGATAATCTTTTGTGAATTTAATAGTATTTTCACTCACTAGCTGTCCCAGTGAACTTCGTGTCACTTTAAAACCTTCTCTGGACTTCTACGAATATTTTAAGACTAAAATCAGCCCAATCCCTTCAGCCGCTTTCGAGTTTTAGCGCGACTAACACAATTTGAAAATCCATTTTTGTATATAAGACTAGCTGGCCCGGTGAACTTCGTGTCACTTCAAAACCTTCCCTAGACTTCTACAAATATTTTAAGACTAAAATCCGCCCAATCCGTTAAGCCGTTTTCGAGTTTTAGCGCGACTAACACATTTGAAAATCCATTTTTATATATAAGAAGATAAGATTTCATATAATTTCATATGACCTTCAGAATAAAACAAAAGATTAACGTATTTAATCTCGTTTGGCAAATATTTATAACCCAATATCACTGTCTGTTACAATAAATATAATACGTAATACGTATATGATAGAATTTAATTTAAGTCTTCGCTAGATCATAGCTGTTACCCGCAACTTTTTGTTTAAGCAGATAATGTATTCGGCGTGGTATCATATTTTACCATCCTATTACCTATACCCTTTTCCGACACTCAAAGTCTTTTCATACTCGTCATAACCAGCTGTACTCTGTAGCTTAGAAACTAAGGTGGTACAAAGATGAAGGTAACGAACTACAAATAAATATTATAAGGCCGCATATAACGACGATTAGTGAAACTTCATGTTTTTATTTTCACTAGAACTTTGATCAGAAGTAATTATAAGCATTTAAACATTTATTGTAAGTTTGTTACGTTCCTTACCAAGGTCCCAGTCAGCTTAGAATTTTGATTTAAAGCCATTTACCATTAAAAAAAGAGTAATAAGGAATTATACTTTCAAAATTTTATTTCGTCTAGAATTCAGTGAAAGTAAATGCAGGAAAAAATATTTTTACACAAAAATGTTTCAATTATGATTTCGAAGGTTAGGGTCAGCTTCGTTTTTGATAAATAGTAACAGTAATAAAGATAAATCGTTCTGATCACAAATTCGAACGATTTGTTGATTTGCAATAGCAATTTTCTTTTAAATATTTGCCACAACAATTCCACAGGCGTTTTGATGGATAATAATTGAATGACATCAGTCAAATCTGTCTTTCAGAGACTGATTATTATCTATTATAGAAAACCTAGAGTATGTTTACAAATATATCCCAGTATACTGGCCAGAGCTCGAATGAATTTCGAAATATTTGCCAGTGCATTGTCGAATATGCGTTTGTTATGATGTGATTATAATACGTCATACTTGTCTTACTAGTGGAATACCAGTACAATACAGCGTCGTAAGATGACGTCTTGATCACTGGTCAGTAAACTGGGTTTTATTTCGGAACATAGGCAATATGTTTGATTTACAAATATTACAATATTGTTTTGTAACCTAATTATTTGGTGAGAGACTACCTTATTAGGTATCTTATTGATATATATTTAATAATTTACATTCGCCAAACGATCATTTATACGTTTTTGGTAGGTTTGAAAGTCATAAAATATGCAAATATTACAGCTAAGTCGGATAATAATGTACAGAGTGCCTCAACAAAGAGAAAGATTTTAACGAATGTGTCAAAACATTGTAAAATGATAATAAGTATGTTAAACAAGAATTTTATTGAACATGTCCAATCCATAGAAATGGAAAGATAATAATATAACATCTTAGCACTGGAGTAAAATCGTAAATCTGCACAAGAAATCGTTAAAAATAATATTATCAAGCGGATAGATCCATATTCATAGTGACACCATGATTTTAGTATGATATGATATTATGTTAAACTACAATTTTATCGAACATTATATCCATTCTTTACACAAAAAATAATATTGATCGAAAGTAAGTACCCTAAAACCTAATTTGATTTTATCAAAAATACTAGCTGTTGCCCGCGACTTCGACCGCGTTAACATAGTATAATAACAAAGATGGATAGTTTTCCCCTTTTTGTGGTTCCTTATACAAAGGGTAAAAACGGGACCCTATTTATATGTGAATATGATCTGCATTACTATAATGAATATAATCTACTATTCATTAAAAACTTGTCAAGCAGGTCAAAAACGTTACCTCTATTGCAAGTAGAATTATCGTTTTTGAAGTTGTGGAAGTTGTTATAATTATTATATATAATATAAATATAGATTCCAGGTGATGCTGCAGCGTCAGGTACAACTGATCGTCACTCTACATCCTATTTATTAAAGGTATACCACAACAAAAAATATTTGAACCCTTCTCTTCTCTCTTCTTCTCTCTTATGACCTCAATAGGTCATAAAATAACCTGCATATCTACCAGAAGTGAGCGATCTGACGATGATGAATTATTATTGCACTTTTGAATCTACTTTACAGAATTTTAAATCTATGTACTTCGGTTTAATACTTTGGGGCATGTATGTGTCCCTTAATATGAGTAATACTTTATTTTGTTAAACATTGTATAATCAATTATATCATGTATTATTATGAGGAAATACTTTTTTTCATATTCGTGAGTACAGAACAAGCATATTAATTCATGAAGCCCCAAGCGGCCACATCCGGCCGCGATAACAATGAAAAAGCTATTGTGTCTCGTTTTGCCACGACTGATGGGTTAAAATAATACAGAATTTTATTATAATACAAAATTAATTACATATTCCGTACATAAGGTTGTGAACATGGCCTCTCTGTTATTCATTAGTCTGTATGTCAAGTTTACCACGTGATCACATTATTGCTGAAAATTATTGAAATCGACGACGGCTAGAAAAGTAAAATGTACCTATCGAGCGCCATCTATTGAGCTAGTTTTCCACAAATTCTAAAATGTCATTTGCCTATAATCCCGCCTTAATACCTGCCAATATTTTAAATTACAAAACTATCTTTTAGTTACACGTTTTTTTTTTGTCATTTTCCAAGCAGAGTCCTGAATTGCGCTTTAAATAGTAATCTGACAAAACGACATTTATTTGTCGGATCATCAAACACCGTTGAAGAAATTGGTTCATAGGCAGTGGCCAGTGTGGGCCAATTTCGTTTGGTAAAGTTATGTCAATCGTGTGTCAATCTAATTTTAGTTTTGACTAGACGTTCCGCGCGGCTTCGCCCGCGTAAATTAGACATTTCACAGATAAATTAGGTCACAAAATAGCCTATGATCCTTCACGTGGTCTACTTCACGTTATCTGTGCCAAATAACAGAAAAATTGTTCCAGTAGTTCGTGAGATAAGCCCTTTCAAATAATTTCCCCCGTTTTATCCACATTTTCCTCTATTTCTTCGCTCCTATTAGTCTTAGCGTGATAAAATATAGCATAATATAGCCTTCCTCGATCTAACACTAAGAATTTTTCAAATCGAACCAGTAGTTCTCGAGATTAGCGCGTTCAAACAAACAAACAAACTCTTCCGCTTTATAATATTATTATATAGATCAGTATAGTTTTGTTGGCTGGGTTTGACATAATGCGACAAAATTAAGTAGGTCCGCCATCTGCCTATGAATCAACTTCTCCAATAGGCAATAGTACATACGATCGAGTTTCATGTGTCGTCACCACTAAAATCATGTGATTTAAGGGCAAGTAGCCTGTAATTAGTCTTCTGCCGTCACAACCAATTGTTTAGGGTTAATGTGGTGTACTGTGTGACCCCACAGACCTGCTCTAATGAACTAGAACTTTTCACCCCACTACTTTCCAGGTCAATACGTAACAGTTTGTCAAGGGAACAACCTACTGTTAAAATGTTACAGATATAGTGGTAATTTTAGTATCACTTACTACAACAAATATTTACAGGCAAATGTTGAAACTCCTTTTTTGGAAGTCGGTTAAAAATCGTCAAGAATTGCGGCATCCATATAAATAAACAACAATAAGTCAAGAGTTACTTGTGTTGGGGATATCTGGCTTTATTAAATTAATGTAGCTACATTGACAAGATATTACGTACTATTATTATTTTTATTTGTAATTTTAATCTTATAGCTCTGCGAATCTTCAATATTCCCCTTGTATCAAAAGACTATTATTTTTGTTCGTTTCAGGATTACTTGGAATTCTCTTTACACGAAGAGATATTTAAAAACTATAATATTTCAAACTAAATCGCACCCTGACAAAAAATAACTCGTTAACTGCCAATAAAACATAAATGGGACGTACGAAAGTCCCAATCTTTGACGAAATCGGTTAATAGGTTTGTGATAGAACAGGGCTAACCTGCAACCCATTTTCAGACGCGGAAGCAATGAATAATGGTAGTGGGGTTACCGCGGTGGACTACTATCGATTTACCCTATTTATTTAGCTTATTTGATTGGAGCGATTTGCTGATACCATGGCGTGCATTGATGATAGTACTTTAT
This sequence comes from Polyommatus iphigenia, assembly GCA_963422495.1. Taxonomy (NCBI): domain Eukaryota; kingdom Metazoa; phylum Arthropoda; class Insecta; order Lepidoptera; family Lycaenidae; genus Polyommatus; species Polyommatus iphigenia. The sequence goes on along the minus strand of OY730184.1, from coordinate 29,731,033 downwards.
GTTATAACCGTGTATGTTTATCTTCTACATACGTCTTACATATAATATATTCTAGCTAATATTATACTATTTACACAGTATAAAATATATATTTAACGTTGTAACTTCTTTCAAGCAGAAACAATAATATATTAACGGATAAAATATGTTTTCGCGAACAAAGCCAAAACATATTACCTATTCTGTCCGCAATGTTAACTGCTCATGAAATTGTTCGTTATTGAGATAAAAATCTACTGCAATTATTTTATTTATATGAGGTTACAGAAACAGTTATTTTAAGATGTATCTTAACACCTTTGCAAATATTATATTAGCATCTAGATATTATTAGCATGCATTCAAAAGCACATTAACCCATTTAGACCCAAACGAAACTGAGCCGTGGAAAATATAAAATTTCTTTATTAATTTATAGAAAACAATAAAATTATTAGGAAAAGACAAAAAAACTTAAATTTTTTTGAATTTTTATATTAAAAAAATTGCCGTCCTCAAATGGGGCCAATGGGATCAAACGGTGTGAAAATTTTCGATACATTCTTTATGAATGAACCGTGTTTTCACACATTTCTCAAATGCCTTTGATCTTTTTCATGACGTAATGCTAGCCCACCAGAACAACGCAATTGTTGGGACAGTTTTTCGGTAAAGTTACTCTTCATGCTGCAGGTTTGGCAGTACAGATATGTATTGCTGGTTGCAAGATTGTACCGCTTGTATGTATCAAGTAATGACGACCAAATGCCGCTAAAATTGGAGCTGATTGAATCCTTGTTTTTTTACTTTGATGATGCAGCCACCATGCGTTTGCAACTGTGGCAGTGGCAAAGCAATCCAGCATGTGCGTAAACAGAACCTACCAGTTACCACCAATTTTTGTTTCGTATAACAGTGCGAGAAAATTGATTGACCAGTTGACTTAACCCCACGCATATCCTTGTTATAGATAAAAATGTAGGAAGCTATCGTCCACATTCTTTCAACGGTAATACATCAAGTTTACTTTTCCCAGAAGAAAAACGCTGTTATGGCTTGCCCCAATCGCATAGACATTATAATCCAGCCGATGTAAAACAAATTCTGATTTAGTTGGTCGAAACGGTAGTCAAACTCAGCGTTTTCTTTTTTTTCATATCCTTGATGGATACGAGAGGACACTTCTCTGTACTGCTTGGGCCAACAGTAGCAGTTGCACAATAGCCAGCTTCCCCTTGGAGTAATGAAAAACTGGTAAAGAGACACATGGTTGCGAAGGAAATATGACTAAATATATCTTTCCACTGTCATCTTCAATCACGGCAACTTCCTAAAGTCTATAATATTTATCATAGCTATGGAATATCCTTCAGTTCATTGATTATACGAAATTGATCGGTGGACAAAAATTGGAATAATTTACTTCCTATGTGCCCATTGACCCCAAATAGGGACACTTGTATAAAACTACTCCTAATCTTATAAAGACTAAAGCTTTTCACACTAATATGTATATCTTTTATAGGTTATAGTGTAATGAGCTCTTTCAAGTGTAAAAAAACATATGCCTAAAAGAAAAACTTAAAAATAAAAAATACTAACTTGGCGTCATTTCGGATGTTAGAAACAGCTTTAGAAAAATCACTATAAAACACTGTGAACTGTATTTATATTATTTGTACCTTCTAAGAATAAGAAAATACACTTTTAGCAAATTGAAACTTACTATAAAAATAAGTATAAACTTTAATGACAAAAAACTTAAGTAATTTTAAAAGTGTCCTCATTTGGGCACGGCGGGTCTATATGGGTTAAAGCACATTCATCTAAGTATTGTACCAATATATTTTAAAAATTTAGCTACTGAAGCTGAGAACAGTGATACTTATGAGCACAAAAAAATCGTTTCTCTAAATAAACTGAATTCAAAATATACCTACCTAAAGCTTGTAAGCCCCTAACCACATCTAAGTTTAGCCACGTTCAAACATCGCGTCTGGGTCTTAACATATTCAGGGCAGATGTGCCTATTAATTCCGTTTATTGTTTCAATAATTGAATTATTAAGTACACTAATTGTTGAATTACGAAGGTCGTGTGGTGTGGCAGAAGCCTAAATAATTTGCACTACGTACTACGAGATGAGGCAATAGAGATACGAAACAAAATGGAACCCTTTTTAGTAATATTTAGGCGCAATTTCACCAACGTCTGTTAGTGTTAACAGCTTGTTAAAATGTCATGTTTTCTCTTTCATTCATATGAAAAACAAAAGAGGTAATGGGATACTAATTCGAGCATTAACTTTAACAGTCGTTGGTGAAATTGAATCAATCGAGCATTAACTTTATCAGTCGTTGGTGAAATTGAGCCTACGTCTACGATTGTACTAATTGCATAATGCTCGCTTGAGAGACAACTGTATTTCCCTGAAAATTGCGCTTCAATACCCCGTGACTATCTAGTGGTAGAAAAGTACAAACACTCATTTAGAAAGTTGCAGGGAACTGAAGGAATCTCGCCAACTACGGGGCTTCGCCAGCCGGCTAGCCAAACTCTGCGAAGAACTCCTTGGCGGCACAAGAACTTTTACCACTGCACTGTAAGGGAGATCGCAGACGTCACACTTTTCGTGTGATCGAGTCTGCGGCTTACATACAGTCTGATGGCGCGCGCCATGTGGACTGTATGTAAGCCACAGACTCGATCACACAAAAAGTGTGACGTGTGCGATCTCCCTTAAGATCGCTTGAGCGCAATCATTTAGTCTCTAAACCTCTAGGTTGTTAGATTTAACCTATCAAGCCCCATAAGATCACCGGTGATCGCGACAACAATAGAATAACAATAGATTTCCAAGAATCCGCGATCGAAGGATTAAAGTTCTCAATTATTCTTTCAAAAACGTACACAATACACACAATACGCGAGACGCTACATGACGCTACGGCGCGGCGGACATTTTGTATTTTATGCGCTGGCGCTTCTGATTGGTTAGCGGGCGGGTGCATGCGTTAACACAAATATTTGAATATGGAAGGTTAGGGAGTGGGAATCTAGGCATGGGCCTATGAAATTGTATTAGTGTAACAGTATGGACATCAATCAGTCCAAACACTTATAGAAATCATTATAATAAAGAGAAAGGGTTAGAATTCTACACTAATTTGGTGAAAAAGCACAACAAATGTTGCCAGAAATTATACTTTAATGACATTAAAAAGCGAGTGGAATTGTGGGTGACACTTTATAAAAGGGTTAAATCATTTTCGTAGCAATGAGCTAAAATAATGCAAAGTAAGAAAGCTCAACTCTTAAAAAAATCGTACAGCCTAATTCAATACAGCCAATACTTTTAGAAAACTCGATTCGAGAATTCAATTTAAAGATAGGTACATCCTGAGATACGATCTTACGAGTACAATCATACCCCTGACAAAAATAGAGGGAATGTATTTTAAAAGTATGTGTAATCGAACAGATGAAGAAGTAATCATTTAAAAAAAACATTTTGTGTCAATAGACAATTACCAAACGGCGCAACTCTGTTGTGTCAAAACTAGTTTATTGCGCGGGAACAGCACATTTTTCTTAATAAAAAATATCCTATTGTCCTTTTCCGGGACTTAATGTACCTCCATACCAAATTTCAGCAATTCAGTTCAGAGATTTTGGCGCGAGGAGGTAACAGACAGACAAATAGACAGACGCATAATTATAATATTAATATGGAAATTAATTATTGCCTAATGGTGCACCCATGACCCAGTATCCCAGTTCCGAGAACGCCCATCTTATTTTAACTTCATTATGTTTTCAATTTGCCCAGAAAATTGTGTTTAAGCGGAAATTAATTATGATTGTCCATAAGGGAATCCCGTCGTAAGAGCATGAGAGTCGTATTAGAAGCTTTAAGTCCGCCTGCACTATCAACAAAAATGCCTGTGTTAAACACCATTTCATATATTTTGCAAGTAGCTTGTCTGTTATACAGGGTGTAACAAAAATAAGTGATAATACTTTAGGGTATGTACGTGTTCCTTGTAGAGAGCTCATTGTGAAAGTAGCAGCGCTGAAAGACCATTTTTTTCACTTTTGTATGGGGAAACTTGTGACGCTCGGGCCCTTGCCCATACAAATGTGAAAAACAATTTTCGTCTTTGAAAAGTCTTTGAAGTTGAAAAACAAGGAACACGTACACACCCTAAAGTATTATCACTTATTTTTGTTACACCTGTATATTCTGTGGTTATAGTAGGTAAATATTAAGTTAGTCGTTAATATTTGTTTTGTGGCGGTACCCACAATTCGCCTAACAATCCTGCATCGCGCTATCGAAGTTTCGGAGAACGGCAAGATATATACAACGTCTGAAATGACGTCAGTGGGCTTCGGCCTGACCGGGCATACCATCTCTCTCGGTCGGAAGATCTTCCTTTGGCCTCCACACATATCCCCACATTGGTGACCCTCGACAGAACACGCCTCCTTCATCATCATCACTCCCCGCCCCTCCGCACCGCGCCAGCCAGCATCGCCTCATCGGGTACCTCGTCCACTAGCCGCAATGTACCGCGGCCTGGGCGACTCCGCATCGGCATCATCGGGCTTCCTCACTACACCGACCGGTCAGCAAGCAGAGCACATCTCTCCTGGTCAGCACGTAGCATCGGCCCCGCACGGCAGCTTATCCGACTCACTGGATCCCGTGCAGCAGCTTACAGTTCCGACTAACTGGGACTCACTGCAACAGTTCCGACTCACTGGAACTCACTGGCACTGGCGACTCAAGCGACAAGACTTCAAGATTCGACCTCCGGTCTTCGGGGGGGAGTGGTGTGGCGGTACCCACAATTCGCCTAATATTCCTGCATCGCGCTATCGAAGTTTTCTGAGCGCGTCGGTATATATACGACAGCTGAAATGTATCACGTGGGCTTCGGCCTGACCGAGCATGCTATCTCGCTCGGTCGGAAGATCTTCCTTTTCGCCCGCCACTAATAAACATTAAATTGGTGACCACCGACAAGAACACGCATCCTTCATCATGGACATCAATCATCATCAACACTCCCCGCCCCTCCGCACCACATCAACATCAAGCATAACCGGGTCGCCTCGACCATAAGCCGCGTTGGAGGTCCGCGCCGGTCGAACCCGTGTCCGGCTTGAACGGGGCAGCCATAGGCTACAACGACCGGTCAGCAAGCAGAGCACGGGGTCCCTCTCCTGGTCATTGCACGCGTAGCTTCGGCCCACACCTGACAACACAAGCGCATTGAAGAATACCACCGGTCTTCGGGGGGGAACGATCCTGCATCGCGCTATCGAAGTTTCGGAGAACGGCAAGATATATACAACGTCCGAAATGACGTCAGTGGGCTTCGGCCTGACCGGGCATACCACCTCGCTCGGTCGGAAGATCTTCCTTTGTGGCCACTACGCATATTCCCACAGTTTAAAGTTTGTTTGAAGCTTATTCCATAAATTACTGGGCATTTGGTCTCTGTTAAGCATTTGCGTATTAACTATAAGCCCACAAAATAATTTGGTGTTAAATGTTGATAGCTATGAATGCAGTCTTGTTCTAAAATCTAAATGATCTAAAAAACATACTCACACGTGTATTTTGTGTAAGTATTTTCTTACAGAAACCATTTATACTACTGAACTGGAGTTTTGATTTTGAAATATATTACATGTATTTCAAACTAAAAATATTATTTTATTCCCATATTTCAATCACCAAAATTGTTGTAGAGAAGTTTCTTACTAAAATATAATTCGCCTTACGACATACTGTATATACTTATAAAGTTTAGCCTAAGTATTAAGTATAGTAACATAGTCAGGAAATCCTGGTGTCCGTTTGAGCTGGCAGCGAGCCATATCGCTTGACCCTGTGGAAATGACTAATGCTTTCGGTAAAACGAGACATCGTTCGCTCCAGATACACAGATAATATTACTTGGATCTTTATTTTATTTGGAAAATTTACAGGTAGTGCATAATATCAATAACTTCAATTACTAGGAAACTAGAGCCAATAGCATGTCTCCACTTATAGATTGGAAAAAGTTAATAAAGCGAAGTGAAAATAACTTAAAACTTAATCGAAACAATTTAACTTGTACTATAATAGAACTGTCTTATTTGTACGCTAAGACTAAATAACATTATTCGTATTTTGTGTGTTTAGACGTAGCGTTGGCTGAAGCCCAAAATTCTGTGTATTTGATCTAAGCACATATTTATTTTTATATGCACTAAGCTGGAAATCCAAATATGGAATAAACTTTTGTAAAAAGAGCATTGTAGGCGAAATCCTAAGCTATATAAGGTAGCGAAAAATGTGCTAAATATGGAAAAATTAAGACAAACTAGACTTTTTGTCGGCCGATAGTTTCGTCGAAAGCTTAATCAGTACGAAGATGTATGAAGGTGCGCACACTAAACGATTTGTTTCGGCCGATAATAATGTACTGAAACCCCAATTTAGTCAAACTATCGGCCGACTAAAAGTCTGTAGTCTGCGGGGGCTCAAAACGTTTTCTTATGTCTTATTATCCAACTAAATAACGTATCTTCACAAAGCTCTGTGACAGAGATATTAATAATTAATATCTCTGTCATAGAGCAAAATATATTAATAATAGGATCAGGGCCGTCCGGATATGACTTTCCTTGTCCTCATAATGTGTTATCCTTATTCCTTGTCCAAATAATAATGAATAGAGCTTAGAAAGGACAACACTGTACTACAATTAAATAATAACTAATTTATTTTCACATCTTTTTCTTATTGGAAAGTTGAATGGAAATATATTTTTTTTTTCTTCTTTTTTGGCAACTTGACACAAAGGATGTGTATGTTGTGCCACAGACAAGGTAAAAAGGTAAGAAATATGGCGGGAAAACCATATTCCTCCTATTATAACTTTCATCATCGTTTTCATGTATCGTCAGGTCTAAAGTCTAGTCAAAGTCTAAGTAAAAGTCAATACAGTCACAGGAGTCAAGTCGGTCGATTCAGTAAAGTGGTAGACGCTTTACTGAAACTTTCGATGGAGTTTTGGAGGGAACACAAAATAGCACGTTTCTGGATATTACATCACTTTCCTACACTTGTGCATGAACACGAATATCTAATGGTTAATATTCTACCAATATTACACATTAAAAACCCAGCTAACACAATTTTAGGAAAATAATACAAAAACACAACAGCACTCTTTAACATGCCCGCCAAAACTCCCTCGGAAATATAATTATTGATTCGGATTCATCGCTCGACTTCTTCTTCTTCTTCCAGTGCCTCTCCAATCACTGAAGGTTGGCAGTCATGCTCCGAAACTTTTCCTTGTCCAAAGCGAGTCTGAAAAGTTCTTCAACAGACTTTATCCCTGTCCATTCTCGGATATTCCTCAGCCAAGATGTTCGACTTAAGCCATTACTATTAAAAATATTTAGGGCCTGTTTCAACACTTCCTGATAAGTGCCGAATAGGCTATTCACCACTTAACAGATAGAGTATGGAGAATCTGTCAAAAAAGTTGTGAATAGCCTATTTGACACTTTATCAGGAAGTGGTGAAACAGGCCCCAAATCAACAGAAAATATTTTTTCGACCAAGAAATCCAAAAATTTGACTTACTGTCGCACTCAGAGACGAACATTAATTACTTAGCTGTAATTAAATGAAGATTTTGACATAAGCTCCATACATAACTTGTCATTAAATATAAGTTTAATCATCATTAAATGTCTCTGAGTGTGGAAGTTATCTGTTATTTACATAAAATTATTTAATAACAAAAGGCTAAACTTTTACCTATTTTGAATTTCGTCTCTTACGGTCTTACCCTAGGAATGTTCTCATTAGTCTGTACGCGGCCCTAACTAGTGTGTAGTGTTCCTAAAGTGATGGATAGTGAAATGGTGCATTAAATTTTTACAGTCGGCCGGATGGTCAGGCCGTCAGCCCCTACCGTTATCGATTTGACATTAAATGCTGATATTAGCTGCGGTATGCACTGAACATCATTAGCTTTGTCCACACTGTGCCTTTTTCTGTTCGTCAAGGGCATGCGTTATAGCGCACTCAACAGCGAACGTGAGGCATGCCCGCGACGCATGCGTGCATAGCTAATAGCTATGTCCACACTATGCGCTTTCGTCTTCAATTTTTGTCATCTTCTTTCATTTAACTTTCGTTTTGGCGCATTCAATAATTGATTGCGTCATCGAACACAACGCCAACATTGTTATTTTTGAAGTTTTGGATACGGTCAGAGGGCATGCGTCGCGGGCATGCCTCATGTTCGCTGTTGACTGCACTATAACGCATGCCCTTGACGAACAGAAAAAGGCACAGTGTGGACAAAGCTAATCAGGTCAATTTTGCTTGTTCAATCTCACAATTATTATACAGTTTTGATGCAGTTTTTATAACATTAAAACGTTGTAAAAATGTTAAACTGTCGTATAAACTGTCGTATAAATTAACAGGCATTACAGCTTTGGATACCTAGGCAAATTGCAACAAAAGTTTTGACATAAGGCTTTTGCGATGTCGATTCGTCAAATCCCATACATTCTTTAACTAACTTCGTTATATTAAACAATCGAATACAATTTGACTAATTCCTCAGAAAAGTAAAAAGAATTATAGTATCTTTTCTTATAACAAAAACAATGCAATTGAAAAAAATACAAGAGGTGTCTGTCTATGGCAATAGAAATTCAGTCGAGAAACGGAGTGAGAACAAATACTTGAATACCGAAACTATTGTCTTGTATTTGTTCGAGTGGAAATCCACAAATATATTTCCTGATCACGGGGATAAGAATATTCCAAATTGAATTCCTCTCTCATAATCATGCGGAACGATGTCCAATTGTGTTATTCTATTTACTTATATAAATTCAGTATTATTCATATGTACTATTTATTAATTCAGTTATTCATTAAAAACATTATTGACTATACTGTACTCGGCGAAACATGGCGATAGCGGTCATTGCTCCCTCTCAAAAACTTGTCATTTTTTATATAAACCGCGATTGACAATGAAGTGTCCGATGTTGTCAATCGTGGCTTTGTATAGAAAATGACAAGTTTTTAACAGGGAGTCAATGACCGCTATCGCCATGTTTCGCCGAGTACAGTGTACTCGGCGTGTTGCGTGGAAATTCGTTCATCGCGCGACAACCGTACATTTTCCGGTATCAAAAGTATCCTATGCCCTTTTCCGGGGCTTAAAGATTTTTCATTTAAGCAAAATCAGTTCAGCAATTTAAGCGTGAAGAGGTAAAGAAAGGCAGACACACTTTCGCATAAAGACTGCCTTAACATTAGTTCGCGAGTTCTATACTAAAATTAATAAAAAGAGTTTGTTATAGAAGTCGCTCTGCTGCCGCACTACTGGCGACTTAATGTGAAGGCAGATACAGTAATAACATAATTATAATGAAGAAGTATTAAGACTTATATCTGTTTAGAATATGGCACAAATTCGCCGTAAAATTAACGAAAGCATCTTGGCTTGGCCCTAAGTTACTAAAGCTACGTCTTTATGAGCCTGGACCTTATAAAAAATTGGTCAAGTGCGAGTGGGGCTCGCGCACGAAGGGTTCCGTACCGTTATAGGGAAAAATAGGCGCAAAATTGTGTTTTTGTATGGGAGCCCCAATTAAATTTTTATTTTATTTAAATATTATTATTAATTATTAAAATAGACATATAAATAAGGTCTATGTGAAAATTTAAAGTGCCTAGCTGTTGCCATTATTGATTACGAGCAAAAAAGGCCAAAAAAATAACGTTTGTTGTATATGGGAGCCCGCATTAAATATTGATTTTATTTTGTTTTTAGTATTTGTTGTTATAGCGGCAACAGAAATACACAATCTGTGAAAATTTCAGAAATCTAGCTATAGCGGTTATTGAGTTACAGCCTGGAGACAGACAGACAGACGGGCAGACAGACGGACAGACATCGAAGTCTCAGTAATAGGGTCCCGGTTTTTTTAGCCCTATTAATTGCTAACAAAAATACTATAAAGATGCAGAAATGTCAACGAGAAGTATTAATAGTTGAACGATTTTAATTTGTTTCCAGTGGAAGATTCCGCCGATTGGTTGATTAGAGAAATCCGAGGGTATAGGTAATAATAGAGACTTCCTTTGATGAGTTCTTACTTAACGAACTGTGATCGTGAGACTAAATATAATTTGATATATCCAGTCGAAGAGCCTTTGAGTTTTTAATTGGGGTGGAACGTTGAAAATTGTAAAATTTATGAAGTGGAATTTTTTGCAGCACATACAATATGAATATTATATATTTTAATCACTATTAAATACCTTTAAATGCAATGTACTATCAGAGAAGTTAATCCATAGGCAGATGGCGGACCTACGTTGTTTGGTTGAGTAATGTCAAACCCATTACCCAGCCACCAGATCAAAACTAACATTAAATTTATAAAATTCGACCAAATGACGTAGGTCCGTCAACTGCCTATGAATCAGTTTCTCCGATAGTATATTGTAAAAATAAAGTTTATCCATACAAACCTTAGTAACCTCTCAAGTTATTTTTTACGTTCAAACCACTCTGCTTTTGATTATATTTGGCTTGAACCCTGTGAAAGAACATAGGATGGCCTGATTTTATTATTAAGCCTTTTTCGAAATGGAAGCAATGAAATCATTGACCTCCATTATACAAGTACGCTGGACTTATGATACCCTTTGAAAAGACAGCTATTTTTTGTGCCTATTTGAAGCGGAATCAGCGCCCGCAATGCGGGGGAAGAGAACTAAATCTGACGTAAAAATGACGTTTGAAAGTCGCCATATTGGCGCTGATAGCAGTAGTGGGAGTACTTGGAATTATTACTAGTTTCTACAACCAAAAGCGACTAAGCGGCCATTTGCAAGTTACGTCAGACTTAGTTCTCATCCCCCGCGTTGGGGGCGCTGATTTCGCTTCAAATAGGCACAAAAAGCAGTTGGGAATCATAAGTCCAGCGCACTTGTATAATGTAGGTCAGTGAATGAAATAGACCACCGTGGCCGTCGACACTGTAAAACTCGGTAAAACCGACGAAACAAACTCGATAGAACCGGCGAAACAAACTCGGCATTAAGTATGTCGTTCTGTTTACTCAGTCAATAAAATGTACGTAGTATTCAAATACGATGTTAGTAATTCACGATGTAGTGACGGCTAACAGGGGTTTAAAATAATGCGGACAGGACCTGACACTGACGAGGGTAGCGTCGAACCCACACTCACAGTAATTCATCTGAAAATATTGTTAAACATTACGTATATCACGTAACATGTGTGATTTTTGAACCGATTACCAAAAGGAGGTTCTATGTTTGGCTATATTTCTTATAGTAGGGAGGGGAAGGTGCTAATTTTGTAGTCACTCGAGCGTCATGGAGACCTAGTAGGTTTTTTACATTAGGTAAAACTGATAAAAAAAAATAAGAGCGTTTTTTATTTTAGCGGTGGGTTCAGAAACTGCGGCCATTTTAAAGTTTTGAAAAAGAAAATATATTCAGAAAATTGATTATTTCGGTCAGTTATTATTATATTTTAGACAACAAGGACTAAATCATTTAGTTTAGTGCAAAATAAAATATCTGCGAAGTTTAGTTAGGAAAATAATTATGAAGGTTTATTTTTTTTTTATATTTTAAAATGTTCCTACAGGCTTACCTTATCTTTGAATCGTCAGTGCTTTTTATGGAAGCTTCTTTGGGGTATACTAAACATCCCCTCTCTTAATCTGACAGATCGGATGACATTTCAATATTTTAAAAAAAATTAACCCACCACGTGAGAAATCTGATTTCTATACCATGATAACTAGACACATGTCGGAAGCCTATACAAGCTTAATCTGACACGCTCGAGCTACTCCCAAAATCCCCTCTTCCCCTCCTCTACTATTAAGGTACCATTCGGATCTGCGAGGCAAGCGTACAGCGTCACGCGTAAGCGACCGGTCGCTTGCTGCGGAGCATCAAATAGCTTACCAATGTCCGCGACCGCGTAGCTGCGACCGACAAAAATTTAATTAAAATGATACTTTATTGACATGACTATAGCTATCATTTTTGTCTAAGTCACTAAGTAGTCTATACATATAATAAAACTGTAGAAATGAAAATTCTGTACATTAAAGATATTCAAAAAATAATAAGCGGGGGGTGTTACTACATCGCTATAGAAGCCAAAAATGTGGTTAGTTTTTTTGTCTGTCTGTCTGTCTGTCTGTCTGTATGTTTGTTCCACTATCACACGAAAACTACTGATCCGATTTGAATGCGGTTTTCGCAGATATATTTGTCTTCTTCTAACTTAACATCTGGTGTATAAAAAAATTTCTCCCCACCCCTCTAAAGGGACTAAAGAGGGGGTCAGATTTTGTATAAGACTTTTGCTTTAACACGAAAACTACTGATCCGATTTGCATACGGTTTTCGCAAATATATTTGTCTTCTTCCAACTCAAAATCTGGTGTATAAAAATCCCCCCCCCCCCTACCCTCTAAGGGGAGCAAAGAGGGGGTCAGATTTTGTATCAAACTTTTTTCTATAATGGACTTTCTTCATATTATTAACTGTTTTTTCCAACTTAACATCTGGTGTATAAAATTTTTCCCCCCACCCCTCTTAGGGGACAAAAGAAGGGGTAAGATTTTGTATCAACTGATGAAGTAGAAATACTTTAAATGGCAAAACAATATTTGCCGGGACAGCTAGTATTATAATAACCACGTGGCCAGCGTCGCTTGCCGCAGAGACCCGCGGCATGCAAGTGCGCCGCGTAAATAAGTACATTTGAACAAAATGCAAAATTATTAACTACGTAACTAGGTAGCATTTCAAACTATGTTGCGATCTACAATTTTGTGATATTGTGCGCAGACAGAAGCTTTGACCATTTTTCCACCATAACTACGAGTGTAAACAAAACAATAATTGTGAATTATTTTACAATATTATGGCAGGGAATTTAGTATTAAGGCCCTATAGACCCGAAAATTAGCAGGTCGATGTCTGTCAGTACGAATATCGACGTAAAGGACATTAAAATAACATTCATATCAGCGCGCCTTGTACAGTGGCGGTTACGACGCTCGCCGCGTACTTGATAGGGCGAAATAGGAGAAAAAAACCTTTTTTCTTTGATAATTAAACCAAAATGCAAAATGTAACCACAAATTATTCTTCTTTAAGTTATGAGCTTTTCGTAGATATGATTTTTGAAAGTAAAACTATCATAAGCTTCATGAAAAATAAGAAAAATATCACAAAATATTCGAATTTAGCCTCCTCTTCGGAGTTATTTTTGGTCGAGTGAAGTTTTCAATATTATGTTTCAAACCACAAATTGTCAAAGTACATTAAGTAAACAACAATGTGTAGTTTTTTTGGCTTTTAAAAGTCACTATTTGTTTGTTTATTATTGATTCAAAATAATGTAAAATTGGGTCTATAGGGCCTTAAGGGAAGAAATTATCCAAAAACTGTTGGCAGATGAAGAGGATGACGAAATTATTTTGTATTTTTTTAATATTTCCGGAAAAGAGGAGAAAGGTTGACCCTATTTTTACATCGCGGGTCGAAGAGGGATGCTACAATATACTCATTGCACGTCACTTAATGTGTAATGAGGAAAAATTTTGAATGTATTGCAGATTAAGCCACGAGCAATTTTATTTTGTTCTAAGTTTAATAGATAACGACATTAAACCAAAAAGAAAAGGCACATCAATCATTAGCAGTTCCGAAAAGCTTTTTATTTGTTTAAGGCGACGCCTTGATAATTTGGCTGTAGCGATGCCGATTTTTCTCAGCAATGACTAAAACTAAGAAATTGAAGTTCATTGTCAGTATTCATCATGTCTTTGTCTTTGAATTGCCCATAGCATAACACGATTGGACAACTTTTATAGCACAGAATAATCAATCGAAAAGACCTCTGTAAAAAAAGGAAATCCTATTTTTCCAACAGAGGAGAGTGATTTAAGGTTCCGAAATTTGTACATAAATTGGTTCAAGCATGCACTTTAATTTGTGAATAGCTTATATGAAATGTATTTATGGTTTTTAAATTATGCGACAAAAACCATTTTGTCGCTTACGCCCTTTCCATTTTTTGCTGTTCCATTGCTTGTTTTCTATGAGAGGCCGGGCCGACCTCTCATAGAAAACAAGCAATCTAAAACATATCCAACACGGTTTCTTACTTTAACGCTGGGTCACCTTAAGGTATGTACTCGTACATAAAATTGTAACATTGAGAGTTTAAATTTGAACTATCCTGAATTGGACTCGAGTTTCTTAGGTAAGGGACTCCTAAGGATTGGGATTCTTGGGAATTGATCATGCCCGACTGTTCTAAAAGTCTAGGGGAAGATAGGCTTTCACACACAAATTGTGCATTTCTGTTGCGCAGTGCGCTACAGCAACAACAAACGTCGGCCAATTTTATTGCCATTTGCGTAGGGAACCCCGAGTAAGGAAGCAAATTAACACAATATACACATATAAAATACTAGCTGTTGCCCGTGACTCCGTCCGCCGTGGACTTCAGTTTCGCATGGTGTTTCCCGTTTCCGTGGCAATGCCGGGAATCGGGATAAAATGAAGCCTACATTACTGCAAATTTTCCTCAGAATCCATCTAATAAACACAATTCCCAAAGCTTTGTATAACCTTTGACCTGTCCCCCGTTACCCCCCTTCCAACCCCCTTTTCCAGTTAAAAAGTAGATTATGTCCTTTCTCAGGCTCTAGACTATCGGTGTACAAAATTTCATTACAATCGGCTCAGTTGTTTTGGCGTGAAAGCGTGACAGACAGACAGACAGATACTTTCGCATTTTATAATATTAGTATGGAAGTATAGATTACTATGAGAGAAGTAGATGTTATAATAATATTATAGTTCATACCTACATACTTTGATACCTCATGGCTTATATTATACGAAAAATTTTATTTTCGGTTTCGATATGATTAATAACCTATCGGCAGGCCTGTCCCACTCGCGCGAATAGGCATCGAACTGTAAGTACCACCCGCGGGTGGCAAATCAGTAGGGACTCACAAGCGAGCGGTGACGCACGCGCACGAGTTGTTCGTTGCATACCTGCGTATTGCGTAACTTATCCACTCGACAGTGGCATGCAAAATGGCAGATTTGTCATGTCTGTGGCGCCCTGAGGGGGTTTCGCCACATACCGACGTTTCTACACGACCAGCATACACTAAAACTGCAATTTCTTGTTCCTTGGTCTTGCAGGAGCCCATAAAAGGATCTAAATCATTTTTAAATTAAATTTTCTACCCTGAAAATAGTACTTTTATAATATATTTGTCAGTAATAATGTTATACAGCCGGTATAATTACTGGGTACCAAAATGTTCAGTAGATTTTGGGTCATATTTTAATAATAAACCACTATTTAGCGAGCTAAGAGTATTTATTTATAACTTTATAGTACTATTTACAAAATAATATCACTCAAGTCATGACTCTCATACAAATATTTTATAAAATTAACGATTTAAGTACAGGACAAAAATGGAGGCTGCCTCTCAAACAGCTTCAAGTAGGCTGTGTATTACATGATATCTTAAAGTCATTTCATACTCTAGGCATTACAATATTATATAAACAATAAATTAAGGTTATTATCTGGGTGGTACAAGAGTATCAATATTGTAGGTTCAGTAAATGATATGTAGCACTTTACACAAAAAGATATCTCTTTTGTTCATGAAAAATCCTACCTTGATACTAATGTAATTTACGAAATAAGTAGTAACTTTTATCCACAGAAGTTTGATTTTCTTATAATTATAATAAACAAAGTACAAAATAAAATTCTCCAAATTACATGAATTAAAGGAAAACTGAGTAGAAACATGAAAAGAAAACTTGCAAAAATGCGAAAATTTTCTTAAGTGAGTGTAAGATTAGTATGGATAAGACCTTTTTCATCTAGTACTTGGATGCATTGTGCAAGCGTTTGTAACCCAAAATGTAACCCTAAATCAATGCCTCTTTTATTGCACAGCCAACTACTTCTATTTCAGTCACAAATATCACGCACGCGGGAGAGCCATGCTTCGGCACGAATGGGCCGGCTCGACCGGAGAAATACCACGTTCTCACAGAAAACCGGCGTGAAACAGCGCTTGCGCTGTGTTTCGTCGAGTGAGTGAGTTTACCGGAGGCCCAATCAAAAATAAAATAAAAAATCCTGTATATTTCATAAATAAATATTTATTAATTCTTTGTAATATTCCACATATATTTTTTTTAATCAAAAAGTAATAAATAAATTTCGACTCGCACTTGTCCGTTTATTTTTTAAGTCTTTTTGTCTCAATGCCTCCTTTCTTGTAATCCAACAACAAAATGATTCCAGCTATTCCATGTTATGCGAACATTCTAATATCGGCCATTAAAACTCACAGGAGGCGTCTGTGGGGCCGCCCGATACGGGTTGTCACCTGTCTGTGACGAAACCCTTTCGGGGCTCTAATCGGACGGTACTAGTTTTCGTCATTATTTATAAAATATACAATGTTCTATTAGTGGTAGAGTTTAGTTAAACGAAACTACGTTAAATTATCATTACAGTAAAGTAATATGAACTGCATAAATATGTTATTTAATGTTCGAAAAGCCAAAATCATTGTGCGAGTAAGGGCCAGGCACGGGTTAGATTGCCGTTTTAACTCTTTTTGTTGTTCTACTTAGAACAACGAGTTGAACAACGAGTCCATCCCATTCTACCAGCTAAACGGTTGCTTCTGTAAATGTGAAAAAATTCACGGGAGTAGGAAATATGCTGAATTTAAAAGGATTTGCTTCTGTTAATGTGAAAAAATTTACGGGAGTAGGAAATATGCTGAATTTAAAAGGAAAACTATCACGGCTAAGAAGACTTAATAAGTTATTTTTTTAGTAATAGTCGGTCACCCAAACAAAATGTATTCGGAAAAGTAACTATATAAAGGAATTTTTCGATAAGATTCCTTTGAATGCATCTAATATGATGTTGTTACTTGTTAGTACGACGAACGACGAATCGAACGACAAATCGAACTTTTCGTCAATTTCGTCGATTTTCTTCTTTGTTTACGTTTCGATGCAGTCACAGTGTAATGAAACAACAAAATAGCCATGGCGGGATATATATCTATACTTATAAAATTACTGACTGACTGACTGACTGACTGACTGATTCATCATCGCTGAGCAAAAACTGTTAAAGTTACAGCCACGAAATTTGGTGAGTAGAGTTGTTTTATTAAGTAGACACCCACTAAGGAAGGAATTTTGAAAATTTTACCCCGAAGGGGGTGAAATAGGGGTTGAAAGTTTGAATGAAAGTTCGCCATTTCTTGAGTTAGAAACATGAAACTTTATTTTTGGGTTACTGATTAAAAATAAATAGATACGTATTTAAGCGTTTTTGGAAATTCTACCCCCAAAGGGGTGAAATTGGGGTTGAAAATTTGAATGAAAGTCCGTTATTTCTTAAGTAAGAAACTTGAAATTTTATGTTTGGGCTACTGATTAAAATGATTGGATACGTGTTTAAGCGTTTTTGGAAATTCCACCCCCAAGGGGGTGAAATAGGGTTTGAAAGTTTAAATGAAAGTCCGTCATTTCTTAAGTTAGAAACATGAAAGTATATTTTTGGGTTACTGATTAAAAATGAATGGATACGTATTTAAGCGTTTTTGGAAATTCTACCCCCAAAGGGGTGAAATTGGGGTTGAAAGTTTGAATGAAAGTCCGTTATTTCTTAAGTTAGAAACTTGAAATTTTATGTTTGGGCTACTGATTAAAAATGATTGGATACGTGTTTAAGCGTTTTTGGAAATTCTACCCCTAAGGCGGTGGAAATAGGATTTGAAAGTTTAAATGAAAGTCCGTCATTTCTTAAGTTAGAAACATGAAAGTTTATTTTTGGACTGCTGATTAAAAATGAATGAATAAGTATTTAAGCGTTTTTGGAAATTCTACCCCCAAGGGGGTGAAATTGGGGTTGACAGTTTGAATGAAAGTCCGTCATTTCTTGAGTTAGAAACTTTATTTTTAACCGACTTCCGAAAAGGAGGAGGTTATAATATGTTCGGCTGTGGATATTTTTTATTTTTTTTAATTTATGTATGTTCAACGATTACTCCGCCGTTTGTGAACCTATTTTCAAAATTTTTATTTTTTTGTATTAGGTTTCACTCCAATTTGGTACCATGTTCACAAAAGTGGTGACCTGATGATGGGATCCATGAGTAATCGAGGGAACTCCTCAAAATTTATATGGAAACATATGGCGATTTTGGTTTCATCAGAAGTATCCTAAGCATATGTTACCAAAACACAATATTTTGCACCAAGGTATCTTATGGTTCCGAAGATACTAAGAGAACTCCGGATTCCTTATAGATACAAGTTAGGGGGTTTAGACGCTGTTTTAAGAACTGAAAGCATATGCTACTATGCAAATTATATTCATCATCAGAGGCGTGCAGAGGTTTTTGAGATAGGGTAAGCAGCGGTATCGGTTTAGTAGTTTTGGCGTGAAAGCAAAACAGACAGACAAACGGACAAAAAGAGATATTTTCGCATAAATTGTAATATTAGTGTGGATATAAATTAAAAACTATGTTTTCTAAACTATTATAATATATGAGTACGTTCTGTTATGAAGAAACAAAAAAACGCCATCTGTTGTCACGTGTTGGAACTACAATGAAAGTTCATTTGCGTTCACATGTGTGCTAAGCTAAAATAAATAAAAACGCCATAGATGGCGTATGGCGTATGGCGTAATATAGATTGTTATATATTAGAAATGCAATGTGAATTCATTTTCATCGATATTTCCATGGAAATTAGATACATAGTATATTTTTGTCTTATAAAAATGTAGCCTATGTCCTTTCTCAGGCTCTAGACTAACTGTGTACAAAATTTTATTACAATCGGTTCATTAGTTTTGGCGTGAAAGCGAGACAGACAGACAGAGATAATTTCGCATTTAATATAAAGTATATAATATTATAAAATGATAAAATAAATAAGTACATGAATATGAATAACATGAAACTTTCGAGTTACTTACATTTCATTTTTGTTGCTGGTTTAATTGTTGTAACTCAGGTACACGTACCTACCTTTCGACACAAATCACAATTAGAATCTTTTCACTGAATGACAATTGTGAAAACTTGTTTTTTTAAATTTTTAATAAACACACATTTTCAACACAAACCTCACAGTCAAATAACATTTTTAAGAAATCAAAAAACGCACTTAATATAGAAATTAGAAACTCAGTAATAACTAATATCTAATAAACTGTTAAATGTACAAACTTTTAAATGTTAAAATAATAAAAATCTTCTAAGAAAACTATAAATATACTGGCGCAAACAAAAATAATATGTTACAGTGCTCATCACATGAAAAAATGGCCTCCCAAAATACAAAACACTTCTGTAATGTAAACAAATATAAACCGTACTAAACAAAAATGCATTATGTGCATATGTGATTAATTAGATATCCGTCTATTATTTTTACTCGGATTATAGGCAACGAACATATCCGATTACTTCCGAAGCGCTCGGCTAAGCTCGGAAACCATGCGGCAGGACCTGGCCAAGTAAATCGCACACGCACACACGTTTGCGAACAGTGTACGAATACGAAAATCTTAACTCACACATATAGGCGGGGTCTGCGAGACATCGAGTGCCTGTAACCACAGACATGTAGTATAATATTGGTGCGTACCTTCGCGCGGCGCGCCTAGTTACCACTTACCGACTTATGTTTATGTAGTTTTGCAAATCAATTGGTGCTATTTTATAAATGTAGGCGTTAATGTGTATTCATATTTTTACTATTAATAATAATTAAAGTCATCTAAAACGTACGAAAGTCAAATTAAAATATGTGTATAGCAAGTATTTGTCATTAGGTAAGCAGTGCTTTTATGCCTTTATGGTACGCACGTCCATGTTCATCATCATCATCATCATCTGCATAATATAGTCATCATCATCATCATCATCATTACCACATCAGGGTCACCAATGTCACATGGTTGTTTATAAGTGTTATGGATACAACACCACAATTATATCATCACGTTATGTCCTTATTATATTGGTACTTTTCATAGCGATTTTAATAAAAATATAATGTTGTTGCAAAATAAATGATTCAAGTTAAAAACAACAAAAGTATTAAATATTACATTTCCGTTGTCTGGTACCTGTAGGCTGTAACACAAGTCGTTCAGACGGGTCAGACTGACGTGGTGTGAAGCGTCCATAGATATATATTAGATATTAGATAAATTAGTAAAAAAATACTTCGTACTTTGTAGCGTCACCTATAATTCCGTTGCCGCAAACTACTGCCTCGGGAAGGCAAGTCCATCCGCCACCGCGGTAACTACCTTTAGTTTTTCGCCAGATGGCGACGCGAGAGTTCCGAGAGAGTTCGGGGAGCGCGCGGGCAAAATTTAATAATAAAATAAAACCCGACAATCGACATTGATTGTCGATTGTCGGGTTGACTTGCGTGATGCGTCTCCCGTTTTAATTTAGGTACATATTTAGTTTTATTAATATAAATCACGTGAAACACGTAAATAAACTCGGTTTCTGAAGTATAAACGCGAATTTTTTCGAATTATAATAAGATACGTAGAATATACGCGGTGTTTTTTTTTATTTTTTATTATTAAATAAGGGGGCAAATGAGCAAACGGGTCATCTGATGGTAAGCAACTACCGTCGCCCATGGACACTCGCAACATCAGAAGAGCTGCAGGTGCGTTGCCGGCCTTTTAAGAGGGAATACGCTCTTTTCTTGAAGGTTTGCAGGTCGTATAGGTCCGGAAATACTGCTGGTGACAGCTCGTTCCAGAGTTTTACAGTGCGCGGCAGAAAGTTACGCGAAAAACGCACTGTCGATTACTGCCACTCATCAAGGTGATGAGGATAGGTTTACACCTACTAGGTAACTAAAAAGAGTGAAATTATTATTTTTAACAAAAAATTAAAACCGAATTCCAAAGTAAAAACAATAATAACATCCTTTTAATATGAACTAAAAAGTATTAAATAATTTTTCCTATCTAATAGTGCCCTTTTCCGAATTCGGCTAAACCTCAACTATTTCTGTACTCAATCTTCATAATTTTGAAGTCGGTGCCAGTTCCAAAAGTTTCAAATATTCTGTCAGAGAAGTGAGAACTGAAGATTTAGCTATCTGGTACCGACTTCAAAATAATGAAGATTGAGTACAGAAATAGTTGAGGTTTAGCCGAATTCGGAAAAAGGCACTATTAGATAGGAAAAATTATTTAATACTTTTTAGTTCATATTAAAAGGATGTTATTATTGTTTTTACTTTGGAAGTCGGTTTTAATTTTTTGTTAAAAATAATTGTGCTACTGATTAAAAATGAATGGATACGTATTTAAGCGTTTCTGGTAATTCTACCCCCAAGGGGGTGAAATTGGGGTAGAAAGTTTCAATGAAAGTCCGTTTTTTTGAGTTAGAAACATGAAAGTTTATTGACATTTGCGTTTGACGTTTGCTTAAATAGGGTCCCGTTTCTACCCTTTGTATAATAACCACAAAAAGGGGAAACTATCCATCTTTATTATTATACTTACTTACTATGTTAACGCGGACGAAGTCGCGGGCAACAGCTAGTATATATATAAAGGCAACTGTTTAACAAAATAAAGTATTACTCATATGCATTATTATATGATAAAGTGCGTAATCAGGGTTACTATTAGTTTGAAATAAAAAGTCTATTTTCGTAAAATTGGTCGATTGGCCATTCAAGCACTAGGGCGGCGATAAGTTTATGTTAAGAGCGGGCTGCCAAATTTTGCTCTTTTCTAATAAGTAGTTACGATCTCGGAAGACGATTGACTCAAATCAAATTGAGATTTATTTAATCATTGTATATTTATCTGATATTTGGCTAACGGAAAATACGATTCACTTATTTTGACTCGATAGTTATATTTTTCGAAATTATCAATATTTATGGGCTTTTCAACAAATACATGTTACACTTATTGAGTTACTATCATTAAATAACTTGCACTACTACAATCACTTTATAAAATAATAGCTAAAGGAAATATTAGTATTGTGTTTAATTTTTAAGTACCATCGATGAAATTGATCCCTATGCATTTGAGAGACCAACGTCATTTGGTCGATCATGTCAATTCAATGTTAATTGTGATCTGTCGGCTGGGTTTGACGTAATGCGACCAAACTACGTAGGTCCCCCATCTGCATAGGAATCAACTTCTCTGATAGTACCTAATCATCAAAAGCATTTTTGGGACTTACGACCTTTACTTTCGTGCTATAATGCAGAAATCGTTGTCACGCGATATATATTATATTATGTATAAGCATTAGTTTTTCTGGGAATATCAGATGATTACTAATTGAAGTTCTATAGATAATATTGTGTTAGTTTTTCTGGAAATACCAGATGATCACAGATCTATATGTAGATACAAAATAAAATTAAAATCGGCTGAAGTGGAAGTTCCATATTTACTAGTAGCTTTAAAAGTAAAATGCAGACCAATTATTGTTACAACTTCCAGAGGTCTGTAATGTTTATTGTTTATTATTTCTAATTTTTTATCACCAGCGACATTTGATAAAGTATCTAAGATTTACTTAACTTTATTGTGTATTATGTTAGAAAAGTTACTTTTTGTACCACTGCAATCGTTAAAGGTCTTGTGTGAGAAGTTATTATTTTAGGCTTATTTTTTCAGTTTCTTCAGTTCATGCATACTATTCGAAACCTCATTTGTTTACAAAAATAACTAAGTTATACAAACACTTTAAGTAGGTAATATAAGACCGGTTTTAATAATTAAGATACGGTACCTATCGAATCTAAGTACGCGTAACTAGTTACACGCGAATTTATGATAATTAAATTTCGACTTAAATAAAATGTAGTTAATTAAATATAAAGATTATAATATTATTTTTAAAAAGAGACAACCCTGATTTCTTCAGAAAAGGTACGAGTTATGCGATAGAAAGAGAGCGGAGATGTAGGCAAATATAATTGTAGGCACCTAGCACTGCGCGGTCGGAATTTGAACTTTTTAGTATCGTAGCATGAGACGTTAATTCTTTAAACGGGTTTCGTTAGTGGGAATTCTGTTGGTACAACTAATATATATTCTGTGCTATCGGCGTGTTTCTAGATAGAATATCTACCACAGCTGCCCTGCGGCTGTCGCGGTACTGCTATCGACGCGACAGGGTCGCGCTCATCGAAATTTGCCGCGCCACGCCCACCGGTCTCGTGTCGCGCGTCGCGGTAATCGGAATGTCGTCCCTATAAACACACATACAAAGCAGTGGCTTGGCGACAGTCTCGGGTCGCGGGTCGCGGACATCGGTATGCTATTTTACGCGGCGACCGGTCTCTCTGTCTCGCGACGCGGGTCGCCGTGATTGTTTAGTCCTCCATACAACTTCATAGTGAGCAGTGGCTGTTTGGGTCGCGGGTCGCGGCGACCCGCTGCATGCTGCCTTGATCCGAATCATACCTTTAGGGTCAATTCAGGCCGCAACGCGACGCGTAGATGCATTTCTAAAGTATGGATTTGACAGACCTCAATTGTTTGAGACGTCATGCAAGTCTGTCATATAAGTACATACAGAAATGCATCTACCCGTCGCGTTGCGGTCTGAATTGACCCGGTGCGACCACGAACTGACGTTTTGTGTCGCGTGGCGTCCCTGCCGCGTAGTGCGGCTTATTAGCTCATACGATTTCATACAAAGAATATACTTTGGCCAAGACGTACAGCGTCGCTCTGCTGCAGCGTAGTGTCGCTTTGTTAGGGTTGATTCGGACCGCAACGCGACGCGTAGATGCTTTTCTAAATTTATATAGATTTGACAGATTCGCAAGACGTCTCACGAAATTGAAATCTCTCAAATCCATACAAATTTATGCCGCGCCGCGCCTCGCCTCGCCGCGCCTCGCCCCGCCTCGTCGCGTTGCGGTCTGAATTGACCCTTAAAGTACGGTCGGTTGTGCAGCCTCGCCTTTATTGTTAAACATATTTTGAGGTTTTGGGGAAAATAAATCTTAGTTAAAGAAAAGGGAGAGAAATGTCGTCTTACTCCTGGCAAACCATTAAATTTTAAATGCATTTCCATTTAAATGCAATCAAACTCGCGCGGAAAACACTTTTTTCACCAATTACACGCATTAGAACAAAACACACACAAAAGTGAAAAATGGTGGAAAGAGCGGATACAGCACAAAGATATAAAAAACATTTAAACGGTTTGGGCTTCTCACCTTTTTGTGTAAAAACAAAAGCGTTTGTTTTATAACATGTTTATCGTACCTTTGAACGTAGCATTTGGGAACTACCCTCACGATTCGCGAGTTCATTTTGCAAATCTAATCGTAAAATCCCTTTATGAGGGCGTATTATGGAAATTTTCTGACTTTATTAATAATTTTCAGCTTAACATTGTTATTCAAATTTTTAAGTCTAAAAGGGTCTTAGGTGCAAAATGAGTTAATGCTTAAACGATCTTTAATTAATTAATTATTAATATTTAACGGTTTGAGGTTTTCAAAGTATAAAATATTAATGCTATAGTAGAGGCTGATAACAGAAAAGTTTACCGTTTATAGTATGAAGCAGTTTGTAACGGCATCCTACAGATTTTGTACAATTAACGAACGGACGAACGAACGAACTGAAAGATTTAAATTAATTTATCCTTTATTTAAGCACTGCATTGCTATCCTTTTATTTTTATAAGTGACTTTATGTTCGGCTTAAAATTGTTTTAATACTTTGATTTTGATTATATTATTAAAGGCCAATTAAAACATTCGCTTTTTAAAAATCGCAGAAAATCTAAGTTAAACTGAAAAACCTTTTTACTCGGAAGAAAATCCATAAGGCATAAACACTTTAATTGAAATCTTTTATTAGGTAGATACCAATTGTATAGTTCTATATTGAACCTCTTTCATCGAACGACGTCGAAAACCACAATTCCTATAAATTCTTAGTGCAGCACGAGTCGGCGCATGAGTACCGGAAACTATTCCACCTCAATTTTTTATGCGATCCTCTTCAAATTGCCCTCTTGATGATATAAATGCATGTTGCCATTGTGCAACCCGGTGCCATATTGTTTAAACAAACATTGTTTAAACAATTGTAAGGAATTGTTATTTTTCAACTGGACATTTTTTTATATTCTTTATTGAAATCCCAATAAAAAAGGTCCTATGACTTTTTACGATAAAGTTAATATTTTTAAAGATATGAATTTTTGAAGGTTTGAAAAATCTCAAATTTGGGTACATTCGACCAATGAAAAATATATTTAAAAAAACAATAATGTCTAAGTAATATATATTTTTAAATTCTCTATACAATAATTAATAATATCGTTAGTAGAGATTTAAAAAAAATTCATTGTTTATATCTTTTTTTATCTTAGCCAAAGTAGACAAAAAATTGTGTTTTTTTTTGTATGGGAGCCCCCTTAAACATTTACTTTATTTTAATTTTATTATTAATTATTAAAGTACAAATATAATTAAGGGTTTGGTGAAATTTTCAAGTGCCTAGCTGTTACCATTATTGATTACGAGCAAAAAAGGCCAAAAAATCACGTTTCTTGTATGGGAGCCCCCCTTAAATATTAACTTTATTTTATTTATAGTAATTGTTCTTATAGCAGCAACAGATATACACAATCTGTGAAAATTTCAGAAGTAGCTAGCTATAGCGGTTTTTGAGATACAGCCTGGAGACATACAAACAAACGGACAGACAGTATCTCAAAAACCGCTATAGCTAGACTTCTGAAATATTCACAGATTGTGTATATCTGTTGCCGCTATAACAACAAATACTATAAATAAAATAAAGTATAATATTTAAGGGAGGCTCCCATACAAGAAACGTGTTTTTTTTGGCCTTTTTTGCTCGTAATCAATAATAGTAACCGCGAAGCACTTGAAAATTTCACAAAATCCTTAATTATATTTGTACTTTAATAACTAATAATAAAAATAAATTAAAGTAAATGTTTAAGGGGGGCTCCCATACAAAAAAAAAACACAATTTTTTGTCTACTTTTGCTAAGATAAAAAAAGATATAAACAATGAAATTTTTTTAAATCTCTACTAACGATATTATTAATTATTGTATAGAGAATTTAAAAATATATATTACTTAGACATTATTGTTTTTTTAAATATATTTTTCATTGGTCGAATGTACCCAAATTTGAGATTTTTCAAACCTTTAAAAATTCATATCTTTAAAAATATTAACTTTATCGTAAAAAGTCATAGGACCTTTTTTATTGGGATTTCAATAAAGAATATAAAAAAAAATGTCCAGTTGAAAAATAACAATTCCTTGCAATTGTTTAAACAATGTTTGTTTAAACAACATGCATTTATATCATCAGGAGGGCAATTTGAAGAGGATCGCATAAAAAAATTGAGGTGGAATAGTTTTCTATCTCGCCTACAAGCCAATTTTCGTTCAATTCATTAATATATCAAAATTTTCAATTTATTTGTATTGTAAAGAAAATTAATTAGATTGGCATTCATTGTCGTACAACCGGCAAAAAATACCTAATTTGAAAATATCTCTGGATTAAACATTTATTTCGTAGTTGTTATTTTACAAGATACTATATATAAAACGCAAAAACCGTTAAATGCAGAATTAGTTTAAAAATTTCATGTTAATAATGATTCTGATGTCGAAATTAATATACTCAAACTTTTATTTCTTCACATACCTTGAATGTTTTCAAATTCAAAAGCTACAAAAGTACGATAATTTTGTGGCGTTTAATTTTTTTTACATTCAAAAAATTAATTGATTAGAACACAGTAGATTACAGTGTTAGAACCGAAGGCGGTAAATAGTTCTATTTACTTCCCGGAATACAGATAGAGTCCATAAAAGAGCGTTTAGTGCCTTTTAGTGGTTCCCGGAGCTGTCACCCGGGTGAACCGGACATCCGGTGACAAAACAACCTCTCAGGCACTTTGCTGGCTTAAAAGCTCTCTTATAAGAGGCAGTGGATAAGAGCGAATTGATGCTTTGAATCTTAAACAATTAATATATTTCGGGAAATCAACAGATGATAACTAATTTTAACTGTTATATAATATAATAATATCTATGGACGCTTCACACCACGTCAGTCTGGCCCCGTGGTAAGTACATGAAGGAATTGTGTTACGGGTACTTGTGGTACGGGGGTATAAATAAATTTCCGTTGTGACAACGGAAATTTATTTATACTTTTATACTACACATATATTTAAGATTTTTATTATAAGATACTCATATTTAATACACGTCGAACTCATGGACGTGTATTAAATATATACGGAACAAAAAGGTTTTCGTATTTTCCTGGGTCATCCCAGGAACATACGTAAACCTTTTTGTTCCGTCGGCGGGACTCGAACCCCGACGTGAGCGCTGACAACCACTGAGCTACAGAGGTCGCGCAGAAAAATTTTTTCCAAACAAGAAAAGTAATTATACTTTATAATTTTACTTGCTCTTTACATCCCTCGGGGTTCAAAATACATAATATTATCTCCATTCCAAAGTTCGTCATACCTAATCGGTCTATCAGATACGTTTTTCTAAAATGGATTGCGAATATAAAAAGAAAAAGTTCAATTTAGAGAACGAATTATTTTCGAATCCAACTCTACTTCTCTCCAAAAGCCGTTAAATGATAGACATCGCTTTATATACCGAATCTTTTCACCCTAAGTACATAATATGTATAAAATGTAATATTCTCGGGCGACGAGTGTCAATCTCATCCTAGATCTGATTATGGGTCCATCTCGAGTTGGAGGAAATTTCATATCAGAATGATCGATGCGACGAAATGTACCTTTGCTTTATCACAGAAGTACTACAATATATAGGGATCGTTTATTTTGCCGTATTATAGTTTTTTTTTTATTTTTTATTATTATTAAATAAGGGGGCAAACGGGTCACCTGATGGGGTAAGCAACTACCGTCGCCCATGGACACTCGCTACATCAGAAGAGCTGCAGGTGCGTTGCCGGCCTTTTAAGAGGGAATACGCTCTTTTCTTGAAGGTTTGCAGGTCGTATAGGTCCGGAAATACTGCTGGTGACAGTTCGTTCCAGAGTTTTACAGTGCGCGGTACTATCTTAGTTTTAAATAAAGGCAGATGGTGGACTTACTAATTAAATAACTCCCACACCGTTTTTGGTGACGGTGGCCGGTTTCATTGAAACCAGGCCAGTCACGCAGGAGTAATTTTATAATGCCCATGTGTGTGAGGAGTACACAAGAGCACTCTCTATTTCTTTACTCTCATAACCCAGTGGGACGGAAGATCGACACGACTGGCGAGAGATCAGGCGCAGGACCGACTTTTTACATGCCCATCCGACGCATGAATCATCTTACTTGTCAGACAATCTGGTGATCAGCCTGCATTGTCCCAACCAAACTTGGAAATAACATGTTTCCAACGTAAGTAGGAATCGAACCCACGGCCTCCGAGTCAAAAGCCACGCTCTTAACCACTGGACCACGGAGGCGTTACTAACTATACCTAGTTACTTCATAAAGGGAATATGATGAAAAAGTATAAAGGAATCTTTATTTTGCTGCATTAAATCAGAGTTTTGTAGTAGGATGGCGTACTTAGTTAAGATTATGTCAAGCTTAGCTATTTTGTTCTCTATATCTCCCTGGTGTACTCTATGAGTATAATGTCTGTGTTTTAAATTGGACGGGTTATGAATTACTTTCAATGCTAACTAGCAGACAAGATATTAATGACTACTTATGTCTACGAAAATAATATGTTTCATATTTTTAAGAACACTTGCAGATTTAGTTCCATCCCACTTTTCTTATAGGCTTTGACTTAGACCACATTTTACTCCAAAAAGTGTACTATTTCTCGGGTAGAAATTAAGTATTAAGTATTGGTAATATCAAAATCGTTGCCCATTTAAAAGTTTGTACCGAAAAACTTCAAATATAATCTCTGTATCGAGTGAATTCACGGTATTCCTGAAAACCGGCGAACGTGAACAAGAATTGCTCGTTTAAAGTTTTACAAGATTAAAATTTCAAGTTTGTGAATTTTTCAATTTTGTTGGGCGAGTTTTCATAAATACTTATCGAGAATCTTGAAAATGTCGACTTAATTGAAAGTTAAATCGTTCTACTTTTTGGAACAGGATTTCGACACCTTTTGTTTTAATGCAAAGTAATTAAATTTTTAACGTTAATACTTTTTTTTAATTTTCATTTAATGTTTTTGACTAGAGTCAAGATTAAAACTTGAGCATAATATACTGGCTAGATCTTGAAATAAGTCTTCAAAATCATTTCTACAGCATTATAATATTCACAGTGAACAGTAAAGATAAACAAAGGATTTTTGTCCTAATATCTATTTCGCAGCAAATACTATTTATTTTCTGAATGTGGCAGTATCATAATAAACTCGACAGATGTAATAATATGACCTCATCACAACAGGAAAACATCAAATCAAATTGTTATCTCACTTCACCAGTATGTTTTTCTGATTAGATATTTTTTTTTTATTAAATAAGGGGGAAACGAGCAAACGGGACACCTGATGATAAGCAACTACCGTCGCCCATGGACACTCGCAAGATCAGAAGAGCTGCAGGTGCGTTGCCAGCCTTTTGAGAGGGAATACGCTTTTTTCTTGAAGGTTTGCAGGTCATATAGGTCCGGAGTGCTGGTGACAGTTCGTTCCAGAGTTAAAAAGATATAACTTTGGTACATAAGTCCTTTCATACCATATTAAATATTATGTAAAAGAGTGTTTATATATTCTGACTGTAACCATTTTATGCCTAAACTACATATTGAATACCCTTGAGAACCTGGAAATGAAATAATAAGTTTTAATCAAATCAATATGTTTGGTCCGGCACAATAAACAACAGCTTGAGAATTATTGGTCTATGTTATAGTGCATCCAGCCACTACGATGCTACGGCTCTATGCAATATAGCTCTTGTAGCAGCTACGGCTCTACGTCATATAGGTCTTGTAGCAGCTACGGCTCTACGTAAAATAGCTCTTGTAGCAGCTACGGCTCTACGTCATATAGGTCTTGTAGCAGCTACGGCTCTACGTCATATAGGTCTTGTAGCAGCTACGGCTCTACGTAAAATAGCTCTTGTAGCAGCTACGGCTCTACGTCATATAGCTCTTGTAGCAGCTACGGCTCTACGTCATATAGGTCTTGTAGCAGCTACGGCTCTACGTAAAATAGCTCTTGTAGCAGCTACGGCTCTACGTAATTTATATGGTACGTTTTTTATTTGTGTTTATTATTCAAACGTACAAAATACAAAATTATCATATTAACTTTAAATTGTAAATACTCGTATAAACAGCTAGCGCGATTGTAATAGTCATTTGTTACTCACACAGTACATTGGAACAAACAGTTTTGCGTAAATTTAATTGATTTCATGTTAAATAACTCACAGTTTAAGGTTTTAAATTATATTTTATTTTGCTGAAGATATTTAGGAGGCTACATTATGTTCGATGAGTAGCACTCACATAATAATATTATTCATTAAACTGCTCTTCTTTTTCTAGTCACATATTTATTTTATTTTTACGATACCTAATTACAGTTATTACTTAACTGATCTTCGAGATAATTTTATACATCTTATTCAAATTAACAATTTTACCGAGACCGATATTTTTCTGTACATAATAAACATATTCATAGTATGTAGAAGATTAATAAGAAGCATATCAAATAGTCATATAATCACTTCCCTGTAGCAATTTTCTTTTGATACTCGCTGCATTTTCCGGTAAACTCGAGACGTTTCCGATTCAATGGACTTTACAGCGAATGGGGAGGGAACTGTGCCAATAGACGCTACTTCTTATGGTGTTAGGTGACCTAGTTGTAGTTTACTACGTCTTGATTCGTTTACACTTTTATACATTTCAGCATTTTTGTAGAAGGAAAGTAGTTGGGTTTGTGAAAATGTAGAATAGCTGCACTTTTGGCACTATTATTTTAGCTTGCGTAAATTTCATGTTTATTTTGTAGTGGGTCTGAGGTGACAACTAAAAAAAGTCTTCGTTTACTTACTTTTGAAAAGGTCTTATTTATTTCTTTATCTTTGAACTAAATTTTGAAGTAGATATCTTTAACCGATTGATGAATAATTTATTATCAATTAAGACACATTTTTAATATTATTAATATTGACAGATCAATGTTAATAATATAAATAGTGTCTTTTGATTTTCTTTGAAATACCTTCGACTTAAATCTTTGATTAAGACTCAACTTAATTTAAGACCACATGAAAGTAATCACAGGAAGTATTCGCAGAAACTCACTAACGTCGACCTCAAAGCCTTCGCGAAGAACTCGGAATGAACATTGCGGCTATGGCGCTAATCGATTGACACGCGAATAGATACGTTGGCATATTGATTAGAAAATTAAACGCTTAATGTACTAGTTAATGGAATCAGGCGTTACTTTGCGGAAATCCATAGCTTCAAATTTAGTTTGTTATTATTTTTAGCAATATTCCGCGAAATAAACTTCCACCTTTAAGTAAATGAGTGAGTGCACGCATAGGCATGCGTACAGCACCTCCCTCCTCCCACACTGCCTATGCGTACACTCGCATGCAAGAATTTGCAAACACCACCACCACACAAGCAATAATGTTGGCAAATCCGTGCAAGGCCCCTCACCACCATGCAGGTTGAAAGCCTCGACGCGCGTTTCGCTCCAACACCGGAGCATCCTCAGGATGTGGACTCTACGAACAACGTCCGTCAAGTCTTGACGTTGATTGTCGTTGTTCGTCAAGTCTTGACGGACGTTACGACACGAATATAATATTATTATGATAAATCTCAGATAACACAAATTCAGCAAATTATTCTGAGACGTTCCAAAATTGGTAGCCGACTCGATAACTTCGTCAATATTGGTAATTGTACTTTGATTAGCTATGAGACATGTACTGCAAGGATGTTTTGGCTCTTCATTAAAAATAACTATCATGTAAAATTTCACTGAACCGCTGGCCGCTGTTTTGCATAAGAAATAACATTCAAGTTGGATAAGGTCAATTAATATGAGGGGTACAGGATTACAGGGTTTCAGTGTCTTCGCAATTTAGTCTGTCAGGATTAAAGAAAAACTATTTCCGCAAAAATAAAATAAAAAAAAGCTTGTATAAAATAAGGAGATTTTTTTATAAAATAAGGGGGCAAACGAGCAAACGGGTCACCTGATGGAAAGCAACTACCGTCGCCCATGGACACTCGCAACATCAGAAGAGCTGTAGGTACCATGTCGGCCAAAATAATAGGGAATACGCTCTTCTTCTTGAAGGTTTGCAGGTCGTATTCGTCCGGAAATACTGCTGGTGAGTTCATTCCAGAGTTTGAGGTATTTCATTGCGACAGCATAGCGGCTCAACCATCGTCGCTACCAACAAATTTTATACAGATCTACAGAGAGTTACTCACTGTCTGTTTGGTTGCACTATATTTCTATAAATCGTGTGCCCTAAGTTCAAGAAACGAAAAATAAAATGAATTTTGAATCGATAAATAATGCATAGGCATTGAGGACCCATTAGTCCAGAAGTCTAGATTCAAATTCTCAGAAACGATTTCTTAAACATTTTCACTTAAAACTCAGAGAGTATGTTCAAACGTACTTAACCTTCTGCACTCAAACAAAGCTCAATTGTTAAGTCAATTTACTTTCAAAGCGTTCGAGTTGAAGTATTTTCTTTACATTGCACGTACTACGTATACAGTACGTAGTACATCAGGACCTCTTTAATCCGAACCCCGAAAATGTACCTCCCGTTTGGATTCGTGGTGTGTTCGGGTCATAGTACATCAAAGAAGTTGATTCACGGGCAGATGGTGGACCTATGTAATTTGGTCCAGCCAACAGATTGCGACTAGCATTGAATTGACAGAGCCTATGAATCAATTTCTTCGATGGCACGTTGTTTTAATATCTCTATGGATGGCACAAAGAATGAAGTGGCAAGTGAAGAAGCTGGCAGGAGTTGGGCATTTGAATTACAGAGGTGTACGGATTAGAGGACCTGCTGTATATACTGACGTTATGAATGAAAAAATACATAAACTTAGTTGAAAAATAGTATTTAGATACTTAAAGCCCTAGAAAAGGACATTTAGGAAGGTCGTTATTACGGTAAAATGTACAGTTCCTTCACAATAATAAAATTGCTGAGCAACAAAGTTGCGGGCGGCATCATCATCATCTGCACGAAAGATCATCAACATTTAGAGCCCCCGCAGACTGCAGACTTTTAGTCAGCCAATAGTTTGATCGAAAGCTTAATCAGAACGAAGATGTATAAAGGTGTGCACATTAATCGATTTGTATCGGCCGATAATGTACTGAAATTACAAATTTATGGTTAAAATATCGGCCGACCAAAAGTCTGTAGTCTGCGGGGGCTCTAAATGTTGATGATCTTTCGTGCGGCAGGTATATAATTTAAAATTAGATGACTAGTTTATTATTAGTTTCTCATGTAGTTTTAGCTAACTTTGAGATAACAAACGTTGTCATGTTAAGACATGTTCCTCTAAAAATAGAATGTTAAAAATAGAATTACTTATAAAACTTCACGGGTAATTCAAGAACGAGTGAGTCAAAATTTACGAATTTAATATCGTCGCGAGTCTCCGACTGTGTGTGTGAAGTAGAGTGGAATAATTTGTTCCAACAGAGTGACATCTCCTCAGAACGCTAACGAGCCATTCCATGGCAGATTGTATAAATATAATGTCATATAAACGTGGTGTTTGTTTTACACATAACGTAACACATACCACCATAATACAGAACATATTCTGTAAATAATCAAAAGACTGCTCCGTCTATTAATAGGCTGTCTATCCACATTTAGATGAGTAATCTTCCTACTCCTCCTATTTTCTTCTGATTAATTTCGTTGCGAGTCCCAAGACAGTTTCAGCATGTCCCTCGGGCTCCCTGAGATCATATCAAAGGGTTTTCGTGGTTGGATACCGCTGTCGATCCTGGCGACACAGGAGATACAGTGGTGGGAATGTGTGGTGGGCCAAAGTCCGTTTAAAAAAAAGGCTGTCTATCCGTCTGTGGTAACAAGACAACTATACAAACAAAAGTAATTACAAATGAAATGATATTGAGATTTTCAAAGAAAATAAAACGATTATACAGGGTGTTACAAAACAAAGTGATAATTCTTTAGAGTGTGTCTGTAGTCCTTTATATAGAGTTCAGTGTGAAAGTAAGATCCTAAGACCTAAAGTATTATCAGTTACTAGCTGTACCGGTGAACTTCGTGTTACTTTAAAACCTTCCCTGGACTTGTACGAATATTTTAAGACTAAAATCAGCCCAATCCATTCAGCCGTTTTCGAGTTTTAGCGCGACTAACACATTTGAAAATCCATTTTTATATATAAGACTAGCTGTCCCGGTGAACTTCGTGTCACTTTAAAACCTTCCCTGGACTTCTACGAATATTTTAAGACTAAAATCAGCCCAATCCGTTCAGCCGTTTTCGAGTTTTAGCGCGACTAACACATTTGAAAATCCATTTTTATATATAAGATCACTATGTTTCGTAACACCCTGCATACCGTGTAGTGCAGGCTGGTGTTGAAAGATACCGCTACATTTAGCTTTGTTAAAGTTACATCAGATTTCATAAAAGTTTTCTTTTTAGTCCTTCGAACCCCCAAATTCTTAAAGACCTCCATCAACACATTTTGTAACATTAACTTGCAATGACGCGTCTTTTATAAAGTTCCATTCTTTGGGGACAATGAGTCCTGGAAAAAAGGCGCTCGTTTTCGGGACCTAGTAGTTAGTGCCAAATGACCCTCAAAATCAAGTGTTAATTCAAAAAAGTTACGCAACGCTTACAAAATACCAACGCGAGGGAATCATAATGAAGAAATGGTCCCAGATATTCTTAGATTGCCTCGCTTCGGGCTACTTATTCATGCATTTCATTCATGAAAAAATGAATGACTTTACCGAATGAACACTTAAATACACCAACGTAGTCAACATGAAATGTTACAATAAAATTTATGCTTCGGCCCCCGTATTCAGCTGTTTTTTCATTAATTCATATTGGACGTTTGTATTTGTGTTGAAAGTTGACGTTGATGTTATCACATAAATTTTATTGTCATGAAGCAAATGTAAGTAAACTGGGGTAAACCTATAAAATATAATTAGCGTCGAATAATTTAATACACGTCACTCAAAGCTGTAAATTGATAGACCGTAAATATTAAACGACTTATAAAGTAATCATTGGTTATTAGGTGGCGTGTAGTAGCTTCTTGTCACGCGATCGAAACCAATTTCATGTGTTCGTGAATTGGGAATTAAATACATTAGGTACCATCGAAGAAATTGATTCCTAGGCTGTTGACGGACGTGGAGTAATGCTCGTCGGGACCCGTGTATCCGCCAGCTGCAGGAGTCAGGAACATCGCAGTGTTTTAGTGGGTAGGGCCGCGGCGAGCCCCACATATCCGCAGCGGGAGTCCCCATCCCCTGCGTTGAATGCGTTACAGCATTTCACTGCATAAAATAAAAAAAAAATAAAAAAAAAAGGCTGTTGACGGACGTAGGTCACTTGGTAGGCTTATGTCAATTCAATGTTAGCTGTAATAGGTCGGATGGGTTTGACGTAACGCGACCAAATTAGTTAGGTCTGCCATTCTCGAAGAGTGCTCCGCGGAGCCCTGGGGCTCCACAAAGACCTTATCGCATGCGATACATTAATTGTTTTAAGAAAATATTAAGAATATTGTCACTAGCATGGAGACAATTTATTCAAAGAGAAAACGTTTTTTTTTTGGGGGGGCCTGTCAAAAATGTCACTTGCTAAAAGGGCTCCACCACCAAAAAAGTTTCAGAGGTCAGCACGTGGTCAGCACCTACATACAGTTTAAATTCATCAGTAGAATTACCTTTATATTAGGTATATATCCAAGAAATATGTGTATATCGTGACTGAAACTAACGAATAAATAAGCGAAACACGATAAATCAAATGAGAACCATAAATTATGAGCTCTCAAAATGGCGCTAAATAACAAGAGTTGATGTGATGCCATTGTGATGCAGAATTTCAGATACGTGGAGAGTATTTGGAAATGACGCCAAAATCACACGCAACTGACGTTACCTATGCGATAAGAATTTCATTTTGACCATTTTGAAGCTATTACTGGCTAAAGATCCATGCTAATTATGACTAGGATGAATTTCGAAAAGTATCGTATTTGACATGAGCTTTTTAAGTCACAATTGCGAGACTTGCTAAATGTAGCCACTGACCGTTTCCTTAGTTGAACGCTGTCATCTACTTTTGACTACTTTTGACTCGAACGGTTCGGTGGTAACATGGTGGTAACTGAACGGCGCGCGTCACTCGGTAGATTA
Organism: Polyommatus iphigenia; assembly: GCA_963422495.1. Taxonomy (NCBI): domain Eukaryota; kingdom Metazoa; phylum Arthropoda; class Insecta; order Lepidoptera; family Lycaenidae; genus Polyommatus; species Polyommatus iphigenia. The sequence continues at coordinate 29,694,349 of OY730184.1, read as the reverse complement.
ATGCCGAATGTGTGGACGAAAGCCCAAGTCGTGAGTTTTGCTCTACGTGATTGCTGGATCGAGTAAAACTGCGTAGGGAATATTACGCAAAGGTCCAAGCAGACGGCTCTACTAGCACATACAGTAAATAATCCGACATGAATATTAACAGAAACGGTTGTCAAACGCCGCACAAACTTTTTGTTTACTATCTGTACTGGTGCTGCCGCCTAGCATGAAAATATCGTAGCAAAAATTTTCTATTATAATCACCCATACATATTAAACGTGCCAAAATCTCAAAGAACATAATATTAAGACATATTGTGTAATAGATATATATATATAGTAGTGTGGCCTAATTTCTAAAATACTAATAAATCAAATCAGGAAAACCTGTTTAGGAAGATAGTAATGGAATGTTTACAGTTAAAGGAGGCTTAATTTCTAAGGAAACTCACATTTCGAGTACAAATGTTTAGCCCGTAGACGGATAGTACGCCTACGCCTAAACACTAACTTGTAATCCTGGAAATTATAATTTCAAATTATTTGAATTGTAACGTTATTGCTAAATACACCTTTTGTAAGACAAACGTTTACGTTTGTTATTCGTACTCAAGTGAGAAGGTAAACGTTTAAAGAAAAAGAAGTTTGTCCAGTGAAAGTTATTTATTTTACCATATAAGTTTGTAAATTTTAACTAATATAACGTTAGGTAAAAATAACAAACATAAGAATATTATACATACCGTTATTGGCAACTTACAAATTATTATTGTTATCGCGTTTTTAATTAATTAATTATTATTATTCTAAAACTTTCGTTAATAATCCTCGATTTTCAAACTTTTTGTTAGGTTTTTGTCGAGCCATCTATCAATCGAATCTGAAAATGAAAAGAAAAATGTAGCACACATTTTTCTTTTCATTTTCATCAAGTGGAAATCTAGTACCAAGCAAAACTCTTTGGAATTCAAAGTAGAATTCAAATGACATCTTAAAACGCAGCAGGTGATGAAAAATCACGAATGGACGGGGATTATTATCACAAGATTATCATTTAGATATTAAGAAAACTGAGGAGATGAGATTCTTTAGAAAGGGCCGCCAAACGTCCCCCTGCGAACAAACAGATCCGATTGATAGATGGCTCGAGAAAAATCTTTTCGACGATTCAATCAAAATGATAATAAACGAATACGCGGCGAGGGAACATCGGCAGTTTTTAATATTTACTGAAGTCACTTTATTGCAATCTAATGCACCATTGATGTTTTATAGTACTTTTGTATCTTACGCGAAAAAGCGTATAGTTTAAAGTTTGTACTTACATTTGGCACTTTTAAAATTAAACGTATTTTTTTTTACTTTTTTTAAACTATTCGACTCAGCCACTATGGTTATGTTGAGGTTAATAGCAAACACATTTTCATGTTTTGTATCTCTTTGTTGCAGATGCGACAATCCCTACTTCCCGTACTACTACTGACTACTATAACACTGTCGTTAAGTGATGTACTTCCATTGACACCGGTAGACCAGGCGGAGGAGCCGGTGGACAGCGACCAAGAATATGACAATACTTTAAACACAGTAGACAATGATCGGAATATATTTTATGAGCTCTTCAAAGGAAAGGATAGTGAGAAGTCCAAATCGCGCCGAAAACACAAAACCTATCCCGTAAATATTTTCAACGATGCGACGCAAAGCGAAAACTACGATGATAAAGGATACAGGAAAGAACAATGGCACAACTACCCTAGACAGTTGGACCGACTCCATAGAAGCTCGTACGAGTATCCAGAAATTGAAACCGCGAACGACTTTGACTACAGCGAGAAGAATAAAGGTGATGAGCCACAAATAAATGATGATATTCTAGGAACTGGTATCGACGACGTAGCTGGTCCATTATTGATATTAAAAATACGTCTAGCGTTCTTGACCAATAACATGAAGAATATTAAAAGCAATAAAGACGATAATACTGACTCAGTAGAATTAGATTCGTCAGTTTTGAGTAAGTTTTACAAGGAAGATGATCAAAAACTTACGAATAGATTAGACCCAATAGAAAATACTAAAAGAGAAGGAGCAATAAATTTAAAGAAGAAAGATCAAAAGATTACAGGTAAACCTCTTTTTACGTTAACTACACTACGTAATTGGAACACAGCCATGAAGGTCAAAAGTAGAAACTATAGTCTAAAACTAAAAACTGTTAAATAACTTTTAGCTATGCCTTAGCTATAGTGATTTGACAAGACATAACTATTGATTTACATATTGTATTGACCACTAGCAAAAGGTTTCAAATTAATTCAACACTGAGAAAATCTACAATTTAAAAAATGGGGCTTTAACTAATCATTCTTCTTCCAGACACAAACCCAGAAGAGAGGAAGTCCGTGAACAAGAGGATATTCTCTCTATGGAGCAGACTGCAGAGCCTCTCTCACAAGGGCCACGAGCTGCATCACAGGCGGCACCTGTACTCCTTCTACGGCCTACCAGAGGGTGGGGGCGGAGCTCTAACAGCCGAGACCAGGGCCCTAGTACGACCACCCGGCTCGCCTCTCCGATGGGGATAGACAATATAGCGCGTACAGTCAACAAAGTTCCTTTCAAAGTTCTCTAACACGGAACGGACAAGACAGAGTCCTATTTAACTGTCTTTGTAAATGAAAAAATGTGTTAACAGTACCTTGAATATACTCATCAATGAAACATTAAAGCTGGGAACAAATTATCGGGCGGTTTCATCGGATCCAGTTTGTTTGTATCTAATTAGTTACAAAATACACTAAATTGTGCACATTGTCTGACATCAGTCGCGGATGCGACCTTGAGCGTTCGGACGTCCGAACCGTGGTCCGAACCGAATCTGGCTGGCCGGATGTTTTTGCATCCGCAGACGTCCGCGGATGAACACAGTGCACATTGTTAGGGTACAATTCCGTGCATCGCGACAGTCGTAAGCCGCGCGCGGCTGACGACTGTCGTCGGCCGCTCGCGACAATAGTCATTGTATGAAAATGTATGGCACCGCTTCCGAGGCCCGCGACAGACGCGCGCGGCCGACGACTGTCGTAAGCCGCGCGCGACCGTGTCATATAACTTTGACACGGTCGCGCGGGGCCTAAGACAGACGCGCGGGGCCTACGACAGACGCGCGCGGCCGACGACAGTCGTAGGCCCCGCGCGACCGTGTCAAAGTTATATGACACGGTCGCGCGCGGCTTACGACAGTCGTCGGCCGCGCGCGTCTGTCGCGGGCCTCGGAAGCGGTGCCATACATTTTCATACAATGACTATTGTCGCGAGCGGCCGACGACAGTCGTCAGCCGCGCGCGGCTTACGACTGTCGCGATGCACGGAATTGTACCTTTAAGCCGCGTCCATCAGCCGCGACTTATGAAAACGTCCGATAATTTGTTTCAAGCTTTATGCAGCTTGGTTTCTGGTTTGATCCAGTTTGTTTTCTACTAAATTGCAAAATGGTCTTCTTATAAATGTCATAGTAAGGTCATAAGCGTGTAAATGTGGGTCTAAACACACTAGGCTGAATTACGCCGGCGTAAATTCCGCCGCGTTTACGCCGTGTTTAAATTGCATACAAAATACGGGCCTAATACGAGGGCCGGGGTGACACACTATTACGTCGCGTTTTGTATGCGTTTGACATTTGCGGCGGAAATTACGCCGCTGTAATTCAGCCTAGTGTGCTTAGACACTATAATTACTGCAATGTTTTCACGCTAGAGTGCAGCACCAGCATAGACAGTAAAAAAATATTTGAGAGTGAAGATACGTACCTACGTCAAGTTTAAATATGACGTGTGCAACATGTTGGATTATTTACTGTGTGTCCTAGTAGCGCCCTCCACCGACCTTTGCGTAATAATCCCTATTGATCAAAGCTTCAAAGTTTGACATAATATTTTGTGTGACGTATATTAGAACACTATTTTGCTGTTTGATAACAAAGTGACTAAATCAAATAGAGAACGAAGCCGCATTACTATTGTATAATTAGGGTACTGAGTAAAATTCTGTAAACACAGGACGTTTCCAAAAGTTCCAGATTTCCGATTTGTCGACTGTACTCAAAGAGAAAGGCTGTTTTTTGTGAAAGTATTAAAGCAACTTAGTAGTTATACAATTAATATAGTTATTAAAATTATAACTTATGTTATAATTATCTTATGATAGCGATGATATTTATGTTGTTAGCGTTACTAATAAACATACAAGTAGGCGTCGTTACGAAGCTGAACAGTACAATAATAAGAAAATTTACTTTTATGAAAGACATTGTAATTATTATTTTACATACTTGTATTATACAAAGATATTTTTTATTTTTAACTTTTTTTTATATTTAAAGGAAATTTAAACACCAAATTGCCATATATGACCAAAATATATACAAAGTACAAAATGAATAATTGGCAGTACTATTACAATTGTTTTGTTTTTACTTTTTAAAGCTAAATGTAGAATGTAATAAAAGTAGAGGGATCCATAACGCTTAATCGGTCAAACCTTTGAAGGAATTGTTGTTTCATTTAAAACTGTGCAAATGTTTTATCAGTTAAAGATATAAGTATTATTGCTTACTAGATGTCCCGGTGAACTAGGTATCACTATCCCTACTAAGTCCTAAGTAATATAAACCTGCCCTGGACCTCCATGAATATAATATTATATTCGTGGGGGTTCAGGGGAGGTTAGGTTATGTTCTCAAGTTTAAGAGAGCCTTAACCTTCAAGCGGGCGCGCGCTATTTTGCAACGGCAGTGGTCACGCGTAACCTAAAAGACGTCGTATGTGAATTTGGGAAACAAAACACTTTTCATTCAACATTATTTATTATTTCATAAATTTAATTATTACTCTTTTTAAAAGTAATCAGTTCAACCAGAAAATTAAATATATTTTTTGTAAAAACTTAGTTTTAAAATCCGGTGACCCAAAGTAGCTTATTCTTGTGTGAACAGGGGCGGAAAAAGTGATCGGAATTTTCTTATCCTAGTTCCAATGTTTTCTTCATGTAGCAAAAACACTTGATGTTATTCGGTCACCGACAATTTAGTTTTATGTTAAACAGAATATGCCTGAATTATATGAAAACTACATAAAAAATTATAAGAGAGGCGCGGGGAGTCTTTTCGACGCCGGTGCCGAGGCCAAAACAATTGAGCTCCTTACTGCAAAGGGGGTGCGGATAGTAAGTGTAAGCTATTTATTTGGTAGATAGACAAATTATGAAAAGCTACTGAGAGAAATAGAGAATGATACGGATTCAACGAGAAATATCGATAATATCAACGAAAATGTTTTGAGGGGAGTCGATTCGACGCCGCGCGACCGCTTGAAGGTTAAAAAACTTAAATTTATTTTTACTTATACAGATTATAACTTATAAGGTTTTGTCAACACTTAGTTTTCGGCCACTTACGATCAAGTATGCAATGATTTCGGGCCGGAACATAGGTTTGGCCTAGGTTTGGCCCAAAGCTCATTTCCTAGAAAACCAACGTTAAAAATATTATGTAACCCAAGCTATTGAATTAATGATAATATTGTATAATTATTAATTATTCTTCTTGTCTTTATTTTCTTGTCAATTTAAGTAGATATATGGCCATCTAAATAGTTTTATAGCAATAAAAATTGAAACCTATAAGAAACATTGAAATATAATTTGTATGTAGGTACTTATTTAATTATTATTGTCTTTCAAAAGTTTGTCCGCTGTCCGCAAATATATACGAACCTAAATATTATAAATTCGAAATATTAATATAAGAAATAATAATAAATAGTGAAACTTCCATAATGTTAGGTACCTAATTATAAAACCCAAGTTAATAATTATAGAAGACAAGTATGTATTTGATATTATTTGTAGGTACGTATTTATTACCTAACATTACATGTAAATAAAAATCATGCATAACATTGGACTTTTTTTTATTCTAAACCCTTCTTTTTGTGATAAAAGTTATAATATTATGTAAACTGTCGTAAGTATTTTTAAGAGGCAACGCAACGCAATGCAAGGCGCCGTGTGGACTGGCTCAAATACTAAAAACATCTGTCACTTAATTGTCAATCGCGGTTTGTATAGAAAACGACGAAATATGACAATTTTTTTGACAGGGAGTCAATTACCGCTACAGACAGTATTCCGCGATTTGAGAAAAGTATGGTTGCAGATTTGAACTTTAAATACATAGAAACAAAATATTATACAAAGCACAAACATAAATATACAATATACAGGCAAATCCAGGTTACAAAGTATGTACACAAAAGCAATTTCAGTAGAATTTATATATAAGTGTGTGAGTGACACAGTATGTGAATTGTGAGCGATTGCAATAAGACACATTGTACACTTCGTACTATTCGTCCTTCACGTTTGCGCTGTTTCGTGCTTCACAAGAAATGGGAGTTCAACGTTTGCACTGAAATTTCAAGGATTTCACGATCCGTCTTTGAATCAGAATATTGTTACAACTTAGCAAGTTAAGTACAGAGTATCTGATATTCATATTTCGTAAACATTTTAGACTTAGGCTGCGTCCCCATCAGACACGGCGCGGCGCCGGCACCGTGTTACGGCACGACGCCGTCACCGTGATACGGTACGGCGCCGCATCGTGTCACGGTGCCGCGTACGGTGCGTCTAGGGATTGCAAAAAACGGATTAAAAAAAATCCGGATTTTCGGATTTTTTCACTCTCAAATCCGGATTATCCGGATACTCCGGATTTTTTGTAATTTTTTAAATATTTTTGATAAACAGCTTTAAATGTGAGTTATTTTCTTATTATTTCTTTATTTAACATCCATTTTAAAAGTGCAAAATAAAACGTCTTAAAAATTAACATTTTTCTTAAGTTTTCGATTTTCACATGAGTGTAAAGGAATAGATTAAAATAACTTACAGTATCTAGTGCTTAAAATATTATTAACAACTTAAAAATACCTTGATTTTTTAACTATTTCAAAATGTGAAATTTTAGTTAACAAGAAAATCCTAAGCAAACACCGCTTTATCGACGGCTTCGTCATTTTTGCGCCTACAGCCGTCAGCCGCACATCATCATATTGAGCTCCAAGGTCTGAGAGCCTTAAGATGGAACTTACAAAAAATAGGTCAAAGACACAAACAATGATCAACAGTACGAGACGTAGGGTCGAGGTAGACGAGCAAGGAATTCACTATGTCAACGAGTACCTATACTTGGGCCAATTAGTTTCTTATGATAACAGAAAGGCAGAAAAACTGGTCCATGAAGAATGGTGTCTACATATTATGTGTATTATGCTTGTCATAACCAACGATGCGCAAACTCGATCATTGATCGATTTACGATTTACAAAATTTCCAACTCAATCTCTGCCAAAGAGCAATAGAGCTCAAATCTCAACAACATAACAAAGAACATAATGTGCTCCCAAACTAGAATCACAGACGTAAGAATCAAGACGGCCAAGCTAAAGTGGCATTGAGCTGGTCACGTTATCCGTATACATCTAGGCTGGATATCGACTGAGGGTATCTAGGCCTAAGAAAAGATATAGCGCTATGCTCTGGAGGTGTTTTTTTCCTCCGAAGACAGATAACTTTAATGCTGACGTTACGACGATCCTTGAGGATCTATTGTGACTTCTTCGTATTAGAGTACCGTCCCCAACCCAGTGCTGCTCATAAATTTAACGATGTTATTGGGATTGGTGCTACAAGTTTTTAAGTATAATTTAAGTAGCAAGTAGAAGGTGAATAGGTGTGTTACAGAATCTGCAGGTCGTAATGATATTAACACCTTTTGTGTAAAGGTGCTTGTTGAGCTTACATTGACCTTTAGGCTTCTGGCAAGGATTATATATTTTTTTCTTACTAGCCGACTCGTCAACGGTTACGTTACCAATGAGGAACCAACGATTGCGAAGACTTTAGCCTAGAACACGGTTATAAGCTCTCCACTGGAGGCATATCAGCTGGACAGTGGGCTGGCAAACGGTGACGCTGGAGCAAAATAAGTGAAAGAGTCTTGCGGCGCCTTTGCCCAGCAGTTGGATAGTAAATTTAAATTTAGGCTATTGCACAGAATAAGAACTTAAATAATTATTGAGACTTTAAATCAATATTTCTTTATATTATTAACTTACTATATTCCTTTATTTAATTTGACAGAATCACACATCAGCAATGATTGGTTCAGGTAACCATAACAATTATAATTTATAATTTTAGCCTCAATGTAAACAAAAACATATTTTATATAAAAAAAACATTGTACTCAATACTTAAATGTTCTAAAATAATTGTAAATTTATCATCATTGCATTTATATTATCATATAAAAAATATAATAATATAGTTGAAATCAGAGCTAGATTATAAGAAATTAAAATAAATTGTCGTTATTTCTTTTAATTAAAATTAAAAAATGTAAAGAAATGTAATAACAACCACCAAATAACTACACATGGAATGTTAGACATACGAAATTCTGACTTTGGTACGTGTAGAACAAGCAAAGTTGTGATAGCGTCTTTAAACAAATGTGAATGTGTGCGTCAGATATTACACGATACATTTAAATTAATTTTATATTACGTAAAAGCTTATTTTTCATAATTTTGTCTACTATTCGAAAAAACCGAAAATCCGGATTTTGAAAAATAAAAATCCGGTTTTTTCATAGGCCCAAAAAATCCGGATTATCCTGATTTTTCGGATTTCGAAGTATCCGGATTGCAATCCCTAGGTGCGTCCCTATTCAGTCGATATTTGCACTCGAACGAGATTGCTTGTCTGCATATGGATCGCGAAAGAATTATTCTCTTGTTGTTACTAAAACGAAGATTGAAAAAGAAACAGAAACAGAAGAAATTTTGGGTAAATTCATATTACAAATTACTTACAAACTTAATAATGAAGGGGGCTCCCATACAAAAAACATAATTTTTTGGTTATTTTTCTCTATAATAATGGTACGGAACCCTTCGTGCGCGAACCTAAGTCGCACTTGGCCGATTTTTATGTGTTCCAAATAAGGTGCCTCGTTTAAGTTTGGACAAAATTTTTGTTAAGAAGTTTCACCCAGAATAGGGGCGCGCGGTGCACCGTACGCGGCACCGTGTTACGGTACGGCGCCGTACCGTGTCACGGTGGCGGCGTCGTGCCGTAACACGGTGACGGCGCCGTGCCGTGTCTGATGGGGACGCAGTCTAAGTGACACCAGCAACTCCGTTGCGTCAAAATTCGTTTATCACGCAGGAACCATACATTTTACGGAATAAAAATTATACCAGGGTCGTTCCCCGGGACGGTTCAGCGGTTCGGGCGTAAGATATCAGACAGACAGACAGACGGACTCACTTTAGCGTTTTAAATTTTAATACAATTAGTATGGATTTGGAAATTTGTCAATTTTCCTTGTAATATTTTGTTTACGAATAGATAAGTTAAGACAGATATATGAATAGATATTAATATTATCATTATCAAGTGAGTTTGCAGTTTACTGTATCAGCAGATGACTTTCAATTTGAATACTTACATAATACTCAATTTTATTATTATTTTAAAGATATGCTTTTATTTTGAATGGTGATAGTTGTATGTTAAGTTGTAAATAAGGGAAAAGACCTAATGCTAGACACTGAACTAATAGATGACACTTATGACAAAAATACCATAAAAATAAGAATTACTCTAATTATTTCTCACCACTGTAGGTATATTTTATAAGCTTCTCAAGCTATCTGTTGAATTGAAAAAATATATTAGAGACGCCTTCGGGAACAAAATTTTAAAACGGGATCAGTTTTCGTAAATAATATGACCGCCTCAACACGCGCTCGGCAATTTCTTAGCAAATAGGTTAAGGAAGGCGAAATTTTGCACGTAACTTTTGAATACATTTATTTGATTTTTTGTAATTTCTATTGGTTTCATTGGATTGATGGTCATGTTGTTTACACTAATTAATGTTTATTTAAGATTTTTTATCCATTTTCCCTGACAATATAAAGGGTGTCTGTTAGTTCTTGAAGATGTAAACAACCTAATAGATGACATGGATCTCATCTGTGAGTTTTGCAATACATACTAAAATTATTTTGTACTTTATTCTACTGCAAAAATCATCACTATCCTCTGAAAATATAATTCTATTAACAATCTAAGAACTTAGAACTACTGCACCTAAAAATGGACATGGTGTCTAATATTAGACTTTGTACTGATCTAAAAATCGATTGCTTTAGTTTTTTAGCAGTAAAAAAAGAAAAAGGAGAGCTGAGAAAAGAAAGAAGAAAAAGAAGAGGCAAAAGAAGCATGGAGACTAAAGACTGAAAATAAATTTGCTAGGAAAAAAAGACGGGTTGCACTCCGGGAGTGCCGGCAGAAGTGAAAACTTGATTATTAACGTTGTGCATTTTTTAACTCATTTTTTATGAAAATCGATTATTAAAAAAATCGATTTTTTAGTTAATCGAAACCCTTACAATCGATTCGAGTTCGAGTTCGAGTTCGACACAAAACACTACTCTCCATCCGTCTTACGGTTTTTCCAAGGTTTTTCGATCAGCACGAGAATCTGACGCGAGTTTCACAGTTTTTACCCATCCCACAAAAGTGCTCAACGCCGCTAAAGAAGTTTTCATTTCAAAAATATGAAAAATAAAAATAAAAGGAAAGATAGTTTCAGCATGGAAGAATAATTAATAGAATCTAGAGACAACGTGGATAATATTTCTGATGCATGACTACAAAAAACTCAAAAGATTTCATTTACTTCATCATAGTAACTATACTATGATGAAGTAAATGAAATCTTTTGAAAAATGGCAAATAAAGACATAATAATAGGAAAAATGTAATGTAATGTTCTATGTCAACTATTAGCTCATATTGGTGTCTACTATTAGTGATGTTCGTTTTTAGGGTTCCGTACCCAAAGGGTAAAAACGGGACCCTATTACTGAGACTTCGATGTCTGTCCGTCTGTCCGTCTGTCCGTCTGTCCGTCTGTCTGTCTGTCCGTCTGTCTCCAGGCTGTAACTCAAGAACGGTAATAGCTAGAGAGTTGAAATTTTTACAAATTATGTATTTCTGTTGCCGCTATAACAACAAATACAAAAAACGAAATAAATTAAATATTTAAGGGGGGCTCCCATACAACAAACGTGATTTTTCAAACATTTTATCTCGGTATCAATGATGACAACAAGTAGTCACTTAAAATTTTCACAAAAACGTTAGTTATATGTCTACTTTAATAATTAATAATAATATTTAAATAAAATATAAATTTAAGGGGGGCTCCCATACAAAAAACACAATTTTTTGCCCATTTTTGCTCTATAACGGTACGGAACCGTTCGTGCGCGAGTCCGACTCGCACTTGGCCGATTATTTGTGATGTCATCTATTAGTACTTATGACTGAGTTTACAAAAATACCAATAATAAATTTTTTAATTGATTTGTCAGAGAATAATTATAATAGTTTTATTTTGTAAGAGTTACTGAAGACATGCAAGAAGTTATCAATCCTTTATTTTCATAAATATATATTTTATAACATTCAAATGTTGCATGTTTCCTTAAAGTGTCTGCCATTAGGTCTTTTCCCTCAAACATATTCATGGAGAACCGGCGTGATACAACTCATTCGGTCAGTGACCGCCACGGAGCGTGTGATAAAGCTACGTAAGTAAACTATTTCTTCATTCCTAGACATATTACTGCATATTTCGTAAGAATTTTATGGCTACGTTATAAAAATATATTTAATAACATCGTAACTGCAAGAAAATAAGAAGATATTGACATTGAACTAGGTTTTATTAGCATAATATTAGCCACGGCGCGAGCCGCGTCGGCCATTTGTTTTCCTCAACAATAAAACAGCGCCCCTAGCGGACGAATCATAAAATAAACAGCACAGTATAAAAATATCTTATATATAAGACTTCGTTTTATTTTGTTATAGCAAACTATAATTTTTGCAACATTTGTGCCAGTACTAAAAACTATATTACAGATTTTGTTGTTATGGTTGCCTAATTTAGATAACATTTAGATATCAACTTTTCTAAGTACGTTGGCTAAATTATTAAGCCGTTTACTACTTAGATGAATAAGTACAGTTATGGCTGTTTTTGTCTATTCTTAAACTCATAACAAGTCGAAGCGGTTTATTAGTCTTCTTTTAGTACGTTTTGTTGAGTACTCTGGTGTTTCGACCCAAAGTTTTTGGGCCCACTGGGACCAATGACCTGATATGAATTTTTAACATTTTTTTCGTCTAGCGATTGGTCCCAAGTAATTATTTTTTAAGACTGTCGGGCTTATGTCCGTAGGGCTAGCAAAAAAGTTGTAGATTTGAATAAAAAATAAATAATTACTTTGATTGAAATCATTTATTAACGTCGGTCAAGGCTCAAGGCAAATTAAAACTTTAAACAATGAGTAAAAATAATAGGAAATAAATCAATACTTGGCCAATATTAAAATAAAGTACTATAAAAACTAATAACATAATATGATTCTTTGTACTTCTTTTGTTTGAAAACTTTGAAATAAAACTAAGGTAGGTTAAATTATCTTACATCAATTAAAATCACAGGTTTTATTATGAAATAACATCTCAGATGTACCTTGTAATAGTGAACTTATTGTTAATAATACAATTTACTAAGTTTAGATTTATTAGAATTGTCAGTTGGTCACTCAATATTATTACTTAAATGTAATAATATAAAATTATTGAAGTATAAGTAACTAGATGGCGCCCGCAACTCCGTTGCGCCAAGATTCGTTTATCGCGCGGGAACCTTACATTTTTCCGGGATAAAAAGTATCCTATGTCCTTTCCCGGGACTCAATGTATCCCCATACCGAATTTCAGCCAAATCGGTTTAGCGGTTTAGGCGTGAAGAGGTAACAGACATACAGACAGACAGACGGACAGACAGACACACTTTCGCATTTATAATATTAGTATGAAGTATGAGTAACTAGATGGTGCCCGCAACTCCGTTGCGCCAAGATTCGTTTATCGCGCGGGAACCTTACATTTTTCCGGGATAAAAAGTATTCTATATCCTTTCCCGGAACTCAATGTATCCCCATACCGAATTTCAGCCAAATCGGTTTAGCGGTTTAGGCGTGAAGAGGTAACAGACATACAAACAGACAGACGGACAGACAGACACACTTTCGCATTTATAATATTAGTATGGATACTTTTCCTACATTACTTTCTCTAATTTTCAATAATATTACAATATTTTCATAAAAATAATCATTTGTTACATATTAAAAGTAATTTCTGTGGGTTTAAATTTTTATGTTTTTTTTTTTTAATTTTATATACTTAATAGTATTATCTAATTATAAACCAAGTAGTCAGTGATAAATAATGCCTTAAATTCCATGGCAAACTTGTTAAATTAATGCCATCTCTCTCGCACTCATTAAACCTATTGTGCAAACTATTGCACTTTTTATGTAAGGCGGGCAAACAAGTAAAATGGGCATTGGGCATGGCGCGGACGCCCGCGCCGATCGACTAGTTAAGACTTTAACCAATGATATTATATTATGAATTCTTTAACAGTAATTAACGCTAGTTTAAACACTAAGTATGTACTTTAAATATTATTATGATATTTAAGATAATAAATAGAGCAGTATTTTTTTAAAACCTAGTTCGAAGCAGTATATTTAGGTAATAATAATAATATAATATAAGGTTTGTGGTGAGTGTTCTATGTTTTAAATGTAAGTACAAAACAATATTATCGTTATATATACTTAACTGATTATTTTTTGCCAACCCTACTTCAAAATTTCTTGCCAGAAAACAATGGATCATAAAAGTGGGACCAATCGCTAGATGAAATAATGATAAAAATTCATATCTGGTCATTGGTCCCAGTGGGCCCAAAAACATTAGGACGAAACACCAGAGTATTCGTTTCGTTTGTGTCTAACGATAATAAAATGACGCTCAAACACAAAATATTGTGTAGCTCTATTGGCTTCTTTGCGTAGCTTTACCGTGGCTCTGCCTGAAACGGAAAAGCAGAAACGCCGTTGGGGTTTTAGTGGGCATGCCCGGGCGCGACCTCCGCCCCCAGGGAGTCCCACATATCCCAGGAGCCCTCCCCAGACTGCCACACATTTCCCCAACGCAAAAAAGGTCCTAAGAGTACAGTTAAAGACTTATTGTAGGTGATGAGTAAACCAGTGCTGTACGGTTTCTGGCTGTCGTCGTGCACGTGGCGGGTGCGTGCTGCACTCCACTACAAGGGCATACCCTACGAGGAGAAGCGAGTGGACATCGTGAAGAGCCGAGAGCAGCTGAGTGCCGAGTACCGGAACATAAGCCCCTCGCAAAAGGTTCCCGCGCTGGTTGTTAGTAAGTAAGATCCTCGGAAGGCTCGTGTAAGAATTAGGTACCATCAGAGCAATTTGCTTCATAGTTGGCGGACCTACGTAATTTGGCCGAATTATATCAGTACTTAAGCGCAACACACACTGAGCCCGCCGGGCCGCCCGCGCCGACATATTATGTCGGCAACTTTTTGTCGGCGGCCTAGTTGGCGGCTTCACTTATTACAAGTCGAAAAATTTTGTCGGCGGCATGTCGGCGGCTTGAGATGAGAAATTTAATTGGCAGTCAGTGATTGGTCAATGATTGCCGCGTGTCTATAAGGTTGTGTCGCCGGGCAACTGAGCGCAGGCGACCCAAGCCGCCAACATGTCGGCGGGTAACACGCGCGGGCGCATGTTGCCGACATCATTATTTTCATACAGGCCGCCGGGTTGTGTCGCCGACAAACGCCGCCCGGCGCGCGGCGGGCTCAGTGTGTATTGCGCTTTAGATTATAAGCCGTGATTCTGTAGGTTAGGTTCGACATAACCCGACTAAATAGCATAGCTCCGCCATCTGCCTGCTATAAATATTTTTGATAGTAGATATGCGAATGTGTTAAATAACTAGCTAGTAGCTAAAGGTATTTCCTGAGACCATGGCCCTGCCCTGTAGTAAATATAAGTGTACTTCATTTGACGACGTCTAGACAATGTATTATATTATATCTTAGTTACAAGCATTATCTAGTAAGTTACGTAGCTAGGAAAACAATAATTTATCCACACTTATCGACCGCGCCAATGAAAAATCCGCGTAACTTGTAATCACAAAGGCCAAACGAAGTCATATTATTCAAACCTATGTTCCAGATAAGTAGATTCCCCACGGCAGAAGGAATATTAAACTCGGGGGAAATCGCTTTGGGCCAGGCCACAATACTGCGTTGCGTCGTCCTATCGCAAAAACAACGCACAGAAATGCGACGTGATGCGATGTCGCAAAAAATGATGAATGATGAGATGCAATACAACATTGTACGATAAGCAAGATAGCACTAGCTCTATGCCAGCTATAGGTCTAAACCTGTGGTGTGCGGCCCGCCGGAACTTTAATATCAGTGGCCCGCTTGAAGTTAAACCATTTTGAAATACAAACCCACCAGCAAAACGGTGTAAAGTCGTCGTGAAAGCCATAAAAATTTTTACACTTTTGAATCGGTAATTTTGAAGAACCCTAAAAAATGGTTGCAGCCCGAGACACCAAGACCAAAACGTGTTTGTGGCCCTTATAGAAAAGGAGTACTACTGCTCAATACGATGTGCGGTCGTGTCGGAGATTTCTGCGGCGTCGCAGATTTTTACGATGCGACACCGCAACGCAGTTTTGTGGCCTGGCCGTGCGCGCGTGATTAGCTGAAGTGCTCCAAAATGAATTTCGCGTTTCTTTGCGGGATCTCGGAATACACTAGAATAGAAACACTAAATAATATTGTAACGAAAAGCTGTATTGACCACATTTTTATAAGGTCACGCACGAGAGACGTTTACACGGCCGCGCTTTGCACTGTACTAGCCGATCACAGAGTCATTGCAGCGTCGCTAATGGGCAGTGATATACAGGATGCTCCAGAGTATGTCACTCGTATAAATAATAAAAAAGTTCAAAATTTTCTGCAGCAGGTTGATTGGAAGGAGGTTGAGAATATGCATTGTGCGGATAGTATTTATCAATTTTTGAACGATAAGTTCAACGATTGTTATAACAACTCTAAGTACCAAATTAAAGTCAACAGCACTAATCGTAATAATAAACAATGGATTAAAACCGATATTTTAAACTTAATAAAGAAGAGGGATAATTTATATGCACAATGGATTAAGGATACGGGGAATAAACATTTAAAACTAATGTATAATAAAACAAGAAATAAATGTAACAAAATTATTAATAAAAGAAAAAACGAGTACTATAAGTCTGAAATCATTAAATGTAATTTTGATTCTCGAAAGTTATGGCATATAATCAATAATATTATTGGCAAAACATCTAGGTCTATAGATAAATTAATCACTAAGGCATTTAATAATGAAGATAGCTCCCGAGCAATTGCAAATAAATTTTCCAATCACTTTAAATCCAGCGTAAAATCTATTGTACCTAAGTGTTCCCAAAACATTTTAAACAAACAGAACTACTGTGATCATGTCGATATATCTATGCGCTTACCGAAAGCTACTAATAAAGACATCCGTAAAATTATTAAAAGTATCAATTCGAACAAAGCACCGGGAATTGATAACATTCGGGCTATCGATTTAAAAAACCTTTCCGATCGTATTACGAATGCCATAACACACCTTTTAAATGTTTCTATTTCTACTGGGATATACCCAAAGGCATTGAAAACTGGTATTATACGACCAATCCACAAAGGTGGCAGTAGCCAAGACTGTGAACAGTATCGACCTATAACTATTTTGCCAGTTTTTGATAAAATAATTGAAAAGTACGTTGGAAGCAAAATTAAATCCTTCTACTCCTCAAATAATATTTTATCTAAGAGACAATATGGCTTTCAACCTGGGAAAAGCACTACACTCTTATTGTCCCGATTTGCCGACGATGTTAACGCTCACTTAAATGCAAAGAAACATGTCATTCTATTATTTATAGACTATAGCAAGGCTTTTGATACATTACGGCATGACTTACTTACTGAAAGATTAGCTGATAGTGGGGTTCGAGGTAAGCTGCTGAACTGGTGCAAAGATTACCTAAAGAATCGAAGTTACCGAGTAAAAGTAGCTAACTCACTTAGTGATAGGGTTTATGTACAGGAAGGTACAGCACAGGGGTCGGTCCTCGGACCATTACACTATCTGGCCTATGTAAATAATGTGATTAACATTGTGAAACACTCTACCGTTTATCAATTCGCTGATGATACTTGCCTAATAGTAGCGCATGAAGATCTAGCATTGGCTGAATCTTACATTCAATCCGACTTTGACGCAATTTGCAAATGGTCTCACGACTCTGGGTTAGTACTAAATTCTAAAAAAACCAAATTCATTCATGTCAGGTCGAGTCATATGAAAAATTCTTGTCAAGGTGATTCTTTAAAAATCATAGCCCACAGTCACTCTTGCCTTCACCTCAACACACCTAACTGTAACGCTGACTGTAACACAATTGAGCAAGTTTTGGAACACACCTACCTTGGATTATCTATAGATCACAAGTTTAACTGGGAAAGTCATATTAACAAAGTATGTACAAAGCTACGAAACATAATGGCCAACTTTTACATTATTAAAAACAAGCTTACTTTTAATACACTCTTGACCATGTATAAAGCCCTAGTTGAAAGCATTGTGTCTTATGGTCTCAGCACATACGGCCGTACATATAAAACTTACCTGGATAAAATTTATAATTTACAATACAGATTTCTAAAAATTATTACACCGCTAAAAGTTAAAGCTAAATTTGATAACCCGTCTAAATTATTTAAATACTGTAATGTCCTACCTATACACCTAAAAGTCCAATACCAACTTCTAATAGAACAGTACTTCCGAGACGATATTCAAATAATAAAAAAACACGTCATTACTACTAGAAGTGTATCCAATAAAAAACTCGAGACGCCGAAATTTAATAATCAGTATGGCAAAAGAACTTCCCAATACGTGATAGCTCATTTAATAAACAACCTGCCTATAAAGATTAAAGAAGATATAAATAAATCAAATTTAAAGAAGTCACTCAAGACTTACTTTGCGGATATGGAGCATCCTATATAATACTCACTAAGCAAACTTGTTTACATTATTGTCCTGAGCAACCTATCTGCTGCACCGCGCGCCGTGGCGTGAGCGCGGAGTACGATGCCGCGATGGAGCGCTCGGCTACTAAGTATATTGTTATGTTGTTATGGCCGGTTTACACGTGTAGAGTGGATACTAAATTCTAATTGTCATCTATTTCAGTATCTACTATTTTAACTTGCTACCAAATTTTGTGTTTACATGCAATTAACAACCTAAAATTAAGTTTAAATTTAGCTAACTATTTATCAACGTAATACGTGTAAACCAGCCCTTACTTGTTATGTCTTGTCATTTCTGTAATTTAGTTTATAATTTTTGTTAAATACGTTAGTATGTAGCTTTAATGTTTGTCTTCCTTTTGTAGCTCATTTATTTTTTTTTAAATAAGAGAACCTGTATATTGTCTACACAACTCGGTTACGGGTTAAAGACAATATCTTATCGGAACTGTAAACTTTACATGTAACGAAATAAATAAATAATAATAATAATAATTTTGATATGTATGTCGCAGTCCACTGGTTAAAAAAGCCGTTCAATCTAACAGCTAGCCCTTTGACTGAACAACGCCATTCAATCACACGGCTATACGTCGTTTAGCCGACTTGTTGACTGCAACGTTCAACACTACAGCTAGACGACGCTTAGCTAACTGGTTAAATCAATGATTAAAGAAACACGGTTAAATTGCAAATTAACTAAGATGACCATTAGTTTAGTGTTATTATTACACAAATGTAATGATAACAAGTAGACTAAATTATTGTATTCCAACTCATTTTGAACAAAATTGCAATAAGTACCTTGGTGATGCATTTCATAATCCCGTAATTTCTCCTCGAATATTTGTTTTAACTTTTGATTCACTCGTATGTGCTCCCATAATTTCTGTCACCTTAATAACACTTGTAACGTATATTTACGAAAAATATCTTAATACAATCACAAAATACTGGCTAGTTGACGCCATATTGTAAACAAAACACTCCTAGCGCCGCGGTGGTGAGTTTTAGCCGAATTCGGAAAAAGGCACTATTAGATAGGAATAACTATTTAATACTTTTTAGTTCATATTATAAGGATGTTATTATTGTTTTTACCTAGGAATTCGGTTTTAATTTTTTGTTAAAAATAATAATTTTACTCTTTTTAGTTACCAGAGTAAAAAACAAAAGAATTCTGGAAATCCGTCAACAAACGGCGGAGTTATCGGCCATAGTATCGCTAAGATCGTCTCTGATGCTGGTGCTGATAAACACCCCAGCTCAAATTTCATCTCGATATACTAAAATCACGTATTTGGGAAATTCTGCGTTGATTAATCATCATCGACTGGCTCTGAAGAGCCATTATTCGTCCCATTAGGTGTTACCATCATCAATAATTTTATTATCAATCTTCCAAACTCGTGAAAAAACAACCTTTCACATTTTCCAGATTGCAATATTGGAATACATTATTTTCAAAGATTTTCTAGTAAGTTAGAACAAAAGATTACTTGAAATTACAAAGAACACGGGGCTTTGAAATCTGAAATTTGAAATCTGGGAAAGGCTCAAAAATGTATGTTTAGGTACTCTATACCAAGTATCGAATATTTCTATTGGCAAGAAAATGTCAAAGATTATGTCTTTTTCGAATAAATTTTCAGTTTCTTAAAACGAAATATAGATTTGTTGGCTTATAACTTTTCTTTAGCCATAGAAAAACTAATGATTTTTTCATATAAATAAAAATTCCGGAAGTTTTTTTGTTATTAATAACTTTAAAAATTTAAAGCTAAAATTCTTTCATTTACGGTCTTTCAAATAGATTCTTAGATCATATTTGCAGATATTTCATAAAACACAAAATATATCCTAAGGGTTAGACCTGACACTAGGGTGAATTACGCCGACGTAAATTCCGCCGTGTTTACGCCGCGTTTCAAATCCATACAAAATATGGGCGGAACGCGACAGACGAATTTCCGAGGAGCCGAGTCGAGCGTAATGTTCGGCAGCGACTCGGCGGTAATGTTTTGTATAGCAACACCCACGTGACGGAATTATCAAAACCGAACATAGGAAATCCAACCTTATCTCCAAAGCGTTAACGCACACATTACATCTGAGAATTTTAAATACCTACTCACTTACGCGCGCGTTCCGCAACGGAAATTACGCCGCGAAATTTCGGCTCTTCGCGTAATTTATAGTGTGTCGCATCAGACGTAAGCGGCTGAACGTAATTTCGGCCACGTAAATCATGCCGGCGTAGTTCAGCCTAGTGTGTTTACACACTAAGACTTTGTTGATTTGTGTATTCGAAAAAATTGGCCACAAGCTCATAGCAAGGCGTATAATTGGAGTTAGATACAAAGTTTGAAAGACAAAATCGTAGTAAAGAACAAGGGGCATTTTTGTATGGAACCCGTACCCAAGCTGTAGCACATCTAGACATACAACTAACGAAAGGGCTTGAAAAGCTGTACATTTTATTATATGAAATAAAATCTCTAAACCATAGGAGAAAAAAGTAAAAGAACGTAGAAGGTAAGAAAAAATCCCAAGAAACACCCTGTATTATTGAATCAATTTATAGTGTTGCTGGTAAGAAATAATTTCTGGAAAGTAATCGTATAATTTGGCAAACTTGAGGAAAGTGTTGTTTTTTGTATATTGTTTCATATTTTAAATAAATGTATGAGGAAACAATAAAACCTTAAAAATCTAGCCTTTCCTGGAATTTTTCGTATATAATCACCACATTGTACTAGGTATAATACTTAATCACTTTGGAGAAATGTTTTACAATTAGCAATACTAGCCAATGGCGCAATAATACAGGATGTTTATTTTTTTCCGAAAAAGAAATAAAAACATCCTGTAATATTGAATTAATTTCTAGTGTTGCTAGTAAGGAATAATTTCTGGAAAGTAATCATATACGGCAAACTTAAGGAAAGGGTTGTATTTCAATATATTGCTTCATATTTCAAAAAAAATACGAGATAACAATAAAATGCATGAATATCGGACCTTTGCCTGATTTTTGCGTTTAATACCACTTTGGAGAAATTGTTTATAACTAGCAATACTAGCGTAAAGTGCAATAATAAGTATTTTATTTTAATTTTACTATCCATTATTACCCCTCAATTCACTAGGTGAAATTTATTAACGTAATTACATTCTAGGAGTCCCTGGGACGCACATATTTTAAATGTATGTTTTTATGAAATGAAACAAATTTCATCAACATTTTGTTTAACAATCTTCTTAAGTACTTAGTAAATTATAAGAATAAATAACAAAATTAACCAAACTTCTGAGATCCTCTTAAAAATTAAATAAAATACAGTTAACAGTCTTTTAAAACCATGATATTTTTAAGGTTTCCCTAAACCTAACAAATATTCTAAAAATTAAAAAGAACTTAACGTTTTTAAACCAATAAAGGTACACAAAATAAAATAAAATAAACATTAATGTAAGCTTCTGTACAAAGAAAAAAAACGTGCAGTGGGTTTCTACCACTATCTAAAAGCTACGTCGGCATATCTTTTTTGAGCAAGTAAAACATATCGGCTTCAGACATTTTGTGCACAAATGAGCAGTTTTTGTTCTCTTTTTGTAGTGGTACAAATAGTAATACTTTTCTTCCTAGCTAACTTGTTTCAAGGGTGGCTCACATCTTCAGGAATGTCATTTTTTCGTCCAAATCTTCTTGAAGCCAGGCTTCCAGAATGGAATCTGCCCCGTCTTCTCTTAGATTGATAAAGTCATGTTTTTTAGAGCCATTTTACAATTGTACAACAGAAAAATAAAGCATACATAATTGAAATTATAATAATGGTGAAAAATCAACTTTTCAAAAGATTGAGTATAACAGAAATAGTTGAGGTTTAGCCGAATTCGGAAAAAGGCACTATTAGATAGTAAAAATTATTTAATACTTTTTAGTTCATATTAATGTTATTATTGTTTTTACCTTGGAAGTCGGTTTTAATTTTTTGTTAAAAATAATAATAATTTCACTCTTTTTAGTTACACTAGTAGGTAAACCTTCGCGTATATTTTACGTACCTATCTTATTACAATTTGTTAAGAGTCACAATTCACACTCACAAAATAATATATTATCAGTGAAGTGAACATATTGTGCTAAGTAATTTAACAATTTTAATGCTTCAAGCCCCAAGCGGTCACCGGCGATTGCGATACCAATAGAAAGGCTATTGTGTCTCGTTTTTCCACGATTGAAGGATCTATCAGATAAAAAATTGTATAAAATGGCATAGGATGTAGCGTAGCTACTCATAATATATAATACCTATTATCATAATTATTGACAGCTGTTCTTGTAATCAAGAATTCAATTTCAAATCGATACTTAGTGCGCCATCTATCGATTAATAAGTATAACTAATTAAAAAGACACTCAATGACTTTGTTTTGTTTAAATGCTCTTTTTAAAATAACTTTATTTTAATTCTATTTGTCTATTTAAATTTTATAAAGTAGTTAGTAAAGTATTCGATCTGTATATAAAGTAGTAAAGTATTCGATCTGTCGTCTGCCGCCACGCGCCGCGCGGCGGCGCGGCGATGCCGTCGCCTCTGCGGCGCCGACCGCCATGTATTAAAGAAACAGGTGTTGTTATACAGTACATAATTATTATTATTAGTATATCCATACCTATGCCTTGTACTATTATCTATTCTGTGCCATGAGACATTGGTGACCTTAACACGACGTGGTAATGATGATAACGATGATGATGATGATGATTATTATGATGATGAATATGAATTGCATAGTAGCATATGCTTTCTGTTCTCAAAACAACGCCGAAACTCCCAAACGTGTATCTATAAGGAGTCAGGAGTTCTCTCAGCATCTTCGAAACCATGGTATACCTTGACCCAATATTTGATTTTTTGGTAGCATATTCTTAGTACACTTCACATAAAACCAAAATCACCATATGTTTCCATAAAAATTTCGAGGAGTTTCATCGATTACTCCTGGATCCCATCATCAGGTTACCACTTTTGTGAACATGGTACCAAATTGGAGTGAAACCAAATACAACAAAACAAAAATTTCGAAAATCGGTTCACAAACGGCGGAGTAATCGTTGAACATACAAAAATAAAAAATAAAAAAAATATCCACAGCCGAACATATAACCTCCTCGTTTTTTGGAAGTCGGTTAAAAAATGGTGCTAAATTCTTGTTACATAATCTTTGCTTACAATTTTATATAACTTATCTTTGAAAAATGAGACAGAAGTACCAAAAATATCGATGTTAAGATTAGGGAACATACCCATACTACGTGACCCATTTAGGGGGGGAGGGGGGTCTTCAAAATACTACACTTGGTCACAAGAGGGGGGAGGGGGTCTAGAGTTTTGTCACGTAGTCAATTTCGCCGAGAGAAACGTCATACGATTTTTTTTCTCGCCATTTAATACTTGACACTGGCATTTATTATGGTTATTACTTATTTATAGCCAACAGCCATTAAAAAAACATGCACTGTTGTCACTTGTCAGGCATTTTGAAGTTTGGTGAAGACTGAAAAGACCAATTTTTTTTTTCACTTTTGTATGGAGAAACTCGTTACACTGGAGCACTTGCCCATACAAAAGTGTACGTAAGTTTCACAGTAAACTCACTATAAGGAACACGTACATATCCTAAAGTATCATCACTTAGTTTTGTTACACCTTGTATAGTGTAATATCTTAAATATTTTTTATTTATTTTATTTATTTGAGTCAGGCATCTTGGGCCATATTATAAATACCTTATAGACTAACAAGTAACATACAAACAATTGTACTGAAACTAACATTAACACTAAACACGTATTGTCTGCGACGTGGGGCGTGACGTGTTCGAAAGTCGTCCTCGAAACCTCCTGTAGACGACTCCAATCGGTCAGAAGTCAGAACTCCTCCTTCTCGAAGGTCGGTAGATGATGCGTCGGGACTCTCACCACAAAGGAGCTAAAATTCACTTTGTGGCGGGACTCCAAGCGCTCAACCCTTAAGTCGAAGTTGGTCTTGCGGGTCGAGCGCTTGGAAATATTGGTGTCAAGTATTTCTTTTTGGCAAACTATTGGGTATCAAACGATCACCAAAATATTTGATGATCGTTTTTTTTTATTTCCATATTTAATTAAGTAGTAATAATTATTATAAACATGCAGAGTCTTTTGTAATAAATAACTTAATAAACACAAATTTGAGTCAAATTATTTTCATTTGCTATCTACTCTTTCTACTTACAAAATGATTAAAAATTATTCTTGTCAATACCACGTGAACAATTGAAGGGGGGGGGGGGTGTCTTGGCATATACTACGCGTGGTCACTAGGGGGAGGGAGGGGGTCAAAAAACCTTAAAAAGTAGGTCACGCTGTATGGGTATGCTCGCTTAAGTATGAGTGTAAAGAAAAAAAAATACACACGTAATTAATAAATGTCAGTACTCGAATTATATTGTTTGTCGAGACTCGGGACTCCTGATTTCTTTAGTATGTTCTTTGTTCATTTGGTAATAAGTGTTCGAAACTTTCAGTGAATCACAGTTTTTCATAAAAAATACAGATAGACTTGTTTGTGGAACGAGAACAAGTCACCCCGAGGCTGGCTGGGTCTCGATGAAATATGTATTTTGCTCTCGAAAACATTATCTATCAAACTAAACAGCCATTTTATAATACGACTGAAATACAAAATATTAAATGCCTGACCATGGGCTCCATAGGTTTTTTTTTTGGTAGACGCCTGACTCCTAGGTAGGGATTGCAATCCCGCATAATTAATGTGCCGTCACCTTTGTTCATACTCTTATTATTATTTTTTATCAAGCGAATGGTCGAAGTAGTGAATTTTGCATATAATATAATGTTATCACTGTTGGACAATTTAATCATATCATTTCAAGCACGCGTAGCGTTGTTCCGAAGAAATTTATTCGATATTTTCATGGTATCGAGTACGACATTCATTGAAACCAAATCGATTTTTAAAATCGCTGTCATACATTAGTTTTTGTCAAAACTATATCGATTTAAAGCCGATTTATTTTTTCAATCTCTATTGCCGCGGCCGCTGACTCGTCTATCGTCACGAAGCGTCGTGCTATGAGACGATACCATTGGACGATACACGCAGATCGTCCAATGGTATCGTCTCAAGCACAAAGCACTACGCATGTGCGGCCGCAACATATGGGTTTGACAAATTATTTTTCATGATAACATTATCATATTTGTAAACAAATATACATATTTTATATTAAATTAAAAAGCCTTCTACAATTGTTCATCGGCTCCCGTTTTCTCCTGTAAAGGTTGCTTTTAGTGTGTTTATTTAATTTTTGTTTGTATCCCATGGTTTCGATTAAATATTTTCTCAATCCGGAGTAAAGACAAAGGAAGTAACGTCCTCTCGTCAGGCGCGCGCGAACGCGACTGTTGGCGTTTTTCTTAAATATCTTAAAAAATATAGAGAATATTAAAAATCCGCTAGGTCGAACCCTCGGTGATAGAATTTTATATGATGTGTAAAAATATTAACTCAGTTTAATGCATGGTTTTGGCTATATAGGAAAAAATCGTCAAAGTTAGATGCATGTTTGTGATTTTTTTCTATCGAGAAAATTTTACGATATCGTGTTTTCGCTCAGATCGAATTCTTGGAAATATAATTTAGTATCCATATTTAGAAAATTAAACAATTCGAGGCTTATTATCACGTACAAAAATGATTAATAAAATCGACAATTTTGGGTTAGTCGCCTTCTTTAACCCATTTTTATGAAAATCTATTTTTAAAAAATCATTTTTTTACTTAATCGAAACCCTCACAATTCGAGTTCGAGTTCGAGTTTTCGAGTTCGAGTTTTCGAGTTTTCGAGTTTTCGAGTTTTCGAGTTTTCGAGTTTTCGAGTTTTCGAGTTTTCGAGTTTTCGAGTTTTCGAGTTTTCGAGTTTTCGAGTTTTCAAGTTTTCGAGTTTTCGAGTTCGTGTTTCGTGCATTTTTTTAACTCATTTTTTATGAAAATCGATTATTAAAAAATCGATTTTTTAATTAATCGAAACCCTTACAATCGATTCGAGTTCGAGTTCGACACAAAACACTACTCTCCAACCGTCTTACGGTTTTTCTATGGTTTTTCGATCAACACGAAAATCTGACGCGAGTTTCACAGTTTTTACCCATCCCACAAAAGTGCTCAACGCCGCTAAAGAAGTTTTCACTTCAGAAACCACAGCCGAACATAATATAACCTCCTCGTTTTTTGGAAGTCGGTTAAAAAAGAGCATTCACTATTCATGGTTTAAGTAAGTTATGGGTTACTTTTATTTTACTTTATTTTAATATTTAATAATAATTGCCAAAAACCTGTGCTTTTTGAATAAACTAAATAGCATGTAAAACTCGAGTTTATTCGTTACGGTTGATAAACAACATACGTAGTTTTAAGGGTGGACAATCATCGTTAGCAAGTCCTAATGTTTATCTTGGGTACCACCATCCGTTTGCGATAACACAACGCCCTAACTAATGATGCCTTAATATGGTCTTAATGAAGTATTACAACTTACTTAGACAGGATTTACGTAGTTCTACAATTCCTAGATTAGCAATGTGTAGGTGACTTGTAATGCTTGTAGGTAATAGTAACAAAACAATCGCTTATGTTATGTCTGAGGGTTCGCCTATGTCAGAGAGTTCGCTATGGTCGATACTCACCCTACCTCTATATTCTGCTCTATGTCAGCGGTTATAGGCCTCCGAACAAGTTTTGCAAAACTATTTTTTAAATTTTTTTAGTCGCTTAAGCTAGAAATCGGCTAAACATATTTAGCTAATTTCAATCTTGAAAATTTTGTGAAAGTTATACTAGGACCGGATACATTAAGTTCACTGGGTCATCTAGTAAGTTATAAATATATCAAAATAAATTATGTTTCTAGGGTTCATAATATCCTAAGTTCATATTTTAGCCTTTTTTCAAGTTATTTATAGCGATAAGACATGAGATTCTATTTTTGTAATGTACCTATTCGATATTTGTACCCAGATTTTCAATACTTTCTTATCATATTCAATTCTTTTATGCTTAGAGGTGTAGCGATTTTTTTTCATTTCAAGCCGCAGCTTGTGGGACTGTAAAAGTTTTTACGAGATGGAATATTGAAAAACGAAATACTTTTGAGATGTACAAACTTTTTAAGTGTGAATCCTATTTGATACATAACTTCGTACTTATTAGTTATACTCTGCTTAAATACATAATATTACTATTATGATCTGGATTTGTTCATTAATCCATGTTTAATTAAAGGGCTTAACAAATTTTATTTTGTGTTAAATTACGTATTTAATTTTACACCATTAATTCTAAGCAATACTCACTTCACGCTAAAGCTATTGAACCTTTTACATTTTTATTTTTATAAAATACTTTGAGTCTGACTATAAACTGCGGGACTCGATATTTCAATTAAATCTTCAAATACGCCGTAATACTAATCTATGACACTGTCCATGTAACATGGAAAAAAAGTTATTTCGAAAAAACGGTTCCCGAGCGATAAACGCATTCCTGCGCGAACAAACTTGTGAGTTGTGGGATGGAAAGCACAGAATAAATATTAGTTTAACAACAGATTCCTCACTTCCGAAACCCATTTAAAGAAATAACGACGCAAGCATGCTACGATACTATAAAGTTGAAATTCCGATGCGCAATGCTAAATTGCCTAGCCGATAAATTTACCTACAAGTGTGCTCTCTTTCTATCGCATAACGCGTACCTTTTCTTAAGAAATCAAGGTTTTCGCCTTTTAGAAAACAAAATATTTTTTTATTACTATTGGTATGAATAGCAAACCTTTTTATAGTAATATCAAATTTCAGTAAAACAATCTATATTTTATAGTAGTTCTATATTGGATTATAATATTGCAGGAAACTTTTACAATTTAAACATAATAACTTCTGTTTATTTCTGTGTAGTTTGTGTGTTTCTTTGTATGAAATTGGTTTATTTGCTATGTTTGTATAGTTTTTATCTACTATGTGTATTTAAATACCTTATTCAAATTTAATAGATACATATTTCATTGGCTTTTTTAATTGTTTATTTTTATAAGATTTATAACGATTTTATCACAGCGGTTAAGAGTCCATATACGAAATTTGCCGATTTCGCTGATTTTACAGACGTGATTTAACAGTTAAAATACAGTATTTCTATAAGTTTTAATGCACAATATGTAAGATCATTTCAATTATAATCTAATGTTGGAGCTAGTTTTTTTATTTTTTTAAATATTTTTAAATAATCCAACTCAAACCCGCGACAGTTTTGTGATTTTTGCTGTAAAAGGTGTAGAATATCACCTGTTTATGGATTGTATTGACGTCTTAACGGTATGAAAAAAATACAATGTACTGTTGAGAAAATCGTCTATAAAATGTTGGAATTACTTTTTACCACTTTAATATGAAATAGTTGAGTAAAAAAATATGTAACTCGGCAAAATTGTAAAGAAAATGAGCAAAGAATTGCTGTTAATTTCAGCAACATGGAGCTGTAATTCATAAAAAGAAAACGACAGAAATAATCTATAGATTAAATTCTATCCAATTCGAGAAAAAAGAAAAAAAAAACAAATTGTGCCAAAAAACACGATTCAAAACAACCTAAATCTCACATTATATTACTCGCCGCAAGTTCGAGTCGGCTTTCCGCGCTTAAATGTATTTTAAATCTAATAATTAATACATTTTTTTTAAGTCTAATAAGGGGGAAAACCTAATAATATTTCTGTAGCGAACCTTTGCAATTTCGGCAAAATTTCGTATACGGACTCTTAAACCATATCATATTGTATTAAATTCCTCTATGATCAGTATACAGTATATACGCGACAAAAAATCTTGCGCGTGCGTCACCGCTCGCTTGTGAGTCCCTTATGATTTGCCACCCGCGGGTGGTACTTACAGCTCGATGCCTATACGCGCGAGTGGGACAGGCCTGTCTAAAGGTACAATTCCGTGCATCGCGACAGTCGTAAGCCGCGCGCGGCCGACGACTGTCGTCGGCCGCTCGCGACAATAGTCATTGTATGAAAATGTATGGCACCGCTTCCGAGGCCCGCGACAGACGCGCGCGGCTTACGACTGTCGCGATGCACGGAATTGTACCTTAAAGCACAGAATATATATTAGTTGTACCAACTTAAAGGTCATTTCAGACCGCAGTCCGCAACGCGACGTGATAAATGACAGACTTCAATTATTGCGTGAGACGTCATGCAAATCTGTCAAACCCATACAAATTTAGAATTAATGCATCTACGCGTCGCGTTGCGGTCTGAATCGGCCCTAATATAAATCCATATCCATACTTAATATTATAAATGCGAAAGTGTGTCTGTCTGTCCATCTCTCTGTCTGTCTGTAACCTCTTCGCGTCTAAACCGCTGAACCGATTTTGCTGAGTCTTACTTTTTGTCCCAGAAAAATGTATGTTCTCGCGCGATTAACGAATTTAGGCGCAACGGAGTTGCGGGCGTCATCTAGTAGAATATAAGCATCTAGTATAAATTATAATACTATAATTATATGGAGTCCACTCTCATGCTGGAGAGGTATTGCCGATAGAGTGGTCTCTATTGTGACATCAACGACCAATACATGCGATTAATAATATTGATGTCAGCAATAATAATATTCATTAGCGGCCATACAATTTGTACTGTCCAATGTCAATTAGTATGTAGATTTTATTATAATGTCATTGTTCACGGTCATAATCGATTTTACGACTCAATTAATCGAAGGGTATTTTTCTAGTACCAATCAGAATAACGTGACCTTTTCAATATTCGATTTTTAATTTGAATTTATTCATACCATTTTTACAGCATTTTTTGTAGAGTGTATGCAGGTAGTTACTTCGTCTAAATTTACTTATTTCAACTGTATTATATAATTCTATACGTAAGTATCAAGACGTATAGGTGTACCTATGATTTGATGGGCAACAAAATTTCAAGTAATTTATCCCAGTCCCAGTTTTTTAATCTATTTTGACATTTGAGGCTTTTAATTAACTAAATTAACATAAGTGTGCTGTAACTTTCATTGTAACTATAAATATTTTCTGTCAAATATGATGTATTATGTACCAAGTATGTACCTACGTCGTAAAATTACGTTTTAAAATATTTGCATACTTAAGTTTATATATATTTTTTAATAAAATTAAACAATTTCTATAAATAAAATCATGATTCATGACTCAAGTCTCAAAGATTGAATAGATTCGTCCAATCAGTTCGATGGTGTCAACTGTGTGTATGTTGGGTCAATAACTCCGGCACCGCTAATAAACATAATAGAAAAAGCTTCTCGGAATTGACAAGTATTTGGGTCACCAAATTGATATGCGCATAATTGGGCTCCAAGGAAATCATCGCTAAATTATGGCAGATTAGAACTCAGGTTAGAGGTTTCGACGTTTAGAAACTCAAGGTGACTTTGTCTGTGAATATTTTATCCGTTGTAATCAAAGAGGTAACACGATTTCCATTTATGTGTTCAAAGAGGAGAGGTGACGTTTGAGTTTCACATAGTCGATCGACGAGCGACCGATCAAGAATATTGACCGATCAATATGTTCTGTACACACTGCACAGTGCATGTGTCGCAGTCATCTAGTTCAATCTGCGATTCGATTGAATGACTAGCGCATTCATTGAATGACACCATTCAATTGAATGACTCGGCCGAACGTCGATTGAACGATCGTCCCTCAACGTTCAACTAGTTAGCGATTTGTAGCATAGCGTTTTGAAGATAGTGGACATGAAATCAGTCAGGTAATTGAACGCATTTCATTTTCTTCCTACTGCGGCGCTACTAGTCACTAAAACAAATATGGCGTCAAACAGCTCGCGCAGCTGATAGCTGACTGTGTTGATATTTTATCGATTACATTTACATTAAAGTGCTTTATTTGTAATAAGTAATAACTAATAAAATAATACGATATCGTGGATTTACCTATAACTACCCCGTCAACGGCTACTTGAAAAAAAATATAGAATCCCATTTAACGACTTCGCTATATGACTTTTAGTCAAGACGTTAAACGTTACAGTCAACGTCTTGACGAGTTGTCCTTTAGTCATTCAATTGAATGGTGTCATTCAATGAATGCGCTAGTCATTCGATCGAATCGCAGATTGAACCAGATGACTGCGACACATGCACTGTGCAGTGTCCTATATTCTGTTCTAAATTATTATGATGCAGCAAATATATTTCATGTAATCGTTTGCATCCATCAAGTTACGAGTTCAGATGCAAGGGAGATTTTTTATGAACTAAAAAACTGAAAATCTCGAGTCCAATTTTCTTGCGTCACACAATAATAATATAGATTAGCAACGCATTTAATAATTTCAGCTTTTTATAAATAATAATCAACAATTAAGATATAACATTATAACCAATACCGCGGGCAACAGCAATCATAGTGATTTATAAGTAGCACCAAGTTATAAGCATGTTATAAGTAACTTTAATCTTCGGAAGTTGTCAGTTGACTCAGGAGCCATAGAATCAACAAGACAGGGGACGAAGTTCAGTCGGTTTGTTTTGCGGTTGCGAACCCGCAGAAAACGGTCCAAATAAACAACACAAAAAGTTGGCTGGTTTATATGACGTATTTATTTATAAATTATTATTGATTGTTATTTGTAAATATAGAAAATAGAATTTTAATTAATAGAATTTTAATTTTCACGTATATCTTTTTAGGTACCTAGCTAGATATAACGTGAAAGTGCGCTTTTATAATTCTGGACGTCACGTTATCGTGCACGCTGGCTTCCACGATAAAAACGTTGCCCTTTTGATTTTACACACCGCAGACGTTTTGTGCGGTTCAGGGAGATCGCACACGTCACACTTTTTGTGTGATCGAGTCTGCGGCTTACATACAATCCCGATGGCGCGCGCCATGCAGATTGTATGTACGAGTAAGCCGCAGACTCGATCACACAAAAAGTGTGACGTGTGCGATCTCCCTCAGAAGAATGTAGACGTCGTGATTACGTGCACGTTAAAAAGTTATCGTCGACGGTTTAAAAGTGTCTTCATAATATATTTCCGTACATTATTTACTTTCCTATGTTATCGTTTTACCGCGGACGTCCACGATATAATACCGCCTAGTCCAAAATTATAAAAGCGCACAATATCAAAATTTTTCATAAATAACTTTATCACTAAGTATAAATTAGTATGGTAAAGATATTTATACAAGAGAATCTGTAACAACGTGACAAAGTAGAATGTGAACGAGGTTAAAACAATAAACTGGGTCCTTTATCAAATTGTATTTGTTAGTTTGGCCAACAAAGTTAGAAATCATTAAAGTTTTGAATTTTACATGAGATATCGCAAGCACCACGTGTTACTTGGTCAAAATAAGTTTTGATGTAGCTATCCAATCTAATTCGGTTTGACTAACTGTTTATAATATTATTTCTTTCAAAGTTATTTATGTACAAAATCATCAAAGTATAGTCTAGTCTATAAGTCTAGGCGACGCATTCTAAGAGGCTTATATCCTTATAATATAGGAGAGCCCTTTTCTGAGACCCGTTAAGGGATAAAATTAACCGATGCAGTCCTCTTGTCACATCAATACCCTCTCACCGCACTTCGCCGGTCAAACGCCCATTCTGTTACAGGATTATAAGAAAATTGTCTTTAGGCAAGCGCTTTTCAAAACTTAAGGAGTTGATACATATTTTATATGTACACGAAAAGGGACAAGAAAAAATAAAGCTCTTCTGTTGGCTTAAAATATGACCTGAGTAGAAATCTATAAAATTGACACATTTTAGCGAAAATAATAAATTAATCTGTTTGTATTATAATGTATTTAATTCTCGTAAAAAAAAAATCTTTTCTATGGTGGTCATGTTCAGAGTATAGCTCTATGCTGCTCTCTGAAAATAAACTAGTTTTTTCCAATTAACATGTTTAAAAAATCTGAGGATATTAGATATACAGATGACATATTTTAAAGACATTATCATACACTGCATCTTTTGTGTAGCCAGAATTGATAGCAGTAACAACAAAGACCGATGGGCATCCGAAAATAACATATCCTAGGACTCGCGACGTATTAGCCCAACAATCCCCAAGCGGCACCCGGCTGTCGCATAACAATTGAAAATCTGTTGTGTCTGCGATTCCCACGATCGAGGTATTAATCAGAATAAATTTGGAATAAATACAATCATGCAAATGTCTTGAATGTCATGTTGAACTGTCATGTTTTTCGGGCGCGCAGCCCATATCAAATTATAAGACGTTATCACGTCAAAACATACATACATATGTCATATACATAGTATACACTTTTGAAATTTGGCACATTTGTTTGGAAATTGGGCAGTTCTGGAAATATTACACACATTACGCGTCGAATTGAAAACCTCCTTTTTTTGAAGTCGGTTAAAAAATAACTAAGAAATTCCTATTTATCATTATTATACTTACAAGCTACACCCCTAAAGAAGTTTTGTACAAAGTGACAATAAACACAAAACAAAAGTTTAAAGTTCAATATTCAATACGCTCAGTAAAAATCTTTTTCTTTGGTTGTAGATGGTGTTACTCTTGTAGAGTCTATGGCGATCCTTCAGTACCTAGACGACACTTATCCTAAACCAAGTCTTCTGCCGTCAACTCCTCTTCTGAAGGCCAGAATGAGGGAGATATGCGAGGTAAAGATTTCAAGAACTAAACGGATCTTGGCACCCTTTATTAGTAACTACTAACTAACTGCCGCACTCAAAAACGAATATTAATTACTTAACTTTAGTTATAGTTAAATGAAGATTTTGACATTAGCCCCGAACCAATGATATTATATAAAAAACTCAAAGCAGATATGTTACTACCGCGCGCGTTGTGAAGATTCAAATACGACCCAATTGGGTCGTCTTTTATTTAGTCTGTCTCATTTATGTAAATGGCATTGCGTATCTTTTGTTTCACTTATCTGTCAAGTTGTTCGGAAGAGATTTAAGCCGGAAAATAGTATGAACGTAACAGATATATAAGTAGAATATCATTGCCCCGAACATTATCTGTCAAACACTGAAATATCTACAGTTCGACAAGGCTTTAAATGAATATGTCAATGATGTCAATGGGCGCTGCTGGAGGAGAACTGTCGAAAATGACGTTTTTGTATGATAAAAGCATAGACTTATAATATATACTGAAAAGCGTTAGTTCCTTTTCTCGCTACGTTCATAAACAGCCTTGTCGAACTGTATGAGTGCGGCGAACTTAAATTTTTAAGTCACTAAAAAAATATAGTAAACTGATCGACGGCAGATATGGCACTGCTGTCCATCATGCATTGCTGTCGCTAAAGACACCTAATCGTTGGTTCTAGACAGTGGTCTCAGGTATCCAGCCGCTACAGAACGTGGGCTTGGCATCCCACTTCAGTACGGAGCAGCAGTATAAAGACTTCACCAAGTACTGGACGCTGCGAGGCCTGGAGACTCTGGAGGACCTGCTGAAGACCAGCTCCAGCTCGGGGAAGTTCTGTGTCGGAGACCATCTGACCATGGCTGACCTATGCCTGGTGCCTCAGGTCTATAATGCACTCTCCAGGTTTGTAAAGCTACTATTACCGCGAGATAAAATATTACGTGATACTAATTAGTAATTTAAATAAGGATTTGGAAAAAAAACTGAAGAAATGTGATTCCGAGCGTTTTGCGGACATTTCAAAGCATTACGTGGAGAAAAATAATTAAAAAAATTAATAATTAAAAAAGTTAGTTGTAACAGGGATTTCTCTGTAAGCTCGTACAGGTCCCAATAAAATGCTGTCCTTGGAATTATTTTTAACACTTCCAAACCTAAATACATTATACTGTATACTTTTACTATTATAATGTATATAATACATTTTAGTTAGATGAGGAGGCCCACTGCGTATATTCCAATATATTAGCGATTTTATGAAAAATCGTGACAAGGGACTGTTAAATGTGACATATTTTTGTATAAGTATAAATGTTAAATTAATTTAATTAATATTTAACAAATAAACGATCACTTACTAAATTTCGCATTCGCATTCAGAATATTAGTGTGATTACTGATTAGTGATTCGCAATAAATCAAAATCCTTTCAAAGCAACGTAGTCGCGTGCTCTATCAATTTATACCGCATCGAGTTGATCAGAGAGACCTAGTTTTAAATGGCCGCTGTCGCTCTAATGAGATGATTTACACAGCCTCCGTCATGACTATATAAATTATAAATAGTAGTTGAATATAAGTATTAAGTATATTTCTGCAGCCTTTACAATGTAGTTTACATGTTGGCCTATGAT
The DNA here is from genome assembly GCA_963422495.1 of Polyommatus iphigenia. NCBI lineage: Eukaryota > Metazoa > Arthropoda > Insecta > Lepidoptera > Lycaenidae > Polyommatus > Polyommatus iphigenia. The sequence goes on along the minus strand of OY730184.1, from coordinate 29,658,663 downwards.
AGAATAAAGTATTTAGAAATACTTATCAGGTGGTCCCAAACTCTGCTAAATTTGTTAAATTTAAACTCTAAAGTGCAAAATAAACATTTTAGATTTTTATTTTTTATTTTGATGGAACGCCTGCGTGGTTCAGTGGTTGTAAACCACGTTACGTTACGTGGCTCTTGTCTCTTGAATCGGAGGTAGGGGTTCCCGCGTTGGAAACGTGCTATTTCTACGCTTGGTTAGGACAATGCAGGCCGATCTCCTGATTGTGTAACAAGTAAGATGATCCATGCGCCGAATGAGCATGTAAAAAGTCGGTTCTGCGCCTGATCCTGGGTTATGAGAGTAAAGGAATAGAGAGTGCTCCTGGTTCGTTTAGTGAAAATATATTATTTTCACTACCTACTATATTATTTAAGATATCCAAGCAAAGATATGATATCCTAACTAGTAGCTAGTAATGAACCATTAGTCGCTACATTCAAGTCCATAATTAAACATATTAACGTTGTTCTATTTTCAAGCGGCCTATGAGGATATTAAGTATCATTTATCATGCGAAAATATCCAATGTCCGCTGCACCCTCGCTGCACCAGTGCGCATATCGTCGTAAAAATATACTGGCCATTCGCCGTAGACGGTAAAAATAAACTTTATATTGGGAAAATCTAGAACAAAGGCATTGAAAGCTGGTACTGGCAGGTTATGTTTAAAAACGCATTTTCACCTTCATGAGTCCGTGTCGACGATTATTATTATTTATAACTTTTTTACAACTTACTGATTACTTTTATTTAATATTAGATGTTGCTCTTAACTTTGTTGCGCCAAAATTCGCTTATCGCCCGGAAGCCATAAATTTTCTATACATATTATTATAAAACAAAGTCGCTTTTTTTACTACACACATCATAAAAACCGTTTCTCTCTCGTAAACGCTATCAATAAGTGTAACACCGCCCTTAGTTACAACTTACAATACGATCTGCAACTTCCAAACTTTCACCACTATCATACAAAAGCCGAGCAAAATTAATTAAACAACTTGTCTAATTCACGTTACAGGCACAACGTCGACTTGGCGAAGTTTCCGACCGTCGCCGTACTGTATGACACACTCCTGAAGATGCCAGCCCTGAGAGAAACTCGACCGGAGATTGTACGAGGGAAAAATAAACTTTGAATTTAAAACTTTGTTTTTTTTTTTCTTATTGTGAACTTTTGTGGCTAAGGAGTAGATTTATTTAGGTGATATAAATACTTTTACGTAATAAATATTTCGTACCAATGCTAAATAAGGTTTTGGTTCACGTTTTTGATGGTACAGGTTCCCAGTTTAAAGAGAGGAGATAGAGATTAGATTTTAAAAACAAAAAACACGTTTTAGCTTAACTGATGTTAAGGGGCTTCCATTTAATGAATGACTGAAATATAAGACGTGTGCTCAATCACAGATATATTCACATAAATATTAAATTAAAGCTTGATATAAAAATTATTAGAGTTAGTTATACCTGTGTATAACTACAGGCATCAGGAGTTACATTCGTAGTTTAATTCCTATAAATCTAGTAACTTTTCACATTGATCAAACGTTCAAAGTGATACAACCTTCACCGAAATTTCAGCCTCTATTTTCAAGTTTCGGGTCGCGGCTGTAAAACGTGGAATGGAATAATGGAATGCATAAATCCGAACCATTGTGGAATGTAGGTCGAATTCCAGCCGTAATGTAGCACTTTGTCAACTAAAACAATTATCGCCGTCTATCGTAAGAAATTTTAAAATGAACGAAGAAGTGCGAATTAGTTAATTAATTTAAGCGTTCGATATGCAAAAAGTAGTCTTTTCGCTTAACGAACGCTAAAAGATAGTTCTTTAAATATACTTTTTAAAACGTATTGTAGCTAGGTAATCTAGGTATATCTTTTTATTCCCACACTGTTTTCAGTGACAGTGGCTGATTTATGAAACTAAGCCAGCTGCGCAGGAGTTACTTCATTGTGCCCCAGTGTGTGCGCAGTATAATCATAACCCAGTGGGACGGAAGACATGAATCGAACCCATTACCTCCGAATCAAAAGCCACACTCTGAACTTTTATGCGTTGAAGCATTATCCATACTTACTTCCTCGATAGTGGGAATCGCAGACACAATTGTATGATTTGTTATGCGGCAGCCTGGTGCCGCTTGGGGATTCATGGGTTAGTATTATAAATGCGAAATATGTGTTTATATATGCTGTCTGTTGCCTCTTCACGAGTTGAACCGATTTTGGTGAAATTTGGTATGGGGATACTTTGAGTCACGGAAGAAGGCATAGAAATTTTTTACCCCGGAAAAACGTACGGTTCCCGCATGATAAGTTCCCTAATTTAAGCGCAACGGAGTTGCAGGAATCATATATAATTTATCCAAAGCGTCTCCAGTAGGTACTTCAAGAGCTTTGAAATGTGATAAAATTGTCCAAATAAAAAATGTATTATTTTGGGTAACAAGCAAATATGACGAAATAGATAGAGTTGTAAAAGTGTCTGGTCACCCTAACGAGACCAATAATGTCTGATAGATGTGATTCAGTCAATAACCTTTCCTCAAAATAAATACGTTACACAGGATGTTTCAAAGGTGGTACCTATAGTAAGCCAAAAGCGGGTGACACAATATGTCACTCTGAAACTCTTTTGTTCTGACTTTTTGAAAATCGCGAAAAAAATATTGATGCTCTATAGAATCATTAATCTAAGTATATCAATCAATAAAGTATTCATCAATAAAGTCACGTGACTTTTTACCATGGAAAAGCAAATTTTTCGCGAATTTCCAAAAGTCGTTGAACAAAAGTTGTTCAGAATGACCCCCAGAGTCAGCCCTTTTCGGCTTTTATACATAATATTATAAATAAAACAAAGTCGCATTTTTTTCCCTCGTGTCCCTTTGTTCCCTTTAATCTTTAAAACTACGTAACGGATTTTGATGACTTCAGTGTAAGATAGCCCATTTATTGAGGAAGGCTATAGGTTGTATTTTATGACGCTAAGACTAATAGGAGAATGTGGAAAAAATGGGGGAAATTATTTGAAAGGGCTTATCTCGCGAACTACTGGAGCAATTTTTATGTTATTTGGCACAGATAAGAAATAGACCACGTGAAGGATCATAGGCTATCGATTTTAATATTTTTTTCAGTGGCTATATATTTTATACCCGTGCGACGTCGGAGCGGGTCGCTAGTATACTATACGACTTTTGTAACATTCTGTATTTATAATTTTATTTTATTCAGTATCCCAATTCTACTGTTTTAATGCGGCTAATACAGCTTCGTTTCTTGTTCGATTCAGTACTATAAAACGATATTGAAATACAAACAAAAGTTATACGCGTTCTGATTGGTTTATAGAACCCCAAAATATCAGTAGTTTGGAGTTTGACGTAGAATTATATTTAAATCTTGCTGAAAGTTGAAACGCTCTGGACAGAACAAGGAGCTATATAAATCCTTCGATCGGGGATTCTTGAAAATGCTAATATTGTATTCTATTGTTGTCGCGATCACCGGTGCTCGTATGGGGCTTGAATGATTAATAATATGCAATATATCAATAATACTTATAACCAAACCGCAGAATGGAGGTACTGATAATATTTATTTAGTCTACTCCGCGAAGTTTTAATTTAATGAAAAATAAACAATATTTTTCCTGAAATATTCGGAAATAAATTAGGAAGCTGAGGGCGCGATTAACATTATGGCGTTTGTTAAACTTAATTGAACTGTCCGGAACGCCTAAGCTGAGTAAAATAAGAGATTTCTCAAGTATTTACATAAAAAGTTGCGAGTTATGGTTTTAATAAAACGCCTTCGGCAATTGTGTATTATAATATTATATCCTCGTGTTTTTTACTTAGCAATGATTGCTGTACTTACCTAAAAAAAGTTAGGTAATATTTTTTTATTTTTCTAGACAACGATATCAAAATACTATTCTAGAATATTTTCAAATGCGAAACAATATTTGGCACAACAGTCAGTTCGTATAAAAAACGTTATAATTTACAGATGTCCATATTTCTTCATACACAATCGCTATCATAACTAGGACATTGATCTTAAAATGTTAGTAATTGATGCTGATTGTTTTGGCACCATTGTATTAAATAACGAATCAATTTGTTGGAGAGACTGGCTCCGCTGGCAGTCTTGTCTTTGGGTTCGTCGGTGCCTGTCCTACCATCCTACACCATCCCATGTATCCACCGGGATGGGAATAAATACCACCACAGGAGACTTTTCCTGGCCGAAATGGCTTGGCTAAAAGGACTTTTCCTTCTACTGTTTTTCGCCAACGGACACGGCCAAGGTGAGCATATCATGTGATCCCATGCAGAATTACAAAATACTTTCAAACTGGAATTCCACTTTATCGTCTAGAAATTTCGTAATTAAACATTAGTGTGATGACAAAATTTTCTAGGAACTTTGTAATTACTCGACGAATATCTAGACGAATTCGTGAATCGTGTTACATGTTTTTGAAATTAAGAAATGTTTAGGTGGCCGGATTAACAGTAATTATTTAAATTCAATTCCTATTATTATCAGCATACCGCTAGTATTTTTTTTCAAAACAAAATATAACATTTTACAGTCAGGTGTATCAATTGTAAGATTTTAGATTACTCTTGAAAATCATGTTCGAAAGTTATGTGTAGACAACATAATATTATATAACATTCTAACACAGTGAAGTATATTTAATAGTACATTGTAATTTGTAGCGTTGTGTTCAGGCATTTCAGGCTAGAACATCAGTGCCTCACTCACGCACACTGAAAAAAAAACGTTCCGCGCGCAACGCTCTGATTGGTCAATAAATTCGAACTTAAATTTTTAAATTTAAAATTTCTTTAAAATCAGAACATAATATTTGCATTTCACTTCCAAAATTAGCACACGGTTGAGGGTACGGTAACAAAAATAAACCAACATGAAATACACTTTTCAAAGCCTCTGAAGATGTTGTGAAGCAAAGATTTGAAAACGTGCACCTCTTACAAAGGTATGTAATTTTGTGAGAGATATACAGAAAGCCTGATTTAATAATACCAAATCTTACATGGCTTACTTTAACCCTACATTTTTATTTAATAAAAAATAATTCATATCCAAATCATTGAATCTAACCAGACCTTTGTAAAGGGTATATTTTCTATCTGGCAAAGGGTTGAGACCACTTATTGTTAACCGTATTAGGGTCCGTCGGTCCAGACGTGACCTGTATATATTACGGGATGATCTGAAGATTTTTCATTTCGATAACAATCGTGTATCCCCTTGAATCAAATGCTTTGATGTATTTGCCAATTATTATTGTTCGCAGACATAATAATAAAGAGAAAAATATTTTGTTGTTAATGTTAATATTGTAAACAAAATTGATTTTGTTAAAAATATTATTCTAAACAAATGTAGGAATGTATATTGCTATGGCCTATGCCCTATACCTATACGAACGTGTTTTGTACTACCAGAGAAGTTGATTTCATAGGCAGATGGGGACCTACGTATAGTTTGGTCGCGTTACGTCAAACCCAGCTGACAGATCACAATTAACATTAAATTGAGATGATCCGAGTTCCGACCAAATGACGTTGGTCTGTCAACTGCCTAGGAATCAATTTCCTCGATAGTACATTATTTTGATGGTGGAGTGGTACGTTACAAAAACTTGTCGAGCTTTCAAATGCCCTAATATTATTATCATCCTTACTGCTAAAAATATATTTTATTCAAGTTTTGGTTCTTTATATTTTGTCAGGTAACTTAAATTATTTCGATATTCCAGGCCGAGACATTCGCTGTGAAAACTAAGGCTACTGGCGTTCATGAAAAAAATCTAATTTAACGTTTTTTTTATTCAGACCAATTGGAAGTATTCGACGTGCTGTCCGTGGTGCGGGATGGGGAGCTGCCCGAGGGTATCTCCCGTGTCCCCGGGCGATGCCAGCCCCCCGACCTCACGGAGGGACAGTCAGCGCTGTCCCTGAACGAGAACGCCACGCTGCACCAGCTGGCCGCCGGCATGTTCTACAACACCTTCCCCGAGGACTTCTCCATACTGGCCGTTGTGAGACCTGGTAAGCTATAACACAATAATTTCTTTCAAAGTACCATCAAAGAAATTAATTTATCTAAGGCAGATGGACATACGTAATTTGGTCGGATTATGAAAATTTAAATTCGAGATCTGTCGGTGGAATTTGACATTACGAGACCAAATCACGTAAGTCTAACATAATATGCCTAATAGGGGAGTTGACAACTTTTTAAAAATAGTTTTAAGCGCTTCAGTTGTTTACAATATTACCTGTAAATTAATATTTTATTCATTAATATGCCCTAGAATGAGTTAAAAATTATTTTAAATACTTACTGAATTCAAAATATGTCACAAAAACGCGGCATTATGGTCACGTGATCACGTGTGACGTCATCGTTCATGAAACAAAACAAGCGTAGACAGAGCAAAAGTGAGTAAGACGTAAGTGTATAGCCTAACAACTGTCAATTTTGTTTGACACTGAACGATGACGTCACTGTTTCAGATTGGCGTTTCCAATCACGTGACTTACAGTTAATAAATCCAATTTTTTTAAATGTAAATTAAAATAAATCAATAATTATTTTTTCGTTATTTGTATTGTTTTAGAGTTTTTATCAATAAAATATCTATAAAATTTAATAATTATTTTAAAATTTTAAACATACTGTCAACTCCCGGATTGCCTACATATCAATTTTCAATTATTGTACCATCGAAGAAATTGATTCATAGGCAGTTGACGGACCTACGTCATGTCGGATGAGTTTGACCTTATTTTCCTGTTCTAAGGGTTTGACATGACGCGACCAAATTATGCATGTCTGGCTACAAATCAATTTCTTTGTGAGAACCTCAGCGGAGATTTTAACCGTTTGGGGTAGAAACCCTAGGCGCATGAGGTCCGGGGGCACATAAGCTTTTTAGAGAAATATCTAAGAGGCTTATTGAAGCCACCCGAGACCCCAGAGCCGGGAGCTACCTGGCACAGTGGATAGCAATTGCAATCAAACGTGGCAATGCTGTCAACTTACTGGGCACTCTGCCAGATGGGGACGACATGGGGAAGTTTTTCTTTCTATAATTTTATATTCTAAGTTTGTTTATATTTGTATATTTTATTTTAGTTTGTATTTTTAGTAATGAATTTTTTTGTTTATTTGTTAAGTACATTTCTTTCATAGTACTTTAAATATCTAGTCAATTTGCATACTCACTTAATCTTTGTAAAATTTGGGCAACTTTTAAGCAGGCATTAATTTGATTTTCCATTTTCGGACGTCCGCCCCATGGGAGGCAGTAAGCCTCTTATCGTTTATTAGAGCTTAGCACAGACTCACTCCCGAAACCTCAAGGGCTGTTAGTTTATATCCTGACTGACATTCGTGTTAAATTGTATTGAAACTTGAACGAGACTATCTTGTATATTTGTATTAAGTTTGTTCGTATGTAAAGGGTTTGGGAGAGAAAAACGATTTTCTTATTCCTTGACGAAACTGGCATTTTTGTTTTGCTTTTCTATCTAAGAACTCTGAGGAAAGACTGAAAAACCTGTTACTAATTTTGATATTTTTAAGAACAATCGTTTGATTTCAATAATTTTTTGGCCCGAATAGAAAGTATAGGTGTCAGGCTACTTTTTATCATAATATCCAAATGTTCCGTAGATTTTATGTACACAGTCATAATCAAGATCTAATAAAATACACATTCGTATTTAATGTTTACAGTGAATTAAACAAACTTTTAGGTTTTAACATACACGTAGCTTTACCTGCTACGTTATGGCTACGTAAATAGTTCAGAAATGTAATTAAACGACATAACTCGAAAATTTAAATTAACGGTTGCTTTGAACATTAAAGTTACCCACACAAATTACGGTTTTTTACAATAAAATATATAATATTATGTTATTATTTATCACATTGTTCATCAAATCACAGATATAATTATTGAAAGTCTATGAGTGCAGCCGTTAGAGTATTACAAGTTATAACATAGGTAACTATTTGTAAACAATATTTTTTAAAGTTATTTAAAACGACAAGAATTATTTTATTTATTCTAAAGTCACAAATCAGTATACAGCTACTAAAACTATTAAAGTATTAAAATATAATAAAACGCTTGCTTGTGATCTTACGAACAAAGTAGAGCTAAGAAATTTCTCCGAGGAGTCGACGCTAGTTGATACAACATAAATCCTTAATTACATTTTATATCTCGAAACTGTCTCAATTAGGAACGTCTTCTAGATTTTCTATGTGATGCTCTGAAATGTGATTTACGATTTTAATGTTACTTGAGTCGGGAAATGTAAAATTGAAGCAAAATGATACTTTAAAAAGCGTTAGGTTTTATTTGTAACCAAAATAAGATTTTATAACACTTTATGAACTTTGAATTCGGCCATTACAAAAATTTAGGGAATCTTGCTATTATTTTGGCATAAATTTATATTGAGCGCGTGTAAATGGTCACTCTTTTTGCACTGGATTATTTTGTTCTCTAGAGCGCTTACAGATGAACAGCACTTGTCGATGGCACGCGTCAACGGCACGCGTTGACGGCAGTCAACGGCAGCCTATCGTCGACAAGTGTCAAAAAAATCAATGAAAAACAATCCAGCGACTGCCGTCGACTGCCGCCGACAAGTGTCGTTCGTCTGTAAGAAGCTTAAACTCATCAGTAATCACACTGTGTGTGCTCCATTCGGATGGTCTTCTGTACATTATTTTTTATACTATGCAGGTGTAGACCAGAACCCGCTATTCGTGCTGTACTCCGACGCCGGCGACGAGCAGCTACAGCTGGTGGTGGGCGAGCTGGTGGAGCTGTACTACGAGGACACGCGCGGCGACCCCGACGACCACGAGATGCTGACCTTCCGCGTAAACGTCGCCGACGACAGGTAACTATCACGCTGTAACTGACCGGAATCCGCCGCTCGTGCTGTACTCCGACGCCGGCGACGAGTAGCTACAGCTGGTGGTGGGCGAGCTGGTGGAGCTGTACTACGAGGACACGCGCGGCGACCCCGATGACCACGAGATGCTGACCTTCCGCGTAAACGTCGCCGACGACAGGTAACTATCACGCTGTAACTGACCGGAATCCGCCGCTCGTGCTGTACTCCGACGCCGGCGACGAGTAGCTACAGCTGGTGGTGGGCGAGCTGGTGGAGCTGTACTACGAGGACACGCGCGGCGACCCCGACGACCACGAGATGCTGACCTTCCGCGTAAACGTCGCCGACGACAGGTAACTATCACGCTGTAACTGACCGGAATCCGCCGCTCGTGCTGTACTCCGACGCCGGCGACGAGTAGCTACAGCTGGTGGTGGGCGAGCTGGTGGAGCTGTACTACGAGGACACGCGCGGCGACCCCGACGACCACGAGATGCTGACCTTCCGCGTAAACGTCGCCGACGACAGGTAACTATCACGCTGTAACTGACCGGAACCCGCCGCTCGTGCTGTACTCCGACGCCAGCGACGAGCAGCTACAGCTGGTGGTGGGCGAGCTGGTGGAGCTGTACTACGAGGACACGCGCGGCGAACCCGACGACCACGAGATGCTGACCTTCCACGTCAACGTCACCGACGACAGGTAACTCCAGAAGTCTTGACTTGATATACTGCCATAGAAGGTTGAATCATGAAGATAAAGATGTTATCTTCAAATCTCTTTAAATCACTATCATTTTTATCATCGTATACACTATACATCTTACAGCTGAATACAGAGAGATTAAATGAATTTTAATTGAATGAAGAATTTGACAGAAAATGTATGATATTTTTATCGAATTCTTCATTTAATTAAAGTAATCATCAAATTTCTCTGAGTGCGGCAGTTACTCTACTAAACCAGCTAAGTAAGCCTGGTGATCGACATGTTTGATGGACTACACCATGTAAGTATAGTAGACCTTGTAAACTATGCAAGGTCTACGTTATTCTTACACATATTATTGAACGTGTGACCGCTCTCTGTCTGATAGATCCCAAAGACTTTAGTTTCCACCTTCTCCAGATGGCACAATAGGCATGATGACTATTTTTTTTCTTATTTGTAATTGAAAGACCCTTAAAAAATAGAAACATCGCTGAAAGAATCACTCTGATAGCTTAAAAATTCCCCAAGATATGACAATTCAAACATCTCATAAAATAGACCTGACCGAAACGCTCCATACAATGTGCTACGAAAGAATGACGTCACTCTTTCGTAGTTTGTACGCATCGGGACATATCATAATATTAAATATTGCATTTATGAAAGTGGTTTCATAACAAAAGTTGCTTTTAATTGCATGAGTTTTCGAATGGTATACAAATATTAAGAAATTTAATTGAAAAAAAAATCGACTTGATCATACAACTTTGAAGGCGCATAACAAAAAAAAATACAAATGCTATCAAGCTGAAATTTTGGAAACACTTATTTTTTACCGTGATTTCTTTATTTTATTAACAAAATTCGCTAATCTTTGACCTTGTCATCATCCCTATTCCCATAATATTAGAACGACTACATAATATAATTATACCTTCCTTCTCAGATGGCATCGAATAGCCGTCAGCGTGAAGGGTGACTCGGTGACGCTGCTCGTGGACTGCGAGGTGAAGGGCTCGCTGCCGCTGCGGCGCCGCCCCGGGAGCACCTTCAACCTGGCCGGAGCCCTGGTCGTGGGCACACAAGTCACCCCAGATCAGTATTATGAGGTCAGTTGATGGTCAATACTATGATGAAAATGACTAACCGAGAAACACTGAGATTTCTACGTATGTATAAAGGCGTCCATAGAAGAAGTTTTTAAGGTCGTGTTTTAAGCACATAAAAACTAGCGCATTGTTTTACACACATATGCAACTTATGATACGTACATATTCGCACTACACGCAAATGCTACCAGTCACCACGAAGGTGCACCAAAACAAGAGAACAAGACGTAAATTTTCAACCATTTTACAAAGGGGTTTGGGTAATATTGGCATAATTTTCAAATCTCGCGGCCACTCACCAAATCATATATGAAAGAATATATCAAGAGGAGTAAACTTTATTATGGGGGACATATAGCTAAACTATATCGGAGCCGAGATATTAGGCGTTTTAAGTTCGTATTTTCAACTAAAAGTAAATTCAATCATAACATGAATACTCAGTAAAATACAAAAAAAACTGCATTATTTATTAGCTTAAAGCCTTCCTCGATAAATGGGCTATCCAAAACAAAAATAATTTTTCAAATCCTACCAGCTGTTCCTGAGATTAGCACTTTCAAACACACAAACACTTCAGCTGCATAATATTAGTATACAAGGTATAACAAAACTAAGTGATAATACTTTAGTGTGTGTACTGTCTTTCATACTTTAGTTTGAGTCCCGTGTTTTGAAAAGTTTACTGTAAAAGTAGTAGCGCTGAAAGAGCAGATTTTTTTTGTTGTTTTTGTATGGGGAAATCTTTACGCCAGGGCGCTTGCCCATGCAAAAAAGTTTCTTAGCAGACAGAAGCATAAAGGTCGTAGTTGACGGCGAATGCTCGGAAACTCAGTCTGTTGATGCTGGTGTCCCTCAAGGGTGTGTGCTATCGCCTACCCTATTCATACTGCATATCAATGACATGTTACAGACCAACGGCATTCATTGCTATGCGGATGATAGTACAGGTGATGTTTTATATACCGGCTCCCCCAATATTTCTCGGCTAAATGTCATTGAGAGTCGAAACGAACATGTGTCTAAAATAGAGAATTCATTGGATAAAGTCTCTGAATGGGGTAGACGTAACTTAGTCCAATTCAACCCCGCCAAGACACAAGTCTGCGCGTTCACCGCTAAAAAGTCACCTATGGTCGTACATCCTCGTTTTGAGAGCACATCTTTGACCATCTCCCCTAGCATTGAAATACTTGGCGTTAGCATATCGAGCGAAGTCCAGTTATGATATTATCTAGAGGGTAAGGCCAAGTTAGCCTCGAAGAAGCTTGGTGTTCTCAACAGAGCGAGACAGTACTTCAGTCCGGACCAACGCCTACAACTTTACAAGGCGCAGGTTCGGCCTCATATGGAATACTAGCTGTCCCGGCAAACGTTGTTTTGCCATTTAAAGTATTTCTACTTCATCAGCATACAAAATCTTATCCCCTCTTTTGTCCCCTAAGAGGGGTGGGGGAAAAAAATGTTATGTAATACCAGATGTTAAGTTGGAAAAACAGTTAATAATATAAAGTAAGTCCATTAAAGAAAAAAGTTTACTTAATACAAAATCTGACTCTCTCTTTGGTGGGGGGGGGGGGGGGGGGGGGGTGATTTTTATACACCAGATATTGAGTTGGAAGAAGGCAAATATATCTGCGAAAACCGTATGCAAATCAGATCAGTTGTTTTCGTGTTAAAGCAAAAGTCTTATACAAAATCTGACCCCCTCTTTCGTCCCTTTAGAGGGGTGGGGGGAAATTTTTTTATACACCAGATGTTAAGTTGGAAGAAGACAAATATATCTGCGAAAACCGCATTCAAATCGGATCAGTAGTTTTCGTGTTAAAGCAAAAGTCTTATACAAAATCTGACCCCCTCTTTTGTCCCTTTAGAGGGATGGGGGGAAAAATTTTTATACACCAGATGTTAAGTTGGAAGTAGACAAATATATCTGCGAAAACCGCATCCAAATCGGATCAGTAGTTTTATTGTGATAGTGGAACAAACATACAGACAGACAGACAGACAGACAGACAGACAGACAAAAAAACTGACCACATTTTTGGCTTGTAAAGCGATATAGTGACACCCTCCGCTTATTATTTTTTGAATATCTTTAATGTACAGAATCGTCATTTCTACAGTTTTATTATATGTATAGATTGTCCTCATCTCTGGGCAGGAGCGCCAAAATACCAACTGCTCCCTCTGGATCGTATCCAACGGAGGGCCGCTCGAATTGTTGACTGCCATAGTGTTTCAAATAGCTTGTATCCCTTGGAATTACGCCGAGATGTAGCTTCACTCTGCATCCTCCATCGGTTGTATCACGGAGAGAGCTCTGAGGAATTGTTCGGAATCATACCACCTGCAACTTTTCGCCGTCGTCCAACGCGAAAAATATTCCATCCTCATCACCTTGATGAGTAGCAGTCTTCCACCGTGCGTTTCTCGCGTAACTTTCTGCCGCGCACTGTAAGACTCTGGAACGAACTGTCACCAGCAGTATTTCCGGACCTATACGACCTGCAAACCTTCAAGAAGAGAGCGTATTCCCTCTTAAAAGGCCGGCAACGCACCTGCAACTCTTCTGATGTTGCGAGTGTCAATGGGCGACGGTAGTTGCTTTCCATCAGGTGACCCGTTTGCTCGTTTGCCCCCTTATTTTATAAAAAAAAATGAATTATCACTTAGCTTTGTTACAACCTGTAGATATAGATACAAGCATAATAATTATTCATTTCAGCGTTTATTTTTAATTTTAGTTATTCGTACATTTTAGAAGAATGACTTAACCATTCAACATACAGTTCGACAAGGCTGTTATGTATATGAACGTGGCGAGAAAAGGAACTAACGCTTCTATCGTACAAAAACGTCATTTTTGACAGTTCTCCTTTACCAGCAGCGCCCATTGACATCATTGACATATTCATTTAAAGCCTTGTCGAACTGTACAACAACGCGCCGTCACTTAATAATTTTTTAACTATTTATTTTTCATTTGCAAAAAAATGCAAATCCATTTTTTCTCGAATTTCTTAAAGAGGGCCGTTTTGTTTTTTTTAATATATATATTTGTGTAAGTAAATAGCTAATATTCTATAAAACATTCCTGTGGCTGTACTTCTATAATGAGCCGGGAAGTAGATTAAAAGCTAGACTGAAAATTCTGCCGAAAGGTGGCGTCCAGCGTCATACTGCACTATGGCACAGAATATATAAGTATTATAGTATCAAACTATGGCCAAAATTTGCTAAATAGTGGAAATAATCGACAATGTATTATGGAAACAACACCCTAGAGTCATTTTACCCACAACACATTAATACACAAGAACAATAATTATTACAATTGCCTAATATTGCATCCGGCCCTTTGAAACCACTGTCTAATGAAAGATAGTCTGTCAATATTCATCAAGTCTGGCTATATTTTAGTCGGACGAGAATTAAACCCAGTGTGAAAATATGTATGAAAAATTATTCATTTATTTGACGCGGACGAAGTCGTGGGCAATAGCTAGTGAGAAATATATATCCAACAGATTAATATACCCTTTCTACATCTGTTTGTTAAGGATAGCTCCATAAAGTAATGTTAATTACTATTGATTTTGTGAACATAAGGTGCAAAAATATATATACTAAAATAATCATAGCTCAGCTCCGATATTACTTAGAACAATTTTTATTACTGATATAATATGTTTCTCTAATGTAGTGCTACAAAATAGTAATGATTTTATCCCTGGCCGCTGGAAAAAAAATGACGCCACAGATCCATACAAAGTTACCCAATGCCCTTTTTTTTACAGGTTTGGATATAGTCAAAGCTTAAATTAAATAGAAACCAAAAACATCTTCAAATGGTACATCGTTAATAACTAGAGTTCGTGTCATATATTTCACATATTGTACCTACTTTACAACAAAATAAACAAGTAGACTCAAATCTATAACATAATTTATATTACAAAAATATTTGTTCAAATTAGCACACAACTGTAAATCAACATTCAATTACGTAGTTAATTATAAAAGCATAAATTATATTTGTTTGCCCGTGGCAATGTTCTGCGACATGAATTATGGATTCAAAATTGGCACACAATTTTGTTTGTTGCTACATAATATCATCATTTTCTTTTAATAACACTTCACAATATTACCTAATACATAACTTTAAGTGCTTTACAAGTACTTTAAAGTTAGTAGGTTTTAGTTTTTGGCGACTGTTTTCTTCGTTTAATTCAAAAACGTTGCCACTCAACTTATGATGGTATATTATTATGCTACTTAAATATAAGGTGACACCCATCAAGTATTACTACTCACACTCAAGAGTTCATTAACTAGGTAAATCTAAGTCTTCCATAAACTTTTTTGTTTCTTTCCAAGTCTAGTTTTAGTGCATCACGCCTAAGCAACGCCTTTTTACCTACATTATTCCAAATTATCTTAAGGTTTTTTCGTATAATTACAGTGCTCACAAATCGTAATGAATCGTAAGCACTGTAATACGAATTAATGTTAACGATATTACACGGAAGTAAGGGAAAAGCACTAATGGCAGACACTATAAGGAAACATGAAACATTTGAATGTTATAAAATATACATTTATGAAAATAAAGGATTGATAACTTCTTCCATGTCTTCAGTAACTCTTACAAAATAAAACTATTATAATTATTCTCTGACAAATCAATTAAAAAATATATTATTGGTCTTTTTGTAAACTTAGTCATAATAGCTAATAGATGACATCACAAAAAACGAACATCACTAATAGTAGACACCAATATGAACTAATAGTTGACATATAACATTACATTACATTTTACATTTTTCCTAATATTAGGTCTTTATTTAAAGATTTCATTTACTTCATCATAGTAACTATATGCATCAGAAATATTATCCACGTTGTCTCCAGATTCTATCCATTCTTCTTCCATGCTGAAACTATCTTTCCTTTTATTTTTATTTTTCATATTTTTTTCCTAGCAAATTTTTTTTCAGTCTTTAGTCTCCATGCTTCTCTTGCCTCTTCTTTTTTCTTCTTTCTTTTCTCAGCTCTCCTTTTTCTTCTTCTTATTGCTAAAAAACTAAAGCAATCGATTTTTAGATCAGTACAAGGTCTAATATTAGACACCATGTCCATTTTTAGGTACAGTTCTAAGTTCTTAGTTTGTTAATAGAATTATATTTTCAGAGAATAGTGATGATATTTGCAGTAGAATAAACTACAAAATAACTTTAGTATGTATTGCAAAACTAAAAGATGAGATCCATGTCATCTATTAGGTTTTTTACCTTTTCAAGAACTAATAGTAGACACTCTTTAAATTGTTATGGAAAATGGATAAAAAATCATAAATAAACATTAATTAGTGTATACAACCTGACCATTAATCCAATGAAATCAATAGAAATTACAAAAAATCAAATAAATGTATTCAAAACTTACGTGCTAAATTTCGCCTCTTAATTTATTTGCTAAGAAAAACTGATCCCATTTTAAAATTTTGTTCCCGAAGGCGTCCCGAATATATTTTTTCACATCAACAGATAGCTTGAGAAGCTTATAAAATGTACAGTTTTGAGAAATAATTAGAGTAATTCTTATTTTTATGGTATTTTTGTTGTAAGTGTCGTCTATTAGTTCCTTGTCTAGCATTAGGTCTTTTCCCTTAATACGAAAGTATTTTTAAGGTAATCCTTTCAATCCCTCAATAGCACGTGAACATGATTAAAAAAAGGTAATAATGCGAATTTCTACCTCAATGTAATGGTAATCCAGGCCTTTGTATTCATACCCCTACTACGAGGTAGATTAATTGTAGCGCTAATGTTGATTACACCTACCTTTTCTTAATTTCGTGAATACTTTACATTACTTTATGTTTAAAATGACAACAAGAATCAGTTTGAAATGTATGCAAGAATGTATTTCGGAAAAACATACCTTTATAATTATTAATCCTTCGATCGGAGATTCTCGGAAATGCCATTGTATTCTATTGTTGTCTCGATCTCCGGTGCTCGTACGGGGCTTGCGGTAAACTAACGGCCGAACCCAATATTCGATCCTAATCCATAGATTGAAATCAATCTCGGATCGATCCCAATGCTTCGATCGATCTCCAATCTCCATTTCAATAATAAAAGTTGAAATCCAGAATCTTTTTTGTGGCCGGATTGCCCGCGATCTTTTCCCTCCCGCACGTCCAGTTTCGCGCAATTGTCATGTTTCTCGTGTGTATTTTAATGGAAATATAAATCAAATCGACAAGCGAAATAAAATTCAATAGTTTACAAAATATTTATAAAACTATTATAATACTTTATTAATTAACAAAGATGCAAACTGTGTCTGCTTTTTAATATTTTTTCAAATCTCGATGCAATAAATAGATGAAATGGAACGGAATATTTTAAAGCCATCCGTCAATTGTCAAAGTCAAATCAAAAGTCATTGTCACAAACTGTCATTGTTGTGTTGATTCATGATTGCGAAGAAACTGTCGGTCTTCTTTTATGTGAGATTATTTATTACGTTTATATATTAATATTATTTTATTTTTGCAATGGACACAGAAGTGGTGAGTTTTATCAATTGTATTGTAGTAGTATGTAATGTACCTATCAGCTACCATTGTTCCCAAATACTGTTTGCAAGAAACGTGCGTTACAGCATGTGATTTTTACTTTGTTGTATATGTACAAAAAAAGCGTAGCATAGCGTTGTAGCTAAGCTAAGCGTTTCCCGCCTTTATATAATTTTGTTAAACTAACTTTTATCTATTTTGTTTTAGATAAAGAGCAAACCTTTAACAAAAGATGAGACGAAAACTTTGCTGGAGCTCATAGAAGCCAGCAAAATTATCACGACTAAAACTACTAATGCGACAAATAACAAATTGAAAACCGAAGAATGGAGTCGCATAGCTGTGCGATTCAATGCCTCGGCAACAGTTTGTCGTCGTACACCACAGAAGCTGCGTTTAAAGTGGGAAAACCTAAAGAAGAACGCACGTAAACGCAGCACAAAAATAAGGATGAATTGCATACAGGTAATTGTATCTTTTATTTGTAAATTTAAGTTTTAACAACTGATTCAAAAATAAGTATCAGCATTTTATCTGTCACCAAAATGGGTGTTGTTGGATCCTATAAATTAGATTTAAGGTTATGTGGTGACCAAGCGGGCAAGAAATAAGCTAGAAGCAATATTACCTTTTAAGCCAAATGACTAAACAATGTTTACTCAAGACTTGAATTTTGTATTCAACGACTTGATGAGTCATTCAATCAGATGACTGCAACATGTAAAGGGTCCACTGCAATAATGATGAACGAACGTCCAAAAAAATTTAAATCTTAACGAGTAATGCCATTCGGTCACAATTGAAACAATATCTTTAAAATATATTTACAAAATTAGCAATATCGCTTATAGTTCTGTGATAAATATGTTTTTTATATTTCGGCTACACGGCTAAAACGCTCAACGTCACAGGCGTTTCCTTCAAAATAATTTATTTGTTATACCGTTCTAAATTTAAAAACCCAATTATCTTACTGAGGACATTCATTATTATTGCAGTGGAGCCTTCGTATATTAACCCTTGACTTTTGATTTCAGACTGGGGGAGGAGCTGGGGAATATATCCCTCCAGATGAAATATTAGATAGAGTAACAAGTCTGCTGGGCAGCACAGCCAGCGGATTTGAAGTGCCCTTTGGTGGTGATCGGGACATAGACTCTGGTGATGGTAGTGGTGAAGGTTTTGTTAGTGAAGAAATGTATGGTGGTGATAATAGTAACGCCAGAGTAAATGAAAATGTAATTATTTCTACATATGACCCAAAACCAGTTCAAAAGACCAGTGCTATTGTGGACCTGGAGCCTGAGATGTGCGAGGTGTTTGTGGTGCAGGAAGAGATCCCTCCTCAAAAACCTAAAAAGCTTTTATTTAATACCCCAAAAACCGGTAATTGTTATTTTCTTTATTAAATTCTTTGGTCATGTATATTAATGTGAAAATCCATATTATAGTACTTTTATGTAATGATAATTTTGATATTTCATTAGCGTGTATATAATATTTCATATATTCCATGTAGTGGCACCCCTAGTTATTAATAGTTCAACTATTGTAAAATAATGTTCTAATATGTAGGTGAAGGGCTTTTTAAATAAATATTTGTCACGTCAATCATGAAAAATGCAGTACTTTGTGAACCCATGATTTATATATTCTTATTACTTATGTTTACAGGTAAGTTTAAAAGGCAGACGGATCCCCATCCAAGCAAGATTGCTAAAGACCTTGCCGTAGCAGAGTACTTTACTGCCAAAAAAAAGTGTGTACAGGAGAAGATGGAATTTTTTGCATTAAATAATGAAAAATTAAAATAAGAAAATGAGAAACTGAAATTAGAAATAGAAAATATGAAAAATAAAGTTTAATTTAGTTAATGTTATGTAGTTTTTAGTTTTCATAATCTTTTAAAGTAGTTTAATTTTAAGTTTTGTGTATCCTTCACTTGTTATTGTATGTAAATAGCTAGCCTCTTTTGTACCTATTCAAGATATTAAATATAAACACAATTAAGTATGATAAAATGTTTTATTTAACCTAACTAAAATAGTTATTTATGAGGTCTCTTCTTTGGATAATGTCTAACTCTTCTTGCCACCTTTCTTCAATATAATCTTCAGCTGGCAGTGCGGGTACCTCAACTTCTGAGGGAACTTCTTGCAGGTTGAAATTTCTACAAATGTTGTGTAAGACTGCTGTAGGTGTGTGTAATGCATGAATGTTTGGCAGGGACAAGCGCAGAGTTAAGGCAATAACAGGGAAACGACGTTTCCAAACTCCAAATGTGCTAAAATAAAATAAAAAAAATATTGTCTTATAATCAATTCTATCAAATGTAAATTATATAATAGCATTGACAAATTGTAAAATCATTACCGTTCAACAGTATTTCTAGTTTTAATATGGGCTTCGTTGTATCTATTGTCAGCAGCTGTAGACGGATTTAGAATGGGTGTCAATAGATAAGGTCTGTTTGGATAGGCACTGTCTCCAAGCATCCATCGGTTCCCAAATTCACCAGCATCACACTGAGCTAAAAAATGTAATAATATAATATGTATTATTTATTCTAAATCGAGTTTCGATTTGGGTAATAAGGGTTCCTCGCTAACTATGGAACCTAAAAATGTTGAATTTACTTAAATTATGACTGGAACTTCTGAGAATTATTTTTTGAATGTAGTGATTGAAGGACATCATGATAATATATTATGTAGGTAGTATGACTGCCTTTACAGCAAATAAATGAATTTGAATTTTACCTCTTAGGATTGAGTTATTGAAGATGGTGGCATCATGTGCAGACCCCGGCCACCGAGCCACAACATTCATTAACCTCAAATCTGCATCACAGCCTCCTTGAACATTAATAGAAAAGTAAACTTTTCTATTTCGAAACTCTTCGCCTATTATGTGACCTAAAAATAAATAATAACTATTTATCCGTCGATCACCAATTCCAGGAAATCTTTTGTTGTCGCGACTCGCGGCCCATATGGGCCTTACGGGGCTTGAGGGATTAATTATCACATTCAATTTGATCAGCGATCATACATACATATTATAATGACTTTAATATTTGTACTTATATAATTTGATAGTGGGTGTTACTTACATAGTGATTGTATGCGAATATGGGTGCAATCTATTGCACCTAAAACACGAGGAAATCCTGTAAAATTTCTCAGCGCCATTTTGGTGGACAAAAATGTAAAAATACAATCTGGCAATTGCTGATAATATGTCCCTCACTATTCTACTTGCAGTGGATTTGGACACTCCAACAAAATCGGCTACAGATATAAGCATTGTCCCTAATGCATAAAAACGCAAAGACAATAATAATTGATGAAGCGGTGAGACTCCATAGTTTCTGCAAAAAATTTGAGTTGTAAATAACACATTATTTACCTATAAGTACCTACATGTTTAATGTATATTACCTAGTGGATACGGTTTTATTCCTAGACATAACTTACCTTGACGAGGTAACACGTATGAAAGGCATTATTTCATTTAACAATAATTCCACTGCAGGTTCAGATAACCTAAACCTAAAAGTAAAGTCAGCTTCATCGAGACTCTGCATATAGTTAATTCTTCTCATCCTACGTGAACAGCGTCTCGGGGCATCTTCTTCATCACTCGAAATCAGTATGAGATCCTCAAAATCACTACTATCACTGCTTGAGAGTATAGACAAATCCATATTTTAAACAGCAAAACCGAGAAATTCTTAAGATTGAAGATTTGGATCAAAAAACCGATCGAAAGAAACGTCAAAACTGTGAGATAGGTTATGAATACACTCGAACTGTCATTTTCAAACGGAGGGCTATCCAAAATCATAGAGCGAACCTCCCATGGATGGCTTGCAACCACAGATTGTAATTTCAATCTGTGGATACATAATTGGCACACTCAAACACAAATATGGATTCAAATATCGATCTTGGATTGGTAAAAACGGATTAAGATCGTATATTGGGCTCGGCCGTAAGTGATTACATTTTTTGTATCATCTATATCCATACTTTCATACTAATACCATAAATGTGAATGTGTGTCTGTCTGTCTGTCTGCCTGTCTGTTACCCCAATCACGCCCAAACCGCTGAACTGATTTTGCTGAAATTTGGTATGAAGATACTTTGAGTCCCGGGAAAGGACATAGGATACTTTTTGTCCCGGAAAAATGTACGATTCTCGCACGACAAACGATTTTTGGCGCAACGTAGTTGAGGCCTGCGGGCGTTTATATCTAGTCCATTTTATAAAACTTTGTTAATATACTTAATGTAAAGTAATAATTTAAACTTCGCCTTTTGTTTTATATTTTAGAATTCAACATTAGTGTTCTAAATCTAAATATAGAGTTCATAAAATTTTAGGTCTATTCACCTGTCTCAACTTGAGATTACAAAAAAAAAGTTTTGCGTCGAAAAGTCCCCGAGGGAAATATGTCGATTGTCGAAACTGAGAGTTGTTGAACTATTAATTTTTCCCCAGAAGTATAAAACGAAGCATCAGAGCATAAGTTTTCGATAGGAGTGTAATCTTAAGAGGCCGGGTACCCTTGGAATTTCTCATACAAACGTAATTCCAAAATCATTTTCTCATACGAAAATATTTAACATGTTTGAGTTATTTTTCAGTTTAAGATAGTAATTATCTAGGTTCCTACACAAAAATTTACTTCAAAATATTTTAACAAAAAATATTTTTTTTTGTTTTAAATTTTTTTTTAGTAAATTTACTACTAAATATTTAAACACTAAAAAATAGAGTAAAACACAAAAAAATATATAAATAAATAGTAAATTTACTTCAAAATATTTAAACTCTAAACATATTTTTTAGTAATAAATAGTAAATTTACTTCAAAATATTTAAACTAAAAAATATTTTTTAGTATTTAAATATTTTGTAGTAAATTTACAATTTATTTATATATTTTTTAGTGTTTTACTCTATTTTTTAGTTTAAATATTTTGAAGTAAATTTTTGTGTAGGAACCTAGGTAATTACTATCTTAAACTGAAAAATAACTCAAACATGTTAAATATTTTCGTATGAGAAAATGATTTTGGAATTACGTTTGTATGAGAAATTCCAAGAGTACCCGGCCCCTTAAGATTTTAGAAAATATTCCTAAATTTCAACTGGGTCCTTAGACAGCTTGCATTTGAACATTTCAATAGCAAAAGAAGTGTATGGAATGTTACTTAGCGCATCGACAAGTGACATGGTGCTTGCAGGTGCCGAAAAAATCGAATCGTTGGTCACGCAAAAATAAAAATTAAGTCTTCTTTTCACAAAACTGTCATTACCAAAAAATTACATTTTGTAAAAAAAGAAGATCCTATTACGCGTCTATTAGAGTTTATAATCCCAATACATAAGGTGGGTGTCAGAGATATTTCTGTCAGCCATACGTAGGGTATTATGTAAGCCCATTTAATGCTTTCTATGAACCGTTGATTAAAATCACTCCGCTAATAGGACCTATTAATATCAATAGACGTGATGAAATCATAACCTTGTTACAGGGAGATATAGAGCTGCTCCAGTTCGCAAGCAAACCGGACTTGGCTTATGACATGTGTATAACTGTCGCCCCGGACTGCATAGGGTATGGTTCAAACACCGCTGAGGGAACCAGGGAGCATGGTTCCTACGAAACCACTGAAGCAACTAGAGAGGGCTACGGTTACGAAGAATCCACGGAACCAGCAAGGGAAAGTTACGGTTCCTACCAAAGCACGGAAGCGAACAGAGAATCATACAACGCTAATATTGGCATCGTTATAACTCGCACCGAATCACCGTTTCGAAACAGAAATCGAAACCAATTCAGAAATTCGAACGACTACAGACAGCAAACTTTACGTCGAAACGAATCGCCCAACAGAATCGATTCGATTGAATACGGACGAGGAGGTCTCGTTAATCGAAATCGCCTACCTGGTAGAATCGAATCTAACTACGATTCCATTCATAGAGAAAGCGGATTAAATCGAAACCAGCCGCCGATCACGATCGAGTCGAACACAGGAAATCGTTTTAACGAAGTAAATGAATCGGGCAGCTGGGCGAATAGAGCGGCCACTGAAAGGCCGTACTGGCAGGTAGCTGAGAACTACGGATTTACCGATTCTGGTAAGTTAATGAATCTCTAATTCCATTTATGTTTAAATGTCAAATTAAACAATGACGCTTGAGTAGCTTTGGGCGATGAATACTGATTTGATAGTGTGGGGACCATAGCCATGGCTCACTTCGAATTTTATACAATGAGTGTTGTATGGCACTATGTAGCCGTCAGGTCTATCGTGTCAAACAGCCTTCATAATCCTTCGATCGTGGAAAAACGAGACACAATAGCCTTTCAATTGTTATCGCGGCCCACTTGGGCCTTACGGGAGTTGAAGCGTTAATATGTCACGAAGTAGCTTCCACATGACACGATATACTTAGCTGTCTTACGTCTGTCTCACACATAAAGTTAATATACCTATCGGAATAGAGAAACAATCCCGAGCTGTCAAGCTTAACCAAAATTTGATTTACATCTGTGTATACAAATATGTTTACGTGTGCGTGTCAGTGATGTACAAACATCTTGTAATTCGACAAAAAAGATTGTAAACATAATAAAATGGGATAAAATAAAACTGCATAGATATATAATAAAATTGTAATTTTGAAGTAAAATGTGACTTTTCTTCAAAATGCTTGCTACATAATTAAGTATGCATGAATTTTTCTTCAGAGTCCAGTTTGGACGGTTAATTATTTTAAGCCATGAATTTCTGGTATTCAGGTCAGCAGGAAATCTGAAAAATTGGCCAAGTGTAAGTCGGACTCGCGCATGAAGGGTGACCGGTTTCAACCGGGCATTTTCTAAAACCCGGTACGATACGACACGACATGTCATGACACGATTCGACACGACAGGTTACGTCACGTGACATCAGTACACGACACGACACGACTTCACTAGACCCTATTAATTTTCAATTCACTCTCAATGAGCCCTTTTATTTGATGCCCATCTTGCAGAAGTGCTTTCGACTATTCCCCTATCTTGGATGAGCAGCCATATTGGATGTAGAATGACATTACATATGTGGAAATTTCAGAAGTCTATTACTATAGTGGTTCTTGTTATACAGCCTGAAGACAGACAGACGGACGGACGGATGGACAGACGGACAGGCAACGAAGTCTTAGTAGTAGAGCGGGCTGCGGGACCCCACTTTTTACCCTTTGGGTGCGGAACCTTAAAAACGATAAATTATGTATGATAGTATATTAATATACTTAAACTAATTATAAACTACGGATGAGTATGTTATCATTTCAACATTCCTAGATAATTAGTATACTTAACTAAAAAATATTTTCATATCGATACAACTTATCGATAACTTGATGCAGCCCTAGTGTAAAATAGATGAAAATTGTGTACACAAAATATCCTTAAATTGTGCACCATGGCTAGTCAAGTTATGTTTTCCATATAATGAACTATTTAAAGAAGTGAATTATCATAACCAATACCAATAACTCGTAGGGAATTGGCAAAAATAAACTTAAAACTAGGTCCTGTCGATGTAGAATAATTCACCTGTGAAATGAATATTTGTCCGGGTTTTTTCGATGTGTGGATCCAGAATCATTCCACAAACATTTAACCGTGTTTCTAGAGCAGTATTTTTAAAAATTATTCATTATTTAACTTAAAATCACAATTTTTCTGAGAGCCCAAATTGACAAAGATCGGCCCAGGGTCAGACAGACTGTCAAACAGATGAAAAAAAACTATGCAACCTCAAATCACGCTTCTCTTTCTAGCACGCAGTGTTACTGATAATGACATCTCGCTTGCTCAGGCCTTTGTTTCTCTATTCCGATAGGTATATTAACTTTATGGTCTCACACGACATTTGACACGCTAGACCTGACGGCTACATAGCGCCCATAGAACCCTCATTTGGTTTAAATTGGTAAAAAGATGCAAGAACTGTAGTAATTTTTAAATTTAATTGATGAAAGTTTTTATTTTTCAAGATATTTAACGCAGCATGTTGCTTTGTTTGTTATAATAACACGTCTTGTAACCAAACTTTGTGCTATCTCGTTTTTATGTAGTAACCAATGTGTTTCTAAAATACTAGAGTGGCAACGTCTTACAAACGATTCTCAGAAATGCGTAACCACTTGATAGCCCAAAAGACAATGTCACTTCATAATGTTATTATGTCATTATGTATGGCAGATATGCCTGCAGGCATCTTCAAAGTGGTGACGCGTTGCTGTCGTAAACTGCCAATCTAGTTACGTTAGTAACATACAATATCATTGGTAGTAACAGTCATAGTTTGCTCGCTATGGAAGACGAGATTTCTAAAGATATCCCGAGGAAAATATAAAAACATTGGGCTTTATGCTTTCACGGAAGTTAAGCACTATTTTGTTCACCTTTGCAACTTGATACCTCCCAAAGTAACTTCAATCAAAACTCCATAGTCGATGATCGTCGATCGTTAAGAATAAGAACTTTTGTTTTCGTTCTTAAGGTCTTTAAGCAAAGAGGATGTAAGCTGTATACTACGTAACAGTCTTTAAGGGGCACGTATAGAAAAACTTATAGCTTAAAAATATAAAATATCGAAAGTATATTTGTGTACTAACCCACAATTTTTGTTGAAATATGAATGCATTCTTGTTTTAAACGATCTAAAGAACATAACTGCATTCATAACTCAACACAAAATTTTTGTGTGGGTTAGTATCCAAATGCTTAACAGCGTCCTATTATCCTTATGTATTTAAATTGATTTTCCTTAACATTCTGTACAACTAGACAAATAATATAATTAGACCGACTTTCCCAATTTCCCGCAAGCAAAATTTGTATACCTCGCAATTTTTCCTTCCTTGTGTAAACAATAATTTCAACATTTGTTTTGTTAGACAAACAATCCGTTTACAACAAAGTCCCTCGTGTGTTGACCTTTTTCAACTTTTATGTTTACAATCAGAATTTCATTCAATTTACGACATTGCTTAGCGAAAATATTGTTTGTAAAAATGTTTACATTAAATATACCGATTATATTAAATTATGAAAGTACTTTGTTGGAAAACAATAAATAGATTTGGATGTCCTTACTATTTTATTCACAGCTTAATTTTTTATGTGTAAATGGTTAAAGATAGTAATATTATAATTACCAAGTACTGTTTTATCATACAAACATTTATCTCAACTATTAGTGTACCTAGGGTTAAGACATTATACTATCCAGTTTATTGAAGCCCCCTAAACGTATCGAGTGCCGAGCGTGATTATAGAGCCACATAGAGCTGGAAATCGAACACACGAGTGACGAACAAAATCTCAATATCAAATACGAAATCGAAGCGTGTGTTTGGTTTTCATCTGTATAGTATAAATCAAAAGTTCTCATCAGTGCTCTAACTGGAACGAACGAAGTCCCTTATCGCGCGTTCGGCGTTGGGAAAGGAGGCTTTTTTTAGTACCAGTGAAGTAGGGGCAGATGGCGTTGATAAGTATATTGAGTGGTACTTAGTATTCCTGTGCGTCAACTAGATGGCGTTTTTGAGAATAAACAGCGGTATCTACCGGACGTTTAAAAACATTTTATTACAATTATTCCACTAGTGTCGTTGTTAGTATTCATGGGCGTCAATAGATGGCGTTTTTTTTAACTTCGTTCCATCCGGGTGTCCCTTGACACCTCTCATTTTTTTCTTCTGTCTGGATTCCGCACAACATGACCTAACCTATGTAAGAATATAACATTACTCTTTCAGACGAAAACTCCATATTCGGTCGATTCACGGACAACGACGAAGTTCTATCAACGCTCTCCAATGTCGAGGTCACACCCACCACGCCAGCACTCACCACCACCGTGAGTACCATCGAGGAAATTGATTCGGATCATGTCAATTCAATGTTAGCTGTGAATTGTGATCGGTCCATCCCGACCGATGGACCGATCACCACGTAGGTAAACCACGTAGGTCCCCCATCTGCCTAGGAATTAAGGGCTGGTTTACACGTATTAAGTAGATAAGTAGTAACTAAATTTTAACTTAATTTGAAGTGTCTGCCGGAAATATGTTAAGTGACAAGCCCCGCCTGCCAACCTTACAGAAAATAGTCAAAATTCTAATTTCCTTGTTTAGTGCTTAACTAAATTTTAACTTAGTACTTGCTACTAAATTTTGTGTTTACATGCAATAAGTAACTTAAAATTTAGCTAAAGTTTAGTTAACTACTTATCTACTTAATACGTGTAAACCAGCCATAGCTTCTTTCATAAGTAAGTACATAAGTACATAAGTCCACAATACGACTACCTACAAACCACAAGGCGAGGCGCAGAACTTGACAATAATTAGCAACCTTTGTATGTGTGCCTTGTGGTTCAGACTATAAGTTACTTATCTACTTTCCTTCAAATAATAGATCTATACTTTTCTACACAAACATTATAGAGTTGAAAAGTTTGTATAAATGTGAGTGGTTGACCAAAAAGGGACCTGAAGGGTTGGAAACGGTTTTTTTTATTTTTTTTATTTTTTTAATCCGTGGTCTTTTAGCTTTGTTTGGTCTAACTAGAATATTTTAAGGTGCCGTAGTTTTTTTTATGATTTTTTTTGTGAACCGCGCACGAGTCGTAACTTGTTTCTATACGAAACTTCAAACGCGATTTACTCAAAATCAAATTATTTACTTACCTTCTTTTATTTTTTTATTTTTTAATCCGTGGTCTTTTAGCTTTCTTTTGGTCTAACCAGAATATTTTAAGGTGCCCTAGTTTTTTTTTATGAATTTTTGTGTGAACCGCGCACGAGTCGAAACACGAAACTTCAAACGCATTTTACTCAAAATCAAATTATTTACCTTCAGGTCCCTTTTTGGTCAACCACTCACAAATATTAAATGTGCTAATAGTCATACGAACTACGAAACCGTTTTTTTTTTTTGTTATTTGCCTTACATTACTTTATATTTTATATAAGTATTTGAAAAATATCAGTTAAACTAAAAATTACAACTAGCATCTACTTGCCACTGCAGCTTTTCATAGAATTTCCTATCAAAATAAAATTTTATTTTTAACTTATATTTAGATACAAAAATTGTAAAAATCAGTAAAGAAATGTAGATAACATTTATTTAACCTGGTAACCTACTTATGGGATTCCATTACTTGCATTTACCGACACTCTCGAGATGTGCGTACGAAATTACATTTAGTAATACGTTTAATATAATATTATAGACGAGTCATGTGGAGACAAAAAATGTCCACACATAAACTGCCCCACTCTACCCCAAAAGAATTAAGTGTATGCTTGATATTACATGCTGCTATCATTATGTGGTGTTGCTATCTCTTGCACGAACGTATTGTTTATCAATTGATTTTCGTCCTAGCCAGGGGCACCGACGCTGCGGGTACCTGGGGCACAACCATCAGCTGTTAAAAGCGAAAAGAATATGTGTCTAGAAAGATAGCAATAGTCACATTTTAGAAATGGGATTTAATTCTTTAATATCAGGCTTAATCAGTTATCAAGAACTCAGTTGACAGGCATTAGTTCACTTCAAGCATCTGTCTTCTCGTGATTAGCCACTTTATTAAGTCAGTCATCTTATGAGCATGATAATTTCCAAACGATGTACCGACTGGTCGTAGCCCATCCTTAGTTTTGAAATCATTTACACATTAGGGCGCTGAAAGCACACTGTGAACCGCAGCAGCTGTGGAGGCAATCTATATTTTGTTGCATTTTTACAACATCATGCTAAAATATTGGATCACGGGTGGAAACAAAACGTTACGATTTTATGCAACAGGCTCTCGCTTATTGCATGTTATTGCAGTGATTTGAAGAATATTATACTTAAGTTTAATTAAGTATAAAATGTGTAACACATCTTACAATATTATGTTTATTAGATTTTAGCCTTTATAAATATTTCCATAATACAAGTTATTACACCTTAATGTCGAATTTCAAATTGTTTCTTACCAATACCGAAATATACGTTTTCGGTTTTAAACTCATATATAATGGCCGTTTACATTATACCAAACCAGTGATCCAACCCAGCGCTAGGTTGGGTCACTGGATTGCAATAATGTAAACTCGCTATTATTATTATTTTAATTATTTAGAAATTTATTTTTTTATTTATTTAGATATTTATTTAGGTTACATGTGAGATTGTGAAAATCGTCTTCAATTCTTAGATCTATAACATTTCAGATGCGACGTATCGAAGAAGAGTCTCTCTTCACGACGGAGTCATCATACACTTTCGTCACCACAGGGGACTCGGATTGGCTCACACATCCACCAGAATACGAGGTAAGATTGTAATTAAACTCACCTTTTTAGCTTGTGTAATTATTTAACTTTATAGGAATAATAGGCATAATAGTCAAACTGGCGAGAACTTATTTTCCTTAAGAAAGCGAATAAAGCAAAAAATCAAACATCGTCCTTCTCTCTTCACACAGTCTTTCATATGCCAGGTGAAAAAAACGACGCGGAATCAGCGCCAAGTTAGTTTTTTCTTAATAACTCCATAAATATACAACATTTATATACGGCCCCTAACAAATAAAGTGTAGTAACTATGTTTCAAAAATTAAACAATTCGTAGCTTTAAATCAAGTATATGAATTAAAGTATCATCTATTTTGCTTTAGTAGCCCCATAAAATATAACAGTACTTTTCAAAATTAAAATTTAACACACGGAATACAAAGTTTTGTAGAACACTCTCCAGAAATATAAACGGTGGTGTAATTTGTATCACAGTCGTCAGAGTGCGATACAATTTACAAATTGAAAGTGTTGCTTTGAATATGCCACGCTTTTAGTTCACAATGGCAATATCAATTCTTTCACCAAAGCACTCCGATTGATGGATGAAAAACCTCACAAAGGCAATGGTATTTGGGTAAGTTATGTATCGATACCACAAACATTATGATAGATTTTCTGTCTAAAAAGTCAAACGTGGGGAGTCCCAGGGAGTCACCCACGTTAGGCCATGATGGAATACGCCTCTCTACGATTACGAATATGACTACGACATGCACAATATTATTCGTCAATCCATACTAATATTACAAATTAGAAAGTGTCTCTGTCTGCCTGTCTGTTACCTCTTCACGCCCAAATCGTTGAATCGAAATTTTGCTGAGTATAAGGATTATTGTAGTCCCGTGAAAGAATATAATGTATGGTTTCCGCACGATAAACGAATTTTGGTGCAACGGAGTTGGGGTTCTTAACTAGTCTTAGATAATAGTATTTTAAAAAGATAAAACCGTCTTCAAATTTTTGTATATAATTAAGAATTAGAATTCCCTATCTCAAAAACTGCTGAACCGATTTTGATGAAACTTGCAGTATTCCCTAAGTTGAACAATACCTAGTACAATAAAAAAATCACTAAAATCAGACTTGTGGTTCCGGAGAAATGCGTGCACAAACATAAAAACATGCATACATACATACATACATACACTTTTGAAATTTGGCACATTTGTTCAGAAGCTGTCATAGATTAACATATACAAAAACTGGGACTGCCCAGATCGATTTCAATGGAACTGAACTGGGAATGCCCAGTTCAATTCGACGCGTATGTATGTAATATTTCCAGAACTGTCTGGAAATATTACATACATACGCGTCGAATTGATAACCTCCTTTTCTTGAAGTCGGTTAATAAATATGCGTCTCTACAAGTTCGTAATCGCTTGTTGGTCTATCACGAACCAATGCGAAGACCTTTACGTCTCATTTCATCATTTACGAAGTCGATATGGAAACAGCCTTACACTTAAACCTTTTTTTCAGGGCAACACCTCTATCTACGACAATACAGACACGTACTACGACTACGGGTCGGGCACGTACATGGGGCCACGGGGCTACCCCGGGCCCCCCGGTCAGCCTGGCCCCAGGGGCCCCAAGGGCGACCCGGGGAAACCCGGCCTGGAGGGACAGCAGGGCTTCCCGGGACCCCCGGGACACGTCTTTGTGGTACCTGTAAGTATTAATATTGTATTTCGAAGGAATTGAAGTTGAACTTCTTTATGTGCGTTTATAATTTATAGCTGTGTCGCAACATGATTTGGTCTTAAAAACCCAATTGCACCAACTCGAGGTTAACTGTGGTAAATAGTCATGCCTTTTTTATAAGTATGAGACACAAGAGCTATTACATTGAATTTAACCCGGGCTTAACCTTAACCCAAACTGGTGGAAGTGTACCAAAATCATTGTTTCTAAATTATGAAGGAAGTCGGGTTTCCGCCATAGATTCTCTAAAATTCTCCACTTAGCTTGCTGTTAGGAGATTCTGTAACTGCTTAGCTTAAGTCTATCTTAAAAGTAATCTTTGATTCGTCGAACTTTACTTTATTACAATAAAACAGATAGCTACAATATTTTTGTAAGTAGCTTTTTAAAAGACGCTTTGTCTTGACCTATGCGCTCACGAAAATATAATTCTTGAGACACTACGTAAATCGTCTTATCTGTACAATTTAGTGACATCACAATAGACAGAACAAACCAGTAGGCCGACTTCAAACAAACTGGCTAATCGGCGCGAGCACCGCTGCTGTTCGCTGTAAGCATGCTACGATTTACGAACGGCTGAGCAACGCAGTGTCAACAGTCAAACGTATTAATTTCGAGAACACTTCTAAGGGCCAATTCAGACCGCAACGCGACGCGTAGATGTATTTCTAAATTTGTATAGATATGACAGATTTCAATTGCATGAGACGTCATGCAAGTCTGTCAACTCAATTCAAAAATGCATCAGCGTGTCAGCGCTCTGAATTGACCCTAAGTCGGCCTACTGGTTCGTCATCTCCATTGTGGTGACATTATGCACGTGGCACTCACCTGTACATAAATTCAAATGTCTAGATAAATAAGCAGCGTAATTGTGTCAAGGACTGCCAAGTGGGTCGGAAATCTCGGTATCGTCGGTAAAAAATTGCCCGAGAAATATCGAGTTACTGCAATGCTTATTGGAAAATATTCAACGTTACTCTGTCGCACTCAGAGTGGAACTTTAAATGTAATTAATTTAAAATTTTGACATAAGCCTCATACAATATCTGTCAAACTCTTCATTATATTGAAAGTTAATCACTTATAATACCACAAGAGCTTCAAAATTATCGGGTAATTCCCGATAGGTTCGTTGCAAACAAATGAAGGATTCAAGTTTTTCAGGTTAAAAAATCACGAGCGCGAAGCGCGAGTGATTTTTCCTGAAAAACTTGACGACTTTATTTGTTTGCAGGGAACCTTGAGGGAAATGCCAGATAATTTTGAAGCTCGTGTGGTATTCGGGGGATTATTTTTCCGTCCCAAATGTCGGCCAATAGAATTGCACCATGAGACGAAATGTACAGTTAACAAATAAGAATTTGTACCTTCCTTATAGTCTTCTCCATCCATTTTCTTCATATTGTAAGCGTAATCTTTCATAATGTTTGCCAATTGCGCTTCACTCGTTTCAGCACTCAATGTGTATTCCCTCTCAGTACAAAAAGTAGTAAAT
The DNA here is from genome assembly GCA_963422495.1 of Polyommatus iphigenia. Classification (NCBI taxonomy): domain Eukaryota; kingdom Metazoa; phylum Arthropoda; class Insecta; order Lepidoptera; family Lycaenidae; genus Polyommatus; species Polyommatus iphigenia. The sequence goes on along the minus strand of OY730184.1, from coordinate 29,625,600 downwards.
TGGTTCCAAACTGTTTTTTTTGCCTTCTCCGTATTAATGGGAACATTTCCTTTGACTTTTTTATCGATGGTGGACAGAGAACAAACTCCAAATCGACTCATTTTCATGCAAAATCTCCAATTTTCACAATTGAATTCAACCTGTCAGTTTGACGTGTGGTTAATTTGACTGGATCATGTTTTGTTTTTTATATATAGCAACGACCAGAGAAAATTTTCAAAAAATTATCAGTATAATACCATGTAGGTTGTACCACGTGACGTCGAATGGTGCAATTCTATTGGTCGATATTTGGGTCGGAAAAATAATCAGTATAATACCATGTAGGTTGTACCACGTGACGTCGAATGGTGCAATTCTATTGGTCGATATTTGGGTCGGAAAAATAATCAGTATAATACCATGTAGGTTGTACCACGTGACGTCGAATGGTGCAATTCTATTGGTCGATATTTGGGTCGGAAAAATAATCAGTATAATACCATGTAGGTTGTACCACGTGACGTCGAATGGTGCAATTCTATTGGTCGATATTTGGGTCGGAAAAATAATCAGTATAATACCATGTAGGTTGTACCACGTGACGTCGAATGGTGCAATTCTATTGGTCGATATTTGGGTCGGAAAAATAATCAGTATAATACCATGTAGGTTGTACCACGTGACGTCGAATGGTGCAATTCTATTGGTCGATATTTGGGTCGGAAAAATAATCAGTATAATACCATGTAGGTTGTACCACGTGACGTCGAATGGTGCAATTCTATTGGTCGATATTTGGGTCGGAAAAATAATCAGTATAATACCATGTAGGTTGTACCACGTGACGTCGAATGGTGCAATTCTATTGGTCGATATTTGGGTCGGAAAAATAATCAGTATAATACCATGTAGGTTGTACCACGTGACGTCGAATGGTGCAATTCTATTGGTCGATATTTGGGTCGGAAAAATAATCAGTATAATACCATGTAGGTTGTACCACGTGACGTCGAATGGTGCAATTCTATTGGTCGATATTTGGGTCGGAAAAATAATCAGTATAATACCATGTAGGTTGTACCACGTGACGTCGAATGGTGCAATTCTATTGGTCGATATTTGGGTCGGAAAAATAATCATAATTAAATGTCTCTTAGTGCGGCAGTAAATCCATACAAAGTTATAGAGATAGTACCTGCCCTGAGGCTGTACACTGAACATGCTAGAGCTATTTATTTCATAATTAAATGTCTCTTAGTGCGGCAGTAAATCCATACAAAGTTATAGAGATAGTACCTGCCCTGAGGCTGTACACTGAACATGCTAGAGCTATTTATTTCATAATTAAATGTCTCTTAGTGCGGCAGTAAATCCATACAAAGTTATAAAGATAGTACCTGCCCTGAGGCTGTACACTGAACATGCTAGAGCTATTTATTTCATAATTAAATGTCTCTTAGTGCGGCAGTAAATCCATACAAAGTTATAGAGATAGTACCTGCCCTGAGGCTGTACACTGAACATGCTAGAGCTATTTATTTCATAATTAAATGTCTCTTAGTGCGGCAGTAAATCCATACAAAGTTATAGAGATAGTACCTGCCCTGAGGCTGTACACTGAACATGCTAGAGCTATTTATTTCATAATTAAATGTCTCTTAGTGCGGCAGTAAATCCATACAAAGTTATAGAGATAGTACCTGCCCTGAGGCTGTACACTGAACATGCTAGAGCTATTTATTTCATAATTAAATGTCTCTTAGTGCGGCAGTAAATCCATACAAAGTTATAGAGATAGTACCTGCCCTGAGGCTGTACACTGAACATGCTAGAGCTATTTATTTCATAATTAAATGTCTCTTAGTGCGGCAGTAAATCCATACAAAGTTATAGAGATAGTACCTGCCCTGAGGCTGTACACTGAACATGCTAGAGCTATTTATTTCATAATTAAATGTCTCTTAGTGCGGCAGTAAATCCATACAAAGTTATAGAGATAGTACCTGCCCTGAGGCTGTACACTGAACATGCTAGAGCTATTTATTTCATAATTAAATGTCTCTTAGTGCGGCAGTAAATCCATACAAAGTTATAGAGATAGTACCTGCCCTGAGGCTGTACACTGAACATGCTAGAGCTATTTATTTCATAATTAAATGTCTCTTAGTGCGGCAGTAAATCCATACAAAGTTATAGAGATAGTACCTGCCCTGAGGCTGTACACTGAACATGCTAGAGCTATTTATTTCATAATTAAATGTCTCTTAGTGCGGCAGTAAATCCATACAAAGTTATAAAGATAGTACCTGCCCTGAGGCTGTACACTGAACATGCTAGAGCTATTTATTTCATAATTAAATGTCTCTTAGTGCGGCAGTAAATCCATACAAAGTTATAAAGATAGTACCTGCCCTGAGGCTGTACACTGAACATGCTAGAGCTATTTATTTCATAATTAAATGTCTCTTAGTGCGGCAGTAAATCCATACAAAGTTATAAAGATAGTACCTGCCCTGAGGCTGTACACTGAACATGCTAGAGCTATTTATTTCATAATTAAATGTCTCTTAGTGCGGCAGTAAATCCATACAAAGTTATAGAGATAGTACCTGCCCTGAGGCTGTACACTGAACATGCTAGAGCTATTTATTTCATAATTAAATGTCTCTTAGTGCGGCAGTAAATCCATACAAAGTTATAAAGATAGTACCTGCCCTGAGGCTGTACACTGAACATGCTAGAGCTATTTATTTCATAATTAAATGTCTCTTAGTGCGGCAGTAAATCCATACAAAGTTATAAAGATAGTACCTGCCCTGAGGCTGTACACTGAACATGCTAGAGCTATTTATTTCATAATTAAATGTCTCTTAGTGCGGCAGTAAATCCATACAAAGTTATAAAGATAGTACCTGCCCTGAGGCTGTACACTGAACATGCTAGAGCTATTTATTTCATAATTAAATGTCTCTTAGTGCGGCAGTAAATCCATACAAAGTTATAGAGATAGTACCTGCCCTGAGGCTGTACACTGAACATGCTAGAGCTATTTATTTCATAATTAAATGTCTCTTAGTGCGGCAGTAAATCCATACAAAGTTATAAAGATAGTACCTGCCCTGAGGCTGTACACTGAACATGCTAGAGCTATTTATTTCATAATTAAATGTCTCTTAGTGCGGCAGTAAATCCATACAAAGTTATAAAGATAGTACCTGCCCTGAGGCTGTACACTGAACATGCTAGAGCTATTTATTTCATAATTAAATGTCTCTTAGTGCGGCAGTAAATCCATACAAAGTTATAGAGATAGTACCTGCCCTGAGGCTGTACACTGAACATGCTAGAGCTATTTATTTCATAATTAAATGTCTCTTAGTGCGGCAGTAAATCCATACAAAGTTATAGAGATAGTACCTGCCCTGAGGCTGTACACTGAACATGCTAGAGCTATTTATTTCATAATTAAATGTCTCTTAGTGCGGCAGTAAATCCATACAAAGTTATAAAGATAGTACCTGCCCTGAGGCTGTACACTGAACATGCTAGAGCTATTTATTTCATAATTAAATGTCTCTTAGTGCGGCAGTAAATCCATACAAAGTTATAGAGATAGTACCTGCCCTGAGGCTGTACACTGAACATGCTAGAGCTATTTATTTCATAATTAAATGTCTCTTAGTGCGGCAGTAAATCCATACAAAGTTATAGAGATAGTACCTGCCCTGAGGCTGTACACTGAACATGCTAGAGCTATTTATTTCATAATTAAATGTCTCTTAGTGCGGCAGTAAATCCATACAAAGTTATAGAGATAGTACCTGCCCTGAGGCTGTACACTGAACATGCTAGAGCTATTTATTTCATAATTAAATGTCTCTTAGTGCGGCAGTAAATCCATACAAAGTTATAGAGATAGTACCTGCCCTGAGGCTGTACACTGAACATGCTAGAGCTATTTATTTCATAATTAAATGTCTCTTAGTGCGGCAGTAAATCCATACAAAGTTATAGAGATAGTACCTGCCCTGAGGCTGTACACTGAACATGCTAGAGCTATTTATTTCATAATTAAATGTCTCTTAGTGCGGCAGTAAATCCATACAAAGTTATAAAGATAGTACCTGCCCTGAGGCTGTACACTGAACATGCTAGAGCTATTTATTTCGAGACACCCATAAAAGTAGGCGTTAAAAATTTCAGTGTTGTCTAGTAATCTAGTTAAAAAAAACTTCTATTTTTTTATTGACACCTTTATTTGTATTGGACCAGTACTTTGGCCGCTACAAAAGCACTAGAACTACCAAAATTACCCTTTATACCCTTCCTTTTGACTTTGCCAAGTTGTTAGAGAACTATTTTCTCCTTTAGACATATTCAATACTAGATGACGCCCGCAACTTCGTTGCGCTAAAATTCGCTTATCGCGCGGAATCCTGACTTTTTCCGGTATAAAAAGTATCCTATGTCCTTTTCCGGGACTCAAAGTATCTCCATACCTAGCAAAATCCGTTCAGCGGTTTGGGCGTGAAAAGGTAACATACAGACAGACAGGCACATTTTCGCATTTATAATACTAGAAAAGTATGGATCATGACATCATGCTAGAAAAGCATAACATGGCTTTAACACTGCAACCTCCATACAAAACATTCGTATTATGAATAGAAGTTTCCAGAATAAACATCGGACACCAAGGTTGTGTTGCAGGCATTTGAATGTGGGTTAACGGCATCGTAAATTTTACAGCGGCCATTCCGACTGACCGCTGACATATAGCTTGTTATAGCTCGCTCAAAGAATCCATGCATATCATTTTACTAGTACGTAATGTTATACTAGTGTATAGTTGATAATGTCAACCTAAAGTTAGCTTTAAGCTTATAAAGAGCATTTTTTTTAGAAATTCATTTTAGTACGCCCGACATCCATACTAATAAATATCTGCGAAAATGTATTTGTCTGTCTGTCTGTTACCTCTTCACGTCCAAATCGCGTACAAAGTTTGAGTTCAGAGAAAGGACAATAATTATTTTTCCGGAATAATGTAAGGCGCGCGTTAAACGAATTTTGGCGCAACGGAGTTGCGGGCGTCATCTAGTTTAATACGTTTGTAAGGTCTCCACTATTTGAAACTACTTACACTCAAAACTGAAAAACAGGTTCCGTTTCTAAAATATGAATATAAAAAACTTTTTTTACTTTAGAGATCACAGCCACGTTTTCCCACAAGAAAACACCACAAAGCCACATTAACCTTTTTGGTTATGGAAATATGAGCCAAATTTAAAAGATATCGTGTGTTTTTACAGCTAACACAGGCTGGCAATGAGAAGGGGCCTGACGCTCAGTCTGAGGCGTTACGGCAGATTCTAACACAACACATGGTGAGAATATCTAAATTATCTACTATTTTAATGTACTTTAAACTTCACATAATGTATTTTTATCACTCCAAATAACTTCACATTAAGCTATGTTTTTTATTTAACCCAATCAAGCCCCGTACAAGCACCGTGCTCGCGACAACAATAGAAAGGCTATATTGTGTCTCGTTTTTCCACGATCGAGGCATTCCTTCGATCGCGGATTCTTGGAAATCTATTGTTATTCTATTGTTGTCGCGGTCGCCGGTGGCCTTATAAGGTTAAAATTAAATAAATAATCCATGAATTTGCAATATCTTTAAAATATAATATTGTTAATGCTGATTTTAACCAAGCAAATAATTTCAATAAAACCAAATCAAATAACTTAGCCAGTAAGTTCAATGAAGTGATGGTCAAAATGGAATACACAAGATAGTTGAAATGAAATGAAATGAAATGAATATAAGGGAAAAGACCTAATGCTAGACACTGAACTAATAGATGACACTTATGACAAAAATACCATAAAAATAAGAATTACTCTAATTATTTCTCACAACTGTAAATTTTATAAGCTTCTCAAGCTATCTGTTGAATCGAAAAAATATATTAGAGACGCCTTCGGGAACAAAATTTTAAAATGGGATCAGTTTTCGTAAATAATATGACCGCGTCAACACGCGCTCGGCAATTTCTTAGCAAATAGGTTAAGGAAGGCGAAATTTTGCACGTAAGTTTTGAATACATTTATTTGATTTTTATAATTTCTATTGATTTCATTGGATTAATGGTCATGTTGTATATGTTACTGTAAAAGCTCGAACTGCAGTAAATCCTAAGATTTTCTAGTAAAACCTAAGATCTACCAATTCCTAATGGTAAATGTCCGAAAAGGTTTACGATACGAACTTTTACCACCATATAGTTGGTAAATCTTAGGATTTACGTTAATGGCATGGTATATGTTGAAAAAAACCGGCCAAGTGAGAGTCGGACTCGCGCATGAAGGGTTCCATACCGTTTGTTTTTGGTACAGAAGGCCCTTAATCCTTCGATCGTGGATTCTTGGAAATCTATTGTTATTCTATTGTTGTCGCGATCACCGATGATCTTATGGGGCTTGATAGGTTAAATCTTTATTTTATTTTAATATTATTAAATAAATAATAAATATAAATAATTAAAGTGGTATTAACCGTGGAAGAGCCATGCTTCGGCACGAATGGGCCGGCTCGACCGGAGAAATACCACGGTCTCACAGAAAACCGGCGTGAAAAAGTTGCGCTGTGTCATATAAAATAACTATATTTGTGTAATACCTGTTTTGTCTAATAGTTCATTAAGGTAAATAATTAAGAATTACTCATTGTTTTATTCCTAAAACCAACATTTATCAGTTGACAGTAGTAAAACCTAACATATACCGAATTTTATTGGTAAATGTTCGAAAAAATCGTCGTAGTATTAAAAATACTTACATTTACCAACTCGTGTCGGTAAATCCTAAGATTTACTCTTAAATCTTAAGCTTTACCGAAGTTTGAGCTTTTACAGTAACATATACACTAATAATTAATGTTTATTTAAGATTTTTTATCCATTTTTCCTAACAATATAAAGGGTGTCTACTATTAGTTCTTGAAAATGTAAAAAATCTAATAGATGACATGGATCTCATCTTTGAGTTTTGCAATACATACTAAAGTTATTTTGTACTTTATTCTACTGCAAAAATCATCACTATTCTCTGAAAATATAATTCTATTAACAATCTAAGAACTTAGAACTGCTGCACCTAAAAATGGACATGGTGTCTAATATTAGACCTTGTACTGATCTAAAAATCGATTGCTTTAGTTTTTTAGCAGTAAAAAGAAGAAAAAGGAGAGCTGAGAAAAGAAAGAAGAAAAAAGAAGAGGCAAAAGAAGCATGGAGGCTAAAGACTGAAAATAAATTTGCTAGGAAAAAAATATGAAAAATAAAAATAAAAGGAAAGATAGTTTCAGCATGGAAGAAGAATGGATAGAATCTGGAGACAACGTGGATAATATTTCTGATGCATGTAGTTACTATGATGAAGTAAATGAAATCTTTTGAAAAATGGCAAATAAAAACCTAATAATAGGAAAAATGTAAAATGTAATGTAATGTTCTATGTCAACTATTAGTTCATATTGGTGTCTACTATTAGTGATGTTCGTTTTTTGTGATGTCATCTATTAGTACTTATGACTAAGTTTACAAAAAAATATATATATTTTTTAATTGATTTGTCAGAGAATAATTATAATAGTTTTATTTTGTAAGAGTTACTGAAGACATGGAAGAAGTTATCAAACCTTTATTTTCATAAATATATATTTTATAACATTCAAATGTTTCATGTTTCCTTAAAGTGTCTGCCATTAGGTCTTTTCCCTTACTTTATTGTGAACATCGCAGTAATTACAAACACACGCATAAAATAAAAGTTTTTGTTAAATACTTTTAAGAATAAAAGTTTTTAACAAAAACTTTTATTATTAGAATAGTATAAAAGTTTTTGTTAAAATAAAATAAAAATCTAAGTTGAAATATTTTTGAAAAAGAAAATCATAGGCATAACTAATCTACACCTCTATACGATTACAATTACTTAATGTTATTATAATATTATATCATGATGAGTTCTAGAATCTTTACAATTATCACTACCACACTAATTACATGTTACATGCTTAGGCTTACCTATTTATCATAACATACCCGGGTTCCGTAATACAATTTACCGTGTACTGTGTAGGCGGCGATGCGGGGCGCTGAAGGGCCGATGGGTCTGACGGGCCCGCCCGGCCCCGAGGGCGACACCGGGCCCGAGGGGCCCAAGGGCGAACAGGGTGACCAGGGCGAGCCGGTAAGTTGGATTTTGCCATTACTATAGTAAGTTTTTTAGCTGTAATGGTCAATGCAGACCGCAACGCGACGCGTAGATATGCATTTCTAAATTTGTATGGATTTGACAGATTTGCACGACGTCTCACGCAATTGAAATCTGTCAATTCAGTACTTAAGAAATGCGGTCTGACTTGACCCTAAGGGTAAAGCAAACTTGTGCCGCATACAAATATTGCATAATGAAATGATCTGTACGAAGTAGTAGGCAAAAATAGTATTTTACAATACCTATTCATATAAAAATATTTTGGTTTTGTTTTACCTGACAATAAAAATTATGCCAGTGGTATATTTATTTTAGTTGCATGCAAAATTATATTTGGCTAAGGTTACATTTTACAGTATGACGCTGTTTTCTCTGATTTGCCTCGTCTTTATAATCTGTATAAAACATATAACTCAAGGTGTCGTTGTATGTACTGTATCGGCCAAAGTGAATATATAATCACTACGTTAAACTGGCCATTATCACTTTGCATACCTGTTAATTTAAAAGTTATTTTCATATAAAAATATTTATATTATTCTTGTTTAAATTGCTACTTCGTTGTGTTTATGGAAATTCATGCCGGTGTTTATATTTATTAAGTTGGATGAGATTTTACCTTTTAGGATAAATGAGATGTAAACAAACTGAGGTAAAAATAATTTTCAGGGCCCCCCGGGGCTGCGGGGCCTCCAGGGGCCACCGGGGCGACTGGGGCGGCGGGGCCACGCCGGGCGAGACGGGGAACGGGGTTTTCCCGGGCCAACCGGGGCTAAAGGAGAGCAGGGCTACCCGGGACAAATGGGGATGCCGGGAGACAAGGGCGAGCGAGGCACGCCGGGGCAGTCCGGGGAAGTCGGGGCCCCGGGACAGGACGGGCCTCCAGGAGACGACGGGCCCCCGGGACCACCAGGTCTGGCAGGAGAACTGGTAAATATAAAAAGTTTCCACATAATATTATATACTAATACTATTTATTAGTTCGATATTGTTATATAATATAGTTAATTTAGTTTAATTAGTTAATAACAGCTATTGATTGTGCACGTCCTTTCTGCTGTCTTTTACATTGTATCTCCTCGTAGGGCTGCTGTAAGAGATTTCTTTTAGAAATAAGCAGTTCCTTTGTGTCGTCTTTTGTATCTTTATGTGTTTCTTGTGTACAATAAAGAGTTAAATAAAAAAATACTATCAAAAAAGTTGTTTCCTAGGCAGATGGGAGCCCTACGCAGTTTGGTCGCGTTACATCAAACCCAGCCCACAGATCACAATAATATTATTATGAACATTGAATTGACATGACTCGACCAAATGATGTTGGTCTGTCATATGCCTAGGAATCAATTTCCTCGATGTTGCAATCACGAAGGCTTTTAATTATAAAATATATATTTATTAAAATATGTATTAAGATTCTGAAATTGTAATACTTGATGTTATAATAGCAAAATGTAGAGTAATTCATATTTTAAACAATTAAGTCAACACTTTCGGTACTTATTATTTAGCTCGTCTCTGCACTGTAATAAATTTGATAGAAACTCTTCAATTTCTAGTAACACTTAATACAAATATTAGGGTCCACGAGGATTCATGGGGCCACGCGGATATCCCGGGCTGATCGGCTACCCCGGGATCCCGGGCAACGAGGGGCTGCAGGGGGCTAAGGGCGCTCCTGGCCAGCCGGGGCCACCGGGGGCCATGGGCCAGCCAGGAACAATGGGGCCGCCGGGCTCCGCTGGGCCGCAGGGACCGACGGGCACCCCGGGAATACAGGTAAGAGTTTTTGTTGGGTGTCATAAATTTATTTACTAACTAAATTCACTTCTCACTTGCGCGGAAGTTGCCTCTTAGCTTTGTTGTCAGTTCGCATCCAAATACTACGTTATTTTCAAGACAACATCTAAAATTTATAAGTATTTACTTCACAAGAAGATACGTCATGTTTGATTGTATTAATTTTCGAACCCATGCAATAAAAGGTTTCGTGCAGTAGTTATCTCATGCCCGTATTCTGAGACAATACTCGTAATGATTACTGAACTTTAAATTAATGAAGATTTTTGACATAAACTCCATACATTTTCTGTTAACACTTTTTTGAATTAAAGAAAATGTCATCATTAAATGTTTCTGAGTGTGAATTAATTGCCTTGAATGCCTTGTTTCAATAGTTAATGGAATCAGGCGTTACTTTGCGGAAATCCATAGCTTAAAATTTAGTTGCAAACTTGCTTGACTACGTCACCGCTTATTAATATGTTCGGGGGTACTGGTGAGGGTAGTGGGGGTAGTAGCGGGGCTCGATAGGGTATAAAAGGCGGTGTTTTGGCCGGTGGCGGCACTTGACGGACGTTGTTCGTAGAGTCCACATCCTGAGGATGCTCCGGTGTTGGAGCGAAACGCGCGTCGAGGTTTTCAACCTGCATGGTGGTGAGGGGCCTTGCACGGATTTGCCAACATTATTGCGAGTGTGGTGGTGGTGTTTGCAAGTTCTTGCATGCGAGTGTACGCATAGGCAGTGTGGGAGAGGAGGGAGGTGCTGTACGCATGCCTATGCGTACACTCCCTCATTTACTTAAAGGTGGAAGTTTATTTCGTGGAATATTGCTAAAAATAATAACAAACTAAATTTTAAGCCTTGTTTCAAGTTAAGCTAGTGTAAAACATTTCTACGTAAAACATATTATGCACAGTACACTCACAATATTATGCTCACGGTACGTAATCTCTACGAGATCTCGTAGTTCCGCTCTACGTCGTCTACGTCTCGTAGACGCTACGTAGCAGCACTACGATATTTTATTTTCGTAGATAGTTCGTAGCGCTATCGTAACATTTTGAGATTTCGTGTACTTTCATTTGAATAGGGCAAATTGTTAACGAAATTTTATTTCTCTAATATACAGGGTGTAACAAAATTAAGTGATAATACTTTAGGGCGTGTATGTGTTCCTTGTAGAGAGTTCACTGTGAAAGTAGCAGCGCTGAAAGACCAAATTTTTTTGCGATTTGTATGGGCAAGCGCCCCAGCGTCACGCCTCACGAGTTTTCCCATACAAAAGTGAAAAAAAAAATTCTCTTTCAGTTCTGCTACTTTTACAGTGAACTCTTTACGCGGGTCTGATCACACCATAAAGTATTGTCACTTAGTTTTGTTACTCCCTGTATTTTAGTTTTCAACTTTGTTTTCCGTCTCAAATATTTAGAATGACAATTTACACGCAAACAATATTGTTTTTTTTTGCGTTAAAAAACAGTAATAGTTTCTTTAATTGCTCATTGTGAAGACAGCTTACGAGTTGCTGGTAAATGAGCTGAATACTTATTATTCACTAACGTCCTAACGCGAATAGACTTTTAAGATTAACATTGTATAATATTATGTAATACTAAATTAAAATGTTATGTTGTAATTAACATTAAATTGTTTGACACAGGGTCCTCAAGGCAAGCCGGGTATGTCCGGGCTTCCCGGGCCGGAGGGGTCTCCCGGCACTCCGGGGAATCCCGGACAGCAGGGCTCACCGGGAGACGCAGGCCCGCCTGGACCACAGGTAATTGTCAAAAAGTTATTCAGGCTAAGTTATAAAAAAACAATTTGTGGTAATAACAGTGCTTGTGTAACAAACGTAACTAAAAGTCGATTTAGCCATCAAAATGTATGTACTGTAACGCCGCCCTTCAGACATCACCAGAAATACCATTTGAAACTTTCTACAGCAAAATCAAATACCAACAATTATTAGATACGATGCTATCAGATGATAGATCCGGACTAGTACTGTGTATTTTTAACGCTGGCCCGAGTTCTTCTAGTCTAAGATCCCACTGCAGAATTGTGCAGGTATCGAGTACACGCTTAAAACCACATTTTTACAAATATTTATAATAAGGAGAACATATTTCTAATGGGGTGCCAGTCCAAAAGTGGCCGCAACTATTTTTAAAAAATTTAAAAAAAATTGAGTTTTCGGGATAAAATGTTTTCATCGGGTATTGAACGCAAACATGGTTCATTTCACGGAAATGAGTATAGAGATTTAGAAAAATCCGGTGTGCCGTTGGGCACCCGGCCGCAACTCTATTGTAACCAGGCGTGAACAGGTACGATTCCGATATATTTTTGCATCCATAACGTATATTGATCTTTTATATATCATATGGAAGCTTATTTTCCTCTTATTATTATAATATAGGTGTGCCTAATTAAATCTGGCCGCAAATAAGGGGTGCCGGCTGTCAAAGATGGCAAACTATCGAAGGTTGAGGGAAAGGGAGCTAGCGCGTGACATTACGGGTCTAACGATGATAGTGATTGTACATCATGTTAGTGTACTTAACCATCGGTTCAAACAATAGTAATAATCGGCCAAGTGCGAGTCAGACTCGTATTTTTATATTAAATTTGTGTTTTTGTATGGGGGCCCCCCTTATTTTTTAATTTTACTTAAATTTTATTATTAGTAATTAAATTGCACATTTAATTAAAAATTTCATGAAATTTTAAAGTGCCTATCCATTACCGACATAAAGCGAAAAAGGCCAAAAAATCACTTAGTATTTTGTTGTTATAGCGGCAACAGATATTATACACAATCTGTGAAAATTTCAGAAGTCTAGCTATAGCGGTTTTTGAGATACAGCCTGGAGACAGATAGACAAACAGACAGACAGAAGATAGACAGACAGACGGACAGACAACGAAGTCTCAAAACTCAAACTCAAACAATTTTTTTTTATTCAGAATAAATTTTTGCAAATATATTCTGAACGTCTACATCAGGGGTTGGCAAGTTATTTTAGGTGCGGTCCGGATACCGTGGAAATTTTTTAACGAGATCTAGAAAAAACACTTGTCCTATGTAGCTTGAAAATATTATTTTAATTGAATAAAGGTATAATGAATACCTTATCTATGTATTAATTTATACTTGGTATAAAATGCATTACAATATTTCACGGTCCGAGATTCGACCTTTCGCGGTTTCACGGCCCGCCTTTTGCCTACCGTTGCAGTTGGTCTACAATCTACATGCTGCCTACCACTGGTTCGGGAACTAACCTAGCGAGAAGAACCGGCTCTCTCAGTAATAGGGTCCCGTTTTTACCCTTTGGGTACGGAACCCTAATAAGAAGATTTTATTGTAAATTAAATATATTCAATTAAAAAACTTGAGAGGTGTCAAGGGACACCCGAATGGAACGAAGTTATTTCTTTTAAATTTAAACCCAAAAACAACTGTAAACTCCATCTATTGACGCCCAGGAATACCAACAACGCGTCGCTGTTTAATTAAAAAAATAACGCCCTCTGCCCCTAACATGCAGGTACACTAATAAAATGGCCTTTTTCGCTCTATGTCGATACTTTAACAGATAGGCACTTTAACATTTTTCGAAATATTCAATAAAATGTGCAATTTAATTACAAATAATAAAATTATTATTATTTTTAAGAAAAAAATTAAAACCGACTTCCAAGGTAAAAACAATAGTACCTAATATGAACTAAAAAGTATTAAATAACTCTTACTCTTTAATAGTGCCTTTTTCAGAATTCGTCTAAATCTCAACTATTTCTGTACATACTACAGTCTTCATTATTTTGAAGTCGGTAGGTACCAGCTAATTTAATCGTGAGTTCAGTAAAGTCTAAATATCTGAAACTTTTGGGACTGGTACCGACTTCAAAGTAATGAAGACTGTAGTATGTACAGAAATAGTTGAGATTTAGACGAATTCTGAAAAAGGCACTATTAAAGAGTAAGAGTTATTTAATACTTTTTAGTTCATATTAGGTACTATTGTTTTTACCTTGGAAGTCGGTTTTAATTTTTTTCTTAAAAATAATAATTTCACTCTTTTTAGTTATCTACAAAATAAGGCTTTATGCGTAAATAACCAATACGAATGTTAACTATTCACATTATGTTACTGTAAGCGAAATTGTGGTAAATGCTTGCAGTTATCTAAGCGATGCTGCAATTTCCAAACTTTTATCTTCAAAGGTTTAGGAGTTCTGTTCGGTGCCTTTGGACCAAGAGACACCCTCGTATGAAATTTCTCTTATTCTTAACATATGTTTAACTTACTAGAAACATCATTTTAACCACTATGAGTGTTTTAATAAATTTAAAGGATTTCCCTCGATTGCTCATAGATCCCATCATCAGCTCACCACTTTCGTAATTGTTATACAAAATTAAAATTATATCCTATGACCTATACAATAACGCAAGAATTTTGAAAATCGGTCCACAAACAGTGAAATCATCATCAAAAACATCTGCTTCGTTGCAAAATATCACGAAAAGTACCAATAATTGGGTCATAGTGTGATGACCCATGGTATAATTATGGTTGTGATGGTGGTAATCAATCAAATTGATGTGTTGGCTTATGCTTTCAGTTGTTTAAACAACGCCGATATCCCCGAACCTCTACCTATAAGCATTCAAAAGTTCTGTTCGGTACCTTCGGATCCAGGGTATAACCTGGTGCGAAGTCTTACTTTTTGGTAGCATTTACCTCGAATGCTTCAGAAAAAATTAAAATCACTATATGTTTCCATAGAAATTTCAAGGAGTCCCCTCGATTCCTCAAGGATTCCATCATCAGATCACCACTTTTGTGAACATAGTACCAAATTCGAGCTAAACCCTATACCACACAAAAAGAATTTTGAAAATCGTACCACAAACGGCTGAGTAATCGTGGAACATACAAAAAAAAAAAAACAAGATACATACAGCCGAACATATTACCTCCTCCTTTTTGGAAGTCGGTCAAAAATATAAGGGCGGCCCCCATATAAACACACAAATTTTGGCCTAATTTTGCTCTATAATAGTACGGAACCCTTCGTGCGCGAGTTCGACTCGCACTTGGCCGATTATTACTATTGTTTGAACAGATGGTTAACTGAACTGAACAGATGTACAATCACTATTCTCGTTAGACCTGTAATGTTACGCGCTATCTCCCTTTCCCTCAACCTTCGATAGTTTGCCATCTTTGACAGCCGGCACCCCTTATTTGCAGCCAGATTTAATTAGGCACACCTATATTGTAATAATAAGAGGAAAATAAGCTTCCATTTGATATATAAAAGATCAATATACGTTATGGATGCAAAAATGTATAGGAATCGTACCTGTTCACACCTGGTTACAATAGAGTTGCGGCCGGGTGCCCAACGGCACACCAGATTTTTCTAAATCTCTATACTCATTGCCGTGAAATGAACCATGTTTGCTTTCAATACCTGGTGAAAACATTTTATCCCGCAAACTCCATTTTTTTTAATTTTTTTAAAAATAGTTGCGGCCACATTTGGACTGGCACCCCAGTAGAAATATGTTCTCCTAATCATAAATATTAGTAAAAATGTGGTTTTAAGCGTGTTCTCGATACCTGCACAGTTCTGCAGTCGTATCTCGTACTATTCTTGCTAGCTCACAAAACAGTGATAGAGCATGATTTATTTAAGGCATCAAAATAAGAGTCTTGGTTTCTAACCCATTTGTTGTAAGTAAGTAAGTAAGTAAGTCTTTATTTCCAAGAAATTGGTTACAATGATCTTATTATAATTATTTATAGTTCACAATTTCTGCCTCCAAGGCGTGGAAATTTGTTTTTTAAGTCTAAAAAAAATCATGCTTAGTTACTATAATAACAATAACAAACTAATGATATTAACAGAATCTGAAATTAATCATAATACAATCCTCAAAAAAAATATCATAGAGCTCTAATAAATACGAATCCTCCATGAATCCTCAGAACTTTAAAAATAATATATATTAAAAACAATCAATTATTATTAATAGTCAAAGTGAATAAAAAATTAAAAACAAAAAAAAATGTGGTTATAATACAATTAATTAAATTACATGTCTATCAATTTAATATTAAAATTGGTAAAGTTCATTTCCATTCCTTAAAAAAAATACAATCAATTAAATATTAATGATTATAATTTTAAGATATAATCATGACAATAAAAATAAGATTAAGGCACAAAAAAAATCAAACAAAGTGGTTAAATACAATAAAAATGGTTAGAACACAATAAAATTTTTTAAATGTCAAATCAATAATTCATGTCATAAATAGTATAATTCATTTCAATTCAATTAATTAATTAATTAATTAATTTTCTCGATGCGGCATCAACATCGATTGAACTGTTCATAGTCAGGGAGCCCTAGAACAATTTTTTTTTTATTATAGTAATCTTTTGTGAGTAGCTAGTAAAGAGTAAAGCTATCTTTTGTGAGTAGCTTCATTTTGATAAGACAAACAACATTTTTATTTGCGAAAAATCTTGAAAGTGGTAGCTAACAGAGATAGAAAGGATTTCATACTTTGATATGATGGTCCTAAAATATGGATTGTTCTATTTGTAAGACAATGTAACTCTTAAATTATATAACTATTAACCTACCAATATACAAAAAATCAGCTGGTTAGGGTTCCGTTTTATGGTTCTGTAATCAACAAAACTTGGTTGACTACGGTGTTCACTCGAAGAACCTATATATCCTTTAGCTTCTTAAGACGCAATAAAAAACTTTATTTTATATCATTTCACTCCAATATCCACAACAATACACTTGACCCAACTGTAATAGACCATTACAGTTGGGTCCATTCGGAGACTACGGATGGGGTAATGTGATGATGATCGTCCATTTTGGGTGTAATGTGATTTCAGGGCATGCTGGGGTTCCCCGGCGGGCGGGGGGCGAAGGGCGAGGAGGGACCGCGGGGTCAGCCCGGCGACAAGGGAGATAAGGGCGTCCGAGGTAATCATATTTGGACTATTGATAGACACTTAACTTTTTAAGTTGTAGTTAAAGCAACTACAACCTTACAAAGAAGAAGGGGCATTTTTGTATGGGACCCGTACCCAAGCTGTAGCACGTTGAGACATATATCTAATAAAAGGGCTTGAAAAGCTGTACATTTTCTTGTATGACATAAAATCTCTAAACCATGGGAGAAAAAAGTTAACGAGGGTAGAAGGTAAGAAAAAATCACATTTTTGTGATTGTGTTTTACACACTGTATTGCATCAATTTGTAGTGTTGCTGGTAAGGAATCATTTCTGGAAAGTAATCGAATATGACAAACTTAAGGAAAGTGTTATAATTAAGTATATTATTACATATTTTTAAGAAATGTAGATATGGGAAAACAATAAAACCTTTAAAATCAAACATTTCCTGGACTATGGTAAGTTCGTTTGATCATTTATAATAAATAATTACTTAATATTGCACAATACGTGATATCCATACTAATATTATAAATGCCAAAGTGTGTCTGTCTGTCTGTCTGTCTATTCCTGTTACCTCTTCACGCCTAAACCGCTGAACCGATTTTGCTGAAATTTGGTATGGGGATACTTTGAGTCCCGGGAAAGGACATAGGATACTTTTTGTCCCGGAAAAATTTACGGTTCCCGCGCGATAAATGAAATTTGGCGCAACGAAGTTGCGGGCGTCATCTAGTTGCACTATAAAATTGATTTGTCTGTCTCTCTTTAACAATAACTTAATCTTCTGTCTATATAATATGTGTCGGGGACAACGAATAATTTAACGAAGAGTAACTGTGTCAAAATGTGTTCCGCGAGCTTCAAAAAGAGACCCGAATACATGCATACTTTATGCAAAAAGAGACCCGAATACATGCAAGAATTTTGTGTAATTATAGAATTAGTGACAATAATTATTATTGTCAACGGCCTTATTTCGTAAATTTGAGTGTTAGCAGAGTAGACAGAATTATGTCTATTGTGGTGTTAGTGTTTCGTAGCTATTATCATAATATTTTAGTGTGCGAAAAGGAACCAAATTCAAAGCGGTTGAAATATGGGAGTTACGTTTCCTTAGTTTTATTATTCGTAGGTCAGGGATAAAAAGTATAGCTATTTTCGACACCCGTACATTTATACAATCACATTTTATTATGTGTTAAGAATGTATTGATTTAACCCATCAAATTCCTGAAGCAATAAAACTACTTTTACACGTTTTATTTTTGTAGCCTCTCAGATTCCGGAAGTTTCGGGTAGTTTTAAATCAGCCGCACTCACGAGATAAAAGCCCACGTTTATTGAAGCGTAAATGCTAAATCTAAACTTCATCCCAATATATTTTGATCCAAAAATTGCAACTCTTGATCTTAAACAAAAAAAATGTATGTAATTGATTGTACTGTCGGTTCTTGGTGGAAATTCATTTTATACACAAATAAAACACAATATTACTTGCACTTTTTCCACTACATTCATAAATTACAATTTAAACACGACCGGTTTAGAAATGATGATGATGATTTATTTCGAAACCGGTCGGGTTTAATTAAATTGTAATTTATGAATAAAGTGTAAAAAGTGCAAGTAATATTGTGTTTTATTTGTGTATAAAAAATGTATGTCGTAACTCGTACCCGTTATATTTCTTTATTACGTGTTAATGAGTGAGATTTAAATTAGTAGCATTATTCTTTATATAATTGTTTATCCATTACAAAATTAATTAGGTATCATAATTATTTTTACCTTTTATACAGGGTGTAATAAAACTAAGTGATAATACTTTAGGGTGCACAGTGTAGTGTATGTGTTTCTTGTAGAGAGTTCACTGTGAAAGTAGCAGTGCTGAAAGACCTATTTTTTTAAGTTTGTATGGCCAAGCGCCCCAGCGTCACGAGTTTCCCTATACGTTAGTATGGGCATTGGGCAAGCGCCCCAGCGTCCCCATACAAAAGTGAAAAAAAATTGGTCCTTCAGCTCTGCTACTTTCACAGTCAACTCTCTACGAGGAACACACACACCCCAAAGTATTATCACTTAGGTTTGTTACACCCTGTATACTTTTCAAAATACTACACGCGTTAACAATATATACGCGTTGACCTTCAAAGCCACTTAGACATAACCTTTGGGCATCATTCCTACCCTAAGCGCTATCAGTATACAGACGATTACTGACGGAGATCTGTCGAGAGTGATTTATAGCATCTACGTTATTATGTACGAAAACCTTCGTTTTGTTATCAGCTAGTTTCAAGACTTAGGGCCTATTTCACCACTTCCTGATAAAGTGCCGAATAGGCTATTCACAAGTTATTTGACAGATTCTCCATATTCCATCTGTCAAGTTAAGTGGTGGATAGCTTATCAGGAAGTGGTGAAACAGGCCCTTAATGTTCTCAGGTCCACCTGCGCCAGTCTGGGTTAAACTTTAAAGTAAACTATGGGTTAAGTTAGATTAGGTCTGTATAGTTCGCGTCCGCGTCCACAAATAATAATAAAGATTTTCGCCATTTTTCCACAAACTCTCCGCTCATATTGAATAAATACAAAATATAAACACAAACTTTAACTCGTGATTAAGGACCTTCCCTGCGGAGATTTCGTAATTTACCGTATTTAAAGCCTTTTAAACTCATAATTTGAAGGCTACAAAGTTATAATAAAAATACAGCAAGAATCTTCAGTATATCAACATTCCTTTCCCCGTTTTAAATTTTCTATTTTTGTTTATTATACTCATGATATCGGCTTCCAAAGTAAAACCAATTTATTAAAATTTATGCATACATTCAGCATCTCCTTAGTATTTACAAATTACTTTTATTTGAAAGACACGCCAATAGATCGACAATATCATAAACTACATAATATTCCCCGTTTTAAATTTTCTTAGGACAATTTTGAACTGAGATAAGTAAAAAAATAGGGTTTTGGTGCGATCTCGGCAACGCGGCAAATGTATGGTCAAGGTCGTTTGCTCGGGGGACGGCCTTAACATAAGCGGGCCTAAATTGCGCCTTGGCATTTTGAAACACCCACATACAAGTTTACGGAAGTAAAGCTTCCATTGTATTTATTTTGAACATGGCTATTAACTTTATTATGGTATGAAGAAACTAGTAAACTAGTTGTTGCCTGCGACTTCGTTGAAATGAATTTGTATGTCGCCCGGTCATTGTATGTTTCTGTGCGATAAAAAAGTTCTATGTTCTTTTACGGGACTCGGGATTTGGATACAGAAGTCTGTTTGGTGGCCTAATCGTGGAGTGACAAACAAAGACTTTCGTATCATAATATTAGTATAGATTGATCTGACCCGAGGCGAACGACTCAAAAGATCGAAAGGCCAGTAAAAAACCTATGCGTTTCAGCCTAATACATCCAAATAACTTTTACGAAGTAAGTGTTCAAATCAAATACATGAGTCGGTCTTCAATAAATTTTCTTTGAAATTTATACATGGTGTAACAGAACCAAGTGATAATACTTTAGGGTGTGTATGTGTTCCTTATATTATGTATATAGAAACTAGACCTTCACTGTGAAAGTAGCAGCGCTAAAATGCCAATTTTTTGTGATTTGTATGGGCAGGCGCCCTAGCGTCATGAGTTTGCACATACAACAGTTGAAATAAAAACATTTTGCTTCTTCAATCTTCAGCCTGCTACTTTCTCAGTCAACTCTATACAGGAGACTCATACACATCCTAAAGTATTATAACTGTGTTTTGTTACACCCTGTTTATACAACCATCACTGGAAAACTATTTGGGAGCATTATGTGCTCTTATTTACGATGCAAGTTTAAACTATAAAATATACATACTTATATTCTGCTAGTTACTAGTAAGTAGTAAGTATATTTGAAATAAGTTCCTATATTTTACCAATTCAGGTATCGAAGGTGAAAAGGGTGAAATGGGCCTGAAAGGGGAAAGAGGCCTGCCTGGAGAGCCTGGCCCGCCGGGAATTGAAGGGCCAGAAGGACAGAAGGTATTATTCTTAAAAGTTGAACAAAAAATTAATGTAGAACGTGCCTTTATATACAGTTTTAGAAGATTTAATACTTAGATATATAACAAAACTGAGCAAGTGAGAAAGAATGAGTTATTTCAGTCGCACGTAATAATGTAGCACTTTCAAAACAAAAATTATATTATTTTTATAGGTTAAGAAGTTGTCCAATGCTGACTTTTTTGACAATTTATGTATGGTAACCTTTTTCTTATAATATAGTCTGAGTAACAAGTGCCATTTTCCTCAAAACCTGATCTAACGCACCGAAAATTATGATTTTGGTCTCATTCGATTCGGAATAGCATCTAGAACATTCTATCAAAATTCCAAGAGGGGTTGAAAAAAAATGCAAAAGTTATAAACAATTAAGTAAACATAAAGAGAAGGGTTTAGTTTTTTTTTTTTTATTTCGAAAACTATTATCAAAATTAGTGAATTTTTCCAACGAATATCTTTTCTAAGCCCTTTTAAGATTAGCTCAAAAGAATAACAAAAAATTCTAGATTTCTTGTTTTGAAATAATCAGCGTTTTTATGTTAACATTAAAATAGTGACTATTAACAAATTAACAAAAGCATAACAATTAAACAAATTGTGATAATTTATTTTTGTTGATGGATTATTGTTGATTGATATGTCTACTTAGTACCCAATTTTTTTTATTTCTTTATATTAATATTTAATCAGTAAAATATATTTTTTAGTTCGCGTGGCAGATTGCGGCAATTCACGCGAAACCCGAACTACGCATTTTTACCGTAACTTTCGCCGCTCAATTAAAGTTATAAGGATTGTTAATAAGGTTTTAGGATCTAGGATTTTTTTAGGAAATTTCCTGTTCTTTAATGATCCATTTTCAAATTTTGATTATCTCAAATAGTTTTTGAAATATTAAAAAAAACGAAACCCTTCTTTTTTTGTTTACTTAATTGTTTATAACTTTTGCATTTTTTTTCAGCCCCTCTTGTAATTTTGATAGAATATTCTAGATGGTATTCCGAATCGAATGAGACCAAAATCATAATTTTCGGTGCATGAGATCAGGTTTTGACGAAAATGGCACTTGTTAACCAGAGTAATATATTTTATTTACTTTTTTAGGGAATAGAAGGCCCACGTGGTGAGACGGGATCAATAGGGCCATCTGGTGAGAAGGGCGCCACAGGACCCCAAGGGCCGCAGGGCTACCCGGGCAGCCAGGGGGAGAAGGGCGACAAAGGCGCTTACGGAAGACGAGGCAGGAGGGGAATGAAAGGAGTTGCTGTTAGTATAATAATAATGACGAAGTACTTACTGGTTTTGATGACGGTAGCCGGTTTTATTGAAATGAGAACATATTAATAGCTTTGTCCACACTGGGCCTTTTTTTGTTCATCAGGGGCATGCGTTATAATAATAATTAGCTAATAGCTACGCCCACATTATGCAATTTCATCTTCAATTTTCGTCATCTTCTTTTTATTCAACTTTCGTTTGGCATATTCAATAATTGAATGCGTCAAAATCCACCCGCATTGAAAGAAAAGTGTCATAGCGAGCGCTAAGATTTCAACGCACGTCACGGGCATGCCTCACGTGCGCTGTTTACTGCGCTATAACGCATGCCCTTGATGAACAAAAAAAGGCCCAGTATGAACAAAGCTATTCGGAGGTACGATTCATGTCGTGTCGATCTTCCGTCCCACGAACACACTTAACTTTACTTTACACAGTAAACGAGTTCGAAAAAAACCGGCCACTGTCACTGAAACCAGTGTGGGAAGAATTACTAAGATATATATCCGAGTCATAGAACAGATTGGAGGCCCAAAGCTTTGTCCACATTGTGCCTTTTTCTGTTCATCAAGGGCATGCCTTATAGCGCTGTCAACGTCAAACGTGAGGCATGCCCGTAACGAGCGTTGAAATCGTAGCGCGCGCTATGACACTTTTCTTTCAACGCGGGTGGATTTTGACGCGCGTCACGGGCATGCCACAAGTTCACTGTTGACAGCGCTGTAAGGCATGCCCTTGTTGAACAGAAAAAAGGCACAATGTGGACAAAGCTATTGAGATGTATGCCCGCAACACAAGCATCCTTTGTTTCTTTATAACCATAACCGAATAGGTCCACACTGTGCACTTTTATCTTCAATTTTCGTCATCTTCTTTCATTTAACTTTCGTATTGGTGCATTCAATGAATATGACGAACGCATCGCCAACATTGTCATTAAAGAACAAAGCGAAAGTTTTGGAGACGGTCAGAGGGCATGCGTCGCGGGCATGCCTCACGTGCGCTGTTGACTGCGCTATGATGCATGCAATTAATGAACAAAAAAAGGCACAGTGTGGACATAGCTTGAGAGACACAATGTCAACACGACTGGCGAGAGATCAGGCGCAGGACCGACTATTTACATCCCCATCCGACGTATGGATCATCTTACTTGTTTGTGAATATACGCGAAATCTGTTTACTCAATTTGTAATAATAACAACAATATTATTTTTGCAGGGACCTATCGGTAATCCTGGTGATCGAGGAGAATCCGGTCCAAGAGTAAGTATCTTAAAACTTTTTAAAAGAAGACAATATAATAAATTATGTAAAATATTGTAATTGTGCATATTATGACCCATTGTGCGTTGCAAATAAACCTTTTTATATCTCTATTATTAAAAACAATTCGTTAACGAATATTAAACAAGGATACTGGTAGAATGTACCTTTATTTCAATAACTATCCAGTATAATATTTTACTTATCCATGACAATTATCCAGGGATACCGGGGACCGCGCGGTCGTCGCGGCTCTGACGGACCACCGGGACCAAAAGGGGACACGGGTCAGCCCGGACCACCCGGGTCGATAGGAGAACGCGGCCCCCAGGGGCTGGAGGGGCCACGAGGGTTCCTCGGAAGTACCGGCCCTCCTGGTGCTGATGGAAAGGCTGGCCTGCCGGGACCACCAGGAGAAAGAGGGCCTTCGGTAATTTTTTGTCTCTATTTTGCTGTTCTTTTAGGAATAAGATTTTATTAATTTTCAAGAAGCGTTATATAACAAAAGACCATTAATCCATTAATCAACTTAAAAGAAGCCATCTAATAATATATCATTAGAAATTCCAATCCCACCAAAACATGGAATGTAAAAGGGCCAAGCAAAATAATGCATAGCTATTCAATACTTCTGTCGTAAAAAAAATTCAGATCACATTCAAGCCAAGCCTTCAACTTATTTTGTAATTTAAATCAACATTCAGTAAATGTTTCAATAGATTTCTTTATTTTATAATTATTATAGTGGCTTGGAAATGAGCACAACAGAAACAAATATAAAACTGCATATTTGGAGGAGTTCATACTCGTACTTATACAGACGGCAAGCGTAAAGTGTTTTTGTATGTAACGACGCATCATGTGGCCGATGGTACCCAATAAATCCAATTGGTCGCTGATTATTTCTCTAGTGCTCATTGCCAAGCTATTATAATAATTATAAAATAAAGAAATCTATTGAAACATTTACTGAATGTTGATTTAAATTACAAAATAAGTCGAAGGCTTGGCATGAATGTGATCTGAAAACTTTTTACGACAGAAGTATTGAATAGCTATGCATTATTTTGCTTGGCTCCTTTTACATTTCATGTTTTGGTGGCATTTCATTTCTTTTTTGGAGGTTTTTGTTCTTTTCTTTTCAGCACCTGTAGCATGGCTACAGTAGAAATACGAAAGTATAGAGTATAGACAAACAGCGGAGATAAACTGAAGGTGCCGTTCTGATCTTTACCGCGGCTTGCCGCGATCGTAAGAAATCAAATATAATGCTACTTTATGACATAGACTATAAGTTAGTCCTAAGCATTCAAATAAAATCCTATTTTATGACGTAGACTGTATAATCTATGTCATGAAGTAGCATTTTAACCCATCAGTCGTGGCAAAACGAGACACAATAGCTTTTTCATTGTTATCGCGGCCGGATGTGGCCGCTTGGGGCTTCATGAATTAATTAAATTTTTGTCGATCGCGGCTAGCCACGGTAAAGATTGGAACGGCACCTTCAGTTTATCTCCGCTGTTTGTCTATACTCTATACTTTCGTATTTTACTGTAGCCATGCTACAGGTGCTGGTCACGTTATAACTTTTCTGTACTTAGCTTAGCACCCATTCTTTATCTCCTTTATATTTTTTCTTTGAGGCTTCGTTAGTTCTATAGGTGGACAACGTAACGTAAATACTTCTGAGTTCTGTGTCGATTATTATATTCACATATTATAGAATACTTGAAGGTGGTCATTTTTAGCATTACTGTTGGTCAGCACTGATGTAAGCGTCTCGACTTTCCTCGACGCAAGAAACGAGCACACCTTATTTCATGACGTGATAACTTAAAACTCCCATATATCGAGCGAGAAAGGAGTGTAAATCGCAGTACTGATTACATTTTATAAGTAGTAGCCTTTTGTACGTAAAACAAAATATATTATGCCTTGCAAATGTTACAAACATAAAAATCTTTTCTTTTATTTAATAGAGTATAATATACTTAATATTATTTTTAGTTTTTAGGTTTTCCTGACCAAAGGATGAAAACGGGACACTATTATTAATAAATCTTCGCTGTCTGTCCGTCGTCCATCCGTATGTCACCAGGCTGGATCTCGAGAACCGCAATAGCTAGATAGTTGCAATTTTCACAAATTATGTATTTTTGGTGTCGTTATAAAAGCTAATAGTCCAATTAAAATAAAATAAATTATTAATAGGGGGCCTCATACAACAAACACGATTTTTTCCCCTTTTTTTGCTCTACATCCATCATGGTAACAGTAAGGTTTTTGAAAATTTCAGAAAATACTCAATTGTACTTTAACTTTAATAATTAATAATAAACATTAAATAAACTTAATATTTAAGGGGGGTCCGATACAAATTTACGGTACGGAACCCTATGTACGTTAGTCCGACTCGCACTTGGCTGGTTTCATAATTTTTCCTTTCATTGTGAACAAAGACCTATCCGGGTACCAAATTTCAAGGTTCTAAGTCTGCTAGAAGTACCTTAGAATTTTGATGATCTGTCAGTCAGTGACAAAATGTAGTAACTTTGACCATCCGTAACTATTAAACTATTTATCAGAATTTCATGTAATTTGGAGGTTAAGCTAGTTTTAATACTTGCTCCTAGTGATCGAAATTCTAAATCCCTAGCTTTGTTAACTTTGTTGTTTGTGTGTTAGGGTGTGAAATAGCCGCGAACCGCTTCGAGAAAAGTATGGTACGGCCGTGCCTTTGCTAAAAAGCTTGGCTGGGGCACTGCCGTGCCCCCAGATACTAGATATACAATGTTGTTTTAAATAGGGTATACTAAGCCGAAATTTTGGAAATTCGCGAAAAAATATTTCCTCTTCCTTAGTATAAAGTCGCAGAACAAAAGTTGTGCAGAATGACCCGCTGACTCCTGAGTCATCCCCTTTCGGCTTAGTATGTGTACCTTATTTGAAACAATGATAATTAATAAGATTAATAAGTATGTTCTGTCACCATGTATACGATCATAGTATGCTAAAGATTTAAAGCACATTATCTGATGAAGCGATAGTCAATTTTTAACGACGCTTGAATGTACGTATCTGCAAAGTGTGAGATATTGTAGCAAATTGCATAAAATATTGACTCTTTAAAGTCTAACGTTACAGACTTTAAAATACTTAACTTTTGACAGTGTTTAACAAAAATGTAAATTGAACAATCAGTGCTAAACAAAAATTATAGATAAGTAATCCTTTAATATCTATGAGTGCTTAATACAAAATCCTTACTTGCTTCCAGGGTGAAACTGGCGCATCAGGTCTTTCAGGACCACCAGGGCCTGCCGGTCCTCAGGGACCAAACGGGGAACCCGGTCCTGCTGGTCCTCAAGGCCCGTCCGGTATTCCAGGGACACCGGGTGAAAATGGGGCTCCCGGGGAGGTTGGCAAAGCGGGCCCGCCAGGGCTACCGGGGCCCGAGGGAAAGGCTGGACCGGTTGGCTCGCCCGGTCCTCAGGGTAATAATGGAGAAGCTGGGTTGCCTGGTGTACCGGTAAGCATATACTTTTTATCCACGTCATAACTAAATCAACCAATAGTGATATTCTATCCATATCTTCTTTCTTAATATATAAAAATAAGTGGCAATTTTCGTTGTCACTTTATAACTCAAGAACGGGCTCACCTATCCAAACCAAATTTTCAAAGTTTGTTCGGACTATTTAGTAGATGGTTTATGTGAAGTTTGCACAAATTCGGTCGAGTGGTTCTTCATTTTTTGTAACAAATGAATTCAATAAAATATGGCGGGTCATTTTGTTAATGGAGATTTTTTAGTCGGAGAAATTTTTGTTTTATTGTATAGGGTATGATCGTGGATTGGTACCATGTTCATAAAAGTGGTGATCTAATGATGGGATCTAGGAGTAATCGAGGGAACTCCTCAAAATTTGAATAGAAACATATGCCAATTTTGCTTTTGTATGAAGTATTCTAGGCATATGTTACCAAAAGTAAGATTTTGCACCAAGATATACCATGGTTCGAAGGTGCTGAACAGAACTCCGAACTCCTTATAGGTACAAGTTTGGGGGTTGGGGCGCTGTTCTAAGAACTGAAAGCATATGCTACTATGCAAATTCATTCATTCATCATCATCATCACCATCATCATCACTACCACATCAGGGTCACCAATGTCACGTGACTGTGTGCGTTACGCTCTGGAGTTAAGGTTGAATTTGTTATGTTCAATATTAGTGAGTCGTTTCGATGCGCTTCGACTTAGTATAAATTAACCCTTAAGGTACAATTCCGTGCATCGCGATCGATCGCGGCCGCGCACTACCTACGACTGTCGTCGGCCGCTCGCGACCATAGTCAGTGTATGAAAATGTATGGCACCGATTCCGAGGCCCGCGACAGACGCGCGCGGCCTACGACTGTCGTAAGGTGGCATTCGGATCAAGGCGACCGCGACGCGAGAGCGCGACGCGAGACCGAGACGCGAGACCGCGACCCACTGCTTTATATGGATTAATAAGAAGTGCTTACGGATGCAAGCGACCGGGTCGCGCGACGTGTGGCCTGCCGCCGACCTGCGTCGCGCGACCCGGTCGCTCAAGGTAGCATTCGGATCAAGACGACCGCGACGCGAGACCGAGACGCGAGACCGCGACGCGAGACCGTAACCCACTGCTTTATATGAATTAATAGGAAGTGCTGACGGATGCAAGCGACCGGGTCGCGCGACGTGTGGGCGTGGCCTGCCGCCGAAGTGCGTCGCGCGACCCAGTCGCTTACGAGGCAGCGCCGTGAAGCGACCGCAATAGAGAATAATATACATTATACATACACCGAGAAATATACAGGGTGTAACAAAAATATTAAATAAGTGATAATACTTTAGGGTGTGTACGTGTTCCTTGTAGAGAGTTCACTGTGTACAGACGTCAATACGCCTGAAATAGGCCTTATGGTTCTGTTGGCTTACCCTGGGACGTAAATCCCTCTGGCGTGTTATGAAATGAAACAACCAGTGAGTGTGAGCGAGAAGACCCAAATCTATTGTAGCGAATTACTTATATCAAATGCCGTCGAGCAAGCGATACCGCGATGCAGAGGCTTAACAACGACATCTATTGTTGAATTGCGGAATTAAATTTACTTAGAAAATATGAAGTTTACAATCTCAACACACTGTGAAAGTAGCAGCTCTGAAAGACGATCTTTTTTTCATTTTTATATGCTCACTCACTAAATCGCTCGCTAATCGCCAGTGTGATAAGACCGTAAGCTGGCTTCTCGCGGCGTGTGATACTCGTATCACAAGCCGCGCCGCGCCGAGCCAGATACGCGAGCCAACAGGCGAGCACGAGCCACCCCTTCACACGGCGCGTTGTATCACAAGCCGCGCCACGCTGACAAACATTCAAGTAAAATTAAACTTTATTAACACAATTATAGATATCATTTTGCTCTAAGTCACTAAGTTAAATGAGTAAATTTTAATAAAATGCAACTTTATTCACTAGGCAACAAGGTTGCATTTTAATCCATGCCGCTAATTTTATTATATTAAGTGTAATTATTCCTTTATTTGATAACAGATGCCGCTGCTTGGCGGCTACATCGCACTGTAGCTAGCACGAGGACATTTGTTATATGTGATTAACTAGTTTAACCACTCACACTCACTCTTGGTGTTGTAGAATTAACATGCAAGAGGGATTTTAGTCCTAGGGTAGCCGTACAGACGGGTTTCGTGATATTGTGCTCGAACAAAAGCGTCATTCTTCCACCAGTATGAGTGGAAACATAACACATTGTTCGAAATCGTACCTCCTGCAACATTTCGTCATCAATCCACGCGAAAAACATACCTGCGATCTGCATCATCAATCCTCATCAGTCATCACCTTGGTGAGTGGCAGGCTTCCACCGTGCGTTTTTTGCGTAACTTCCTTCCACGCACTGTAAAACTCAGGAATGAACTGTCACCAGTTAGTATTTGAGGACCAATACACGCCAGAGTTGAGAGGAATTTAGTCCCAGCCCCCAAGGACGTATCCCACCCTGGGACTAAAATCCCTCTGGCGTGATAATTCTACAACACCAAGAATGAGTGTGAGTGAAAATAGTTTCATAATAGTCACCTATAACAAAAATCTTCGTGCTAGCATGGAGTAAAGACACCGGCATCAGCTGTTATCAAATAAATGAATTAAACTTAATATAATAAAATTAGCGACATAGATTGAAATGCAACCTAGTTGCCTAGTGAATAAAGTTGCATTTCATTAAAATTTATTTATTTAACGTAGTGACTTAGAGCAAAATTATATCTATCTATACTATCGTGTTAATAAAGTTTCATTTTACTTGAATTTTTGTCGGCGTGGCGCGGCTTGTGATATCACGCGCCGTGAGAAGGGGTGGCTCGTGCTCGCCTTAAATCGGATCGGGACGCGCCTGCACGAGCCGCGCCGCGCCACCCAGAGGCGTGCAGAGGTTTTTGACATGGGGTAAGCAGCGGTATCGGTTTAGTAGTTTTGGCGTGGAAGCAAAACAGACAGACAAACGGACAAAAAGAGATATTTTCGCATAAATTGTAATATTAGTGTGGATATAAATTAAAAACTATGTTTTCTAAACTATTATAATATATGAGTACGTTCTGTTATGAAGAAACAAAAAAATGCCATCTGTTGTCACGTGTTGGAACTACAATGAAAGTTCATTTGCGTTCACATGTGTGCTAAGCTAAAATAAATAAAAACGCCATAGATGGCGTATGCCGTATGGCGTAATATACATTGTTGTATATTAGAAATGCAATGTGAATTCATTTTCATCGATATTTCCATGGAAATTAGATACATAGTATATTTTTGTCTTATAAAAATGTAGCCTATGTCCTTTCTCAGGCTCTAGACTAACTGTGTACAAAATTTTATTACAATCGGTTCATTAGTTTTGGCGTGAAAGCGAGACAGACAGACAGAGATAATTTCGCATTTAATATATAGTATATAATATTATAACATGATAAAATAAATAAGTACATGAATATGAATAACATGAAACTTTCGAGTTACTTACATTTCATTTTTGTTGCTGGTTTAATTGTTGTAACTCAGGTACACGTACCTACCTTTCGACACAAATCACAATTAGAATCTTTTCACTGAATGACAATTGTGAAAACTTGTTTTTTTTAATTTTTAATAAACACACATTTTCAACACAAGCCTCACAGTCAAATAACATTTTTAAGAAATCAAAAAACGCACTTAATATAGAAATTAGAAACTCAGTAATAACTAATATCTAATAAACTGTTAAATGTACA
The DNA here is from genome assembly GCA_963422495.1 of Polyommatus iphigenia. Lineage (NCBI taxonomy): Eukaryota > Metazoa > Arthropoda > Insecta > Lepidoptera > Lycaenidae > Polyommatus > Polyommatus iphigenia. The sequence goes on along the minus strand of OY730184.1, from coordinate 29,594,613 downwards.
AACTTTTAAATGTTAAAATAATAAAAATCTTCTAAGAAAACTATAAATATACTGGCGCAAACAAAAATAATATGTTACAGTGCTCATCACATGAAAAAATGGCCTCCCAAAATACAAAACACTTCTGTAATGTAAACAAATATAAACCGTACTAAACAAAAATGCATTATGTGCATATGTGATTAGTTAGATTTCCGTCTATTATTTTTACTCGGATTATAGGCAACGAACATATCCGATTACTTCCGAACGCGCCATTACGCCGGCGCTCGGCTAAGCTCGGAAACCATGCCGCAGGACCTGGCCAAGTAAATCGCACACGCACACACGTTTGCGAACAGTGTACGAATAAATCTTAACTCACACATATAGGCGGGGTCTGCGAGACATCGAGTGCCTGTAACCACAGATATGTAGTATAATATTGGTGCGTACCTTCGCGCGGCGCGCCTAGTTACCACTTACCGACTTATGTTTATGTAGTTTTGCAAATCAATTGGTGCTATTTTATAAATGTAGGCGTTAATGTGTATTCATATTTTTACTATTAATAATAATTAAAGTCATCTAAAACGTACGAAAGTTAAATTAAAATATGTGTATAGCAAGTACTTATCATTAGGTAAGCAGTGCTTTTATGCCTTTATGGTACGCACGTCCATGGCGCCACCCCTTCATACGGCGCGTGGCTCGAGCGGGCGCGGCGCGGCTCGTGGTAGCGCGCGCCGTGAGAACGCAACCACGCCACCACTTTCTTCGGGCGCGTGGCTCGAGCTGGCGCGTGATATTAAACGCGCCTGCTCGAGTCAGCCCGAGCCACCCCTTCACACGGCGCGTGGCTCGAGCGGGCGCGGCGCGGCTCGTGGTAACAAGCGCCGTGAGAACACAACCACGCCACCACTTTCTTCGGGCGCGTGGCTCGAGCTGGCGCGTGATATTAAACGCGCCTGCTCGAGTCAGCCCAAGCCACCCCTTCACACGGCGCGTGGCTCGAGCGGGCGCGGCGCGGCTCGTGGTAACAAGCGCCGTGAGAACACAACCACGCCACCACTTTCTTCGGGCGCGTGGCTCGAGCTGGCGCGTGATATTAAACGCGCCTGCTCGAGTCAGCCCAAGCCACCCCTTCACACGGCGCGTGGCTCGAGCGGGCGCGGCGCGGCTCGTGGTAACAAGCGCCGTGAGAACACAACCACGCCACCACTTTCTTCGGGCGCGTGGCTCGAGCTGGCGCGTGATATTAAACGCGCCTGCTCGAGTCAGCCCGAGCCACCCCTTCACACGGCGCGTGGCTCGAGATGGCGCGACGCGGCTTGCGATAATACGCGCCGTTAGAAGGCACCCGATACTATTAGACAATGCTTACACGCCCAGTCTGAGATCAGCTGAGTCCCAGAGACGAGAATTGAAAAAAAATTTGATAAAAGTCAATATTTTTAAAAAAATTATACGTAGTAGTCCTAATGTCGTTGAAACTAAGGTCGAATTTCGACCATTGGGCGATCTCTAGTTTATTTAATCCGTCGATCACCAATTCCTGGAAATCTTTTGCTATCGCGGCCTTACGGGGCTTGATGGGTTAATCTATCTAATATATTATATAAATCTCCTGTCACGATGTTTGTCCGCGATGGATTCCTAAACTACTTAACCGATTTTAATGTTCTTTTTTTTTAAATGTGTGCTTTTTTTCAACTTGAGAGATAGGATAGCTTAGATCTTTAATTATAGTCGCAATTTTATTTTATTGCAAATTATTTGTCTATAAAGAGCGACCTGAGAGCGACCATTGTTTATGCGACGCGGGTCACGGGATAGCGATGGACGTTGTCATGGTGACATACTTATTTAGTCACTAATTTAATAAAAAAATACGAGCGATATACTTTATATAATATGGCAAAGAAACGTTTGCCGGGACAGCTAGTATTAAATACAATATAAAATCAAAATATCATACATCAAACTCCTCCTCCAAATCACAGTTTTTAGGGTTCCGTTTTTATCCTCTGTAAAAACGGGACCCTATTACTTAAAGATTTCGTTGTCTGTCCGTCTGTCCGTCTGTCTGTCACCAGGCTATAACTCAAGAGCCGCTATAGCTAGATTTCTGAAATTTCCACAGATTGTATATATATATATATATATATATATATATAGGGACTTGGCTTTTGTCAGGATAGGTCTTCATTGTAAAGTGCTAGTTCAAGACAGTGGCGTGGGAGACGGGCGAGGGAGAATAGTACGAAATACACCTTATAATCCCTCTATTGTAATTCTTATTGAGCTTCCACTATTAGAGATTATGAAACAACGACAATTAGTCGTAATAATTTCCAATTGAAACTATGGCGTCCGCCAAACACTTGAATGCGAGCGCCTCCAACACGGAATCTAATTTAGAACCATTTTCTTCTTCTCCTTCTTTTTTTATCCATAGACAATAAACCATAGTTTTGCCATATTCGGCCAGTACCATTTTAATTCATGAAGCCCCAAGCGGCCACATCCGGCCGCGATAACAATGAAAAAGCTATTGTGTCTCGTTTTGCCACGACTGATGGGTTAATTGGCCGCCTATTCAGTGTTTAGCGTTACGTCAGAGCGATAACTCTATTTCGTTTGGAAATTACCAATTACAATATTAATCTAAGTACCAAAAAATCATATTTGAAGTACAACTATTTCGGCAGCGCCGTCACGGCCAACCCTGAAGTCGCGCGTCCTCGCGCGTTGTGTGACTCATGGTTTTACTCTTCAGTACCAGCAAAACAGACATGGCAATTGCTAATACCCGCTCGGGCATTATTCCTGACATATTATGCGAAATAGATGAAAGCTTTAGCCTTTCTTGAGGCAAATGCTGACTGGACACACTAGGCCTTTTTGTCTTACGTCATAACTCATTATGTCTCTTAGCTCATACGCTGTAGACCGGGCATACTAGGCCCCTTTATCCCATTCTGCGGACCGGGCATACTAGGCCCTTTCATCCAACCACCATTACCAAGACATACCTGTCGTGTAGACCGGGCGTAGCGCCCTGGCCCTTTCATCTAGTAACCAATAAATGAAACAAAACTCAGCTGGCCCGGGCGCGAAGCCCCTTCAACCAGGCGTAACCAAAACTTAGCTGGCCCGGGCGCGAAGCCCCCTCAACCAGGCGTAACCAAAACTTAGCTGGCCCGGGCGCGAAGCCCCCTCAACCAGGCGTAATCAAAACTCAGCTGGCCCGGGCGCGAAGCCCCCTCAACCAGGCGTAACCAAAACTTAGCTGGCCCGGGCGCGAAGCCACTACAACCAGGAGAAACCAAAACTCAGCTGGCCCGGGCGCGAAGCCACTACAACCAGGAGTAACCAAAACTCAGCTGGCCCGGGCGCGAAGCCACTACAACCAGGAGTAACCAAAACTCAGCTGGCCCGGGCGCGAAGCCACTACAACCAGGAGTAACCAAAACTCCACTGGCCCGGGCGCAAAGCCACTACAACCAGGAGTAACCAGAACACAGCTGGCCCGGGCGCGGAGCCACTTCAACCAGTAAACCAAGACTCGACTGGCCCGGGCGCGAAGCCACTTCAACCAGTAAACCAAAACTCAACTGGTCCGGGCGCGAAGCCACTTCAACCAGTAAATCAAAACTCAACTGGTCCGGGCGCGAAGCCACTTCAACCAGTATGACAAATAACAAAATGTGGATGGGGCGTAGTAGGTTCACCTACAAACACACCTTTAACAACAAGAGCTGAGTATGAATCTCACTTACTTATTCACCACGACCTGGTAAGTGCCCTCGTGAATGTTATTATCTGATATCAAGCTAAAGTCTAAAGATGCGGTTAAGGTGACACCGCGCTAAAGCAAAAAAAAACATGTTGGACATGATTCCGACCGCCTGCCCTCCACGAGAGGCCGGCCCGGCCCCTCACAGAAAACAAGAAATGGAAAAGGTGCAAGCGACAAAATGGCTTCCGCCGCGCAATCCAAAAACCATAGATACACCTCATACAAGCCATGGGCAAATCACAGAGCATGCCCGAACCAATCCATGCCCAAACCCCGGGACCCCAAATCACTCTCCCCTTCCGGCAAAATCAGAATCCCCTTCCTTACAGAGGTTCCTCCAACTCTGCGCTACAAAAGTTGACCAACCGTGCCATGCCATGGGCAATCCAAAGACAAAGACACGACGAACACTGACAATGAACTTCAACTTCCCAGCCTCAGCCACCGCGCCGCCGAGAAAAACCGACATCGCCACAGCCAAACCATCAAGGCGTCGCCTTAACGTGTGTGCACGAGACTGGTAGCGTTTCATTATCAGTAAAATCTTCCTGACGGATTCCATCTTTATTAATGACCGCCGTCTCGGCCCAGTTTGTTTCAAATGCATTTCAGAATCATCTTCTTAATCTCGATTAATAAATCAGATTTTACATGAGGTTTCGCGACAATTTTACACGTTTTCCTCATTTCTAAACCATGTAACGTAATACCTTATCAACAAAATAGCAAGAAACGATACGCAAAGCAACCAACTGTTACATTTTTTTTTATCCGCCATGACAGGACTTGAATGGATTTCATGAAGTTAAATCTCGAACATTGAGTGTTCAAAAGATAAAGTTCGGATTAGCTGTGAACTCGTTTAGTTTATGTTGGTGAAATGCAATTCATTGTTATAAAACGCGTTTATACGCTAAAATCCGGTTTAGTGCGCACTAAGCGCGTTTAAGAATGCACCTGACCCTAACCTGACCACATACCCAAACCCAGATCCCAAAATTTGTAAGGTCAAGAAAATTGTTTTTTTTTTTTTTACACAAGTAACTTCATTTCATGAAGATTAAAGATTAAATGCTCAAGACGAAAACACGATCACTTAACAAAATGCTCGATAGTTTCTTTTTTACAATATAAAACCTTGTTTGAGACACACTTTTGCTTGGATCCTCGAAGTTCTGAAGTCTCGAAGGGACAGCGCTTTTTCAATATCCAAAAAGGCATTGATAAAACCTAAATTTGCTCAAAATACCCCCTTCATAATCATTTTAGTTCGTCTTTCATTCAATCAAATCTAACTTGGCGATAATTCCATGTTGTCCTCCCTTACCTGGCGACGACTACACGAAAGACGATGCTTGATTCCTTGGGTCAGTTCCTCTTAATTTCTTTGGTGAAATTACACCTTAGAGTAAAATAACAATGTACGCTTGAGGAATGTTTAAATTCCCTCTGAATCCACACACAGATACAAGCATAGTAATCGAAACATTCTAATCACAAGCACTGGTAAATGTAGTTCACTTACTTGACCGAAATATAGCCTTAGATCAACTCACTGTCATCAATAGAAGTCGCACGCATTAGGTCGTACAAACCGCACGCATTTACATTAAGGCGCTCCCCTACGGAGACGCCGTAATTTACCATAATATCTTAAAAGCCCCACAAACTCATAATTTGAAAACTATAATAAAAATACAGCAACAATCTTAAGTATATCGATATTCCTTTCCCCGTCTTCAATTTCCTATTTTTGTTCATTACACCCATGATACCAGCCTCCAAAGTAACACCAATCCATCAAAACCGAAGCATACCCTCAGCATTAATAACCCAGCACTCACAAACCACGTTTACCCGAAACGCACGACAATAGATAGACAATTTCATGAACCACGCATTCCACGCTTCAATCCTTTCCTTTTAGATAAATCTTGAACCAAGATATGTAAAGAGAATAGAATCCTTGCGCGATCCCGGCAACGTGTCAAATGCATGGTCAAGGTCGCCTGCTCGGGGGATGGCCCGTTAAATTAGAGAATATTTTTAATTGATTTACTCGTCGTTTTCTGAACCTTTCATACTTGACAAACGCCTTGACGTTTTCTAGGTACTTAAGGGCGTGCAAGGTAACAATTAAAATATGACGCTTTTGACAAATAAAGTCAAAATAAATTAAGTTGGCATAACTACCTTACCTACTGTACGACCTTACCAACTCTAGGAACCATGCGAAAATCGCTCGTAAGTAGGTACAGCTGTATTCTACCAACTTTAAAAAAATTACATTGGTCTTATTTCTTTCTTACTGTTCCATATCATAAATTCATCGAAAAACCTCTTAGCAGCCTTCAGAATGGCAATGTCCAACCTTCCATGAGTTAAAACTTAAAAGCCACTCTACTGCCTAAAAGTTCTAACCAAGTATGCAAAAAAAAAAAAAACGAAATTATCCCTACACTAGAAACGTCTGTCACTTCACCGTCAATCACAATGTGAATAGAAAACATGAGACTTTTTTTTTTACACGGGTCAATCACCGCTACCGCATCGCCTGATTACATACGGCATTACGAATATTATACATGGAATAATTAACTGAGATTGCATAATATAGTATACACTATACTTTTAATAGTTAGTGTTGGTAAAAATAGCAATAATAATTAATTGTGAACTGCCCATTAGCAATAACTAATCGTACTTGCTAAAAAAAATACGATTGCTAATATTATCGTAAGTAGCAATTATAGTCTGCGATCAGTGATCACGATAAAAATCACGTCCGCGCTGTTTCACACCGCGGTGCTAACTTGTTATTTTTCACTCGATGCAAAATAATACTCAACGCGAGCGGTGCAATGCGAACCGATAATTATTCACAATGCCGCGTTTTTATCAAATAGCAAAGCAATTATACTTAGCATGCTGTGACATCAAAATTAGCATGTTAATGAAGTTAGTAGAAAATAGCATTAATTCCCATTACTACTTTTAATAAATGGGCAAGTCAAATCGTTGTCAAATAAAAATGGAAAGGCCTCACCAGTTTTTGTCGTTATTGTACCTCGCGTCTTGCGCTCGCACATGTAAACCTCTATCCTCAACGATCGCTCGCTTACGGTTTTGTTCTCAATGCAATTGGTGCAAATTCTCCTCAGAATTTAGAATGAATTAGCCCTTCGATCCCGCTTCTGATAAAGGGACTTGGCTTTTGTCAGGATAGGTCTTCATTGTAAAGTGCAGTTCAAGACAGTGGCGTGGGAGACGGGCGAGGGAGAATAGAACGAAATACACCTTATAATCCCTCTATTGTAATTCTTATTGAGCTTCCACTATTAGAGATTATGAAACAACGACAATTAGTCGTAATAATTTCCAATTGAAACTATGGCGTCCGCCAAACACTTGAATGCGAGCGCCTCCAACACGGAATCTAATTTAGAACCATTTTCTTCTTCTCCTTCTTTTTTTTATCCATAGACTATAAACCATAGTTTTGCCATATTCGGCCAGTACCATTTTAATTGGCCGCCTATTCAGTGTTTAGCGTTACGTCAGAGCGATAACTCTATTTCGTTTGGAAATTACCAATTACAATATTAATCTAAGTACCAAAAAATCATATTTGAAGTACAACTATTTCGGCAGCGCCGTCATATCTATTGCCGTTATAACAACAAATACTAAAAACAAAATAATATTAACATTTGAGGGGGGCTGCCATACAACAATCGTGTTTTTTTTGCCTTTTTTGCTCGATATCAATAATGGCAACAGGTGGGCACCCAAGCAGCATCACAAGCTGTATAACAGCTGTATTAAAGGTCGTTTATACTCTTAATGCTGTATTTCCAGGCTGCATAAAGGCTGTATAAGCGCTTATACAGCCCTTATACCCCTGAAATGGGCACAAATTATACAGCGTTTTGCGTTATATAGGCTGTACAGTAGCTGTATAGGCAAAAATAGGCTGTTTAATAGCTGTTTTTCGGCTGTACTATGGTGTACGAAGAAACCAATACACTCCAATTATTTCATTGTAACTCACTTGTTCAGATTTACGCTGTAAAAAGTCTGTTGAACAGAGTAACAAAAGAAATAAAACGAAACAGAAGATATATTTTAATGATGGCGTTTATAATAATCGTTGATTGAACTAACATAATATTATAAACGCTGTGTTTAAGGAGATTCGATGGGGGCAGGATACAGTGCATTATCGTGCAAAAATAAATTTATTGTGGTTATATATATGTTTTGTGATAAAAAATAAACGCGCCAGCAAAATAATCAAGGAAGATATATTAAATAAGGTTACTAAATATGGTTTTTATAGGTTAGAAATTAAAAAGTTTAAATTAATGGACGTAGAGCCTCGTTGGTGCATAGAAGGTTGTTGGACAAACTAAAAATATTGATAAATATAATAACATTAGTCTAATTTTTATGTACTCATGTTCGTAATCTTCGATTTGTAATTGATAAAATGGTGACAATTTGCTAAGCAGCCTAAATTCTATTTTGATGGTCTTATAGCATTAATAGCTGTACTACATAGGTAATGGATATATTATTCAGCTTTAAGCGGTTGATGGGCTGTATAAAGGAATAAATTTACTATTATTGCTGTTTATTACTGTCAAAGAGAGAAATTATACAGCTTTATTCTGTAAAAGGGTGAACAATTACACTATAAAAAGAAGCTGTAGAAGAGAGTTTGGCTACTCCATAATACAGCAATAAGATTTGATGACCACCATAATACAGCTCTAAGCTGTATTAAGCAAGTGACGGTATGCATAATACAGCTATTGTACAGCTTTAATACTAAAATTCGGATCAAAGCGTTACTGGAAACTTAAAGCTGTACATGACAGTTTCAATACACTGATTTACAACTTTAAGCGTACTTTGACTTCTTAATACAGACTTAATACAGCTAGAGCTGAATAATTACTCCTAAACCGACATTATAACACTACAATATCTCTTCAACGCTCTTATACAGCTCTAAAACAGCGTTAAGTGCTATATTTGCTGCTTTTTAGATGTTCATTACGCTTGGTTGCTGCTTGGGCACTTAAATTTTTTACAAAGGCCTATGATAATATATGTGTATGTACTTTAATAACTAATAAAAAAGACGGGTTGCACTCCGGGAGTGCCGGCAAAAGTGAAAACTTGATTATTAACGTTGTGCATTATTTTTTTAACCCATTTTTTATGAAAATCGATTAAAAAAATATAAAAAAAACGATCGTTTTAATTAATTAATCGAAATCCTTACAATCGATTAAAAAATATCGACAATCGAAAAAAAAAGCTGCTGTCAGACAGACTGTTAGACACTTCTCGCAACAGTTGTCTTGCAGGTGGAAACACGGCCTTAATCAGCGCGTCTGCTTAAGAACTCATTTCCCCGACTGTACATTTCTGCTTAGCACAATTTTCCCCGACTGTACATTTCTGCTAAAGAACTCATTTCCCCGACTGTACATTTCTGCTTAGCACAATTTTCCCCGACTGTACATTTCTGCTAAACAACTCATTTCCCCTACTGTACATTTCGTTCGAGTTCGAGTTCAAGTTTGACACAAAACACTACTCTCCATCCGTCTTACGCTCTTTCTATGGTTTTTCGATTAACACGAAAATCTGACGCGAGTTTCACAGTTTTTACCCGACCCACAAAAGTGCTCAACGCCGCTAAAGAAGTTTTCACTTCAATAATATTTTTAAATATCAGCTCATAATGAATGATGCCCTTCCAATCCCACCACACACACAGCATCACCATGTTGCATCGCTTATATCAAAATGGTGTCGCGTCGTTAATGATGAAATTCAATCATGTGCAATTCGCCCTCCAAAACCCCAACTTGGGATTCCCGTCCCGTTTTCACCCTTTGAGTAAGGGACTATAAAAATGAGAAACTTATCCATTTCCGTTATTACACTATGCTAACGCGGACGAAGTCGCGGGCAACAGCTGGTACTTTATATGGCAAAACAATGTTTGCCGGGACAGCTAGTATATCGTCGGCGTCAGTGCAGGACCTTCTAAATGCAAAAAAATATTTTGTACAGTAGACGATAAAAACTTTCTTAAAAGCGATGCGAACAATTTAACACAATTTTTTTCACATTATTCGTTTATTTATTTTATAGCCATGTTATAAATAAGGATTTGAGTAGCAAAAGCAAATTAAAGAATTCAATAATTCACTTACATGGAAATGCAGTAACTAAATTGATAGAATTTATGTAGATACAAAGTTTAAGTAATTTTATTATTAATTAAAGAATATGAACACAATTAAATTCAATCTAATTTAAGTAACTTTTTTAATAATGATGGGGTAGAGACTCGTAATATGGCCAACAATCCCTGGGGATCACAATTTTAATCTCTTGTAAATCTTTAAACTTCCTCTCAGTAACTGACAAAGGAGCAGAATGTAAATTCAGCGTGAGCAAGGTCTATATTTTTTGGTATTTGTGGTAAAAAACGGTATTCTTCATCGAATTGCAGTTTGTAAGATATGCTCTTACTGGTGTATTTTATTTATAGCTTTGAGTTGAACAACCACAGGATCTCCAACACTTCGACCAGGGCGTATCGATGTAAGCTTTAACAGGGATTTGTATCTTTCTCTTATTTGTATAATCACGAAAGAAATCAAAAGTTGGCACGAAAACCTCATCCGGATTTCGTTTTCTTGCTTCCTGAGAAATACGGTGATAATCACTGGGCAAATTATAGATGTCACGATTTTATAACGTACTTTCAATAGTACTATGGACGGAGTCGCACTCCAGTTGAGTGTGTCCTTTGGTAAGGTACTTTTGAATTATTTCAACATCATATTTTTCGGCAAGACTTAATAGTGCATTGGACATTATTACATTTCGGTTCTTGGCTGTACAACCATCAGAGTATATTATAATAGGGCGATTATCACCCTTTCCCAGAAAATTGGATTCCAAGTAATGAACCAAAAAAGTAGCAAAAGTTGATGCTGAGCCGTCACTAACAGTTTCATCGAACCAGTTACATGTTGCATCACTTGTGGCAAGTTTGTAGATTGTAAAATTGTGGTTACATAGCTTAGTCCGACAGTAAAGAGCATTGGCTTTCGTCATCGGAGACAATTTAACAGCTTGGACATCCATGGTTAAGACATGGCATTCACCCTCCAAAGTCCTGATTTTATCTTTACTTTTTTCGTCTCTTGCTTTCTTCTTTTCAGCTTGATGAACCTCGTACTCATTTTCTGGTAAATGTCCGTTAGTATAGGCCAGACACACGTCACATTGGTCTTTACGAGGCTTGAACAAAGAAACATTCATTTCTGAAAGTACATCTTTCATTTTGTTAATGGTTAGGGCATCTATGCCTTCTTTTTCACAACTAGACTTATAAACATTGTAAAGCGATTGATAAGTAGTAAACGTCTGGTCCAAGTACAATTTTTTGTTGATTTTCGACAGTAATGGCTGGGCAATTCATTGAGAAGATTAACGAATTTTTTTAGAAACTCAAGCTTATCAGTGTTCTTGTTTTCTCTAGGGGCTCTGGAAGCCACAGCTGTTGAATGTTGTTCTATAACACCACTACTATTTGGTCACTAATTCAATAAAATAATACGGGCGATATATTTTATATCAATGATGTTTTATTTTTGAAGTGAAAACTTCTTTAGCGGCGTTGAGCACTTTTGTGGGATGGGTAAAAACTGTGAAACTCGCGTCAGATTTTCGGGTTGATCCAAAAACCATAGAAAAAGCGTAAGACGGTTGGAGAGTAGTGTTTTGTGTCGAACTCGAACTCGAACTCGAACGAAATGTACAGTCGGGGAAATGAGTTGTTTAGCAGAAATGTACAGTCGGGGAAATTAGTTGTTTAGCAGAAATGTACTGTCGGGGAAAATTGTGCTAAGCAGAAATGTACAGTCGGGGAAATGAGTTGTTTAGCAGAAATGTACAGTCGGGGAAATGAGTTGTTTAGCAGAAATGTACAGTCGGGGAAATGAGTTGTTTAGCAGAAATGTACAGTCGGGGAAAAATGTTTTACAGCTGTATAAGAACGTTGAAGAGATATTATAGTGTTATAATGTCGACACACATCGCTAATAAAAGTGTTATGAAGCATGTGTATCAAGCACTAGGGCAGTCCATAATCCAATATTGCATTACGATTTGGGGAGGCACTTATAAAACAAAGATGAAGCCACTTGAAGTTGCTCTCAGAGATCACTATTAAAGGTAAGCAGCTTTCGTCCGTTTTTGTATCCCACTTCCTTACTATACCAGTCCTCCGAAGTACTATCAGTCCGCCAGTTTTTCATCATGCAGACAATTTTGAGACAACACACTAAACAACATTTTCTTAAAGATCTATACGCTAAAAGACGCAACAAGAATATTGCAGATATCCCAAAATATAGACATGCCTTTGTCAATAGATACTACTGTTTCCTAGGTCTATTCCTATATAATAAAATAAATAAAGAAATAAATACAGTGTGTTTGTGTAAACACCGTTATCCTTGAAACCATCAAATGAGCCCGTCAAAATGAACAACTTTTTCTATGAGAACAATTCTGGGAACTCAAAAAAAAATGCCGTCTTTATACCCATACGGATGCCCGGATCGGCAATTTGTATGGGTATGAAGACAGATTTTTTTTATTCCCAGCATTGTTCTCATAGAAAAAGTTGTTCATTTTGACGGGCTCATTTGATGGTTTCAAGGACAACGGTGCTTACACAAACATCTTGTATACACCCTTTAAGCAAATCAATATGTAAACAAAAATTTTTTAAATACCTACACCAACTAACGTATGATGAGACTGAACAACTGCTAAGAAATAACGTGTAATTTTTATATACTAAAGCTAAGTACATGTTTTTGACAATTTATATTACTCTCCTATGTTTTTATAATTAATTCTGTATTCTGATAATTTATAATGCTTTATTTTAAATCCTTTATTTTGTAAAATTAAATACCTATGATCTAGAAATTTTAAGTAATGTTAAGTAATAATATGCATAGTAATATATTTAATTATATTGTTGTAATATTTTAGTAAATTAATTTAATTACTGTAAAATGCGTCGAAATCGTAGCTTACAACTTGTTTCTACTAAATTATAGAGTCATTGCAAACTGAAGAGCACTGTGGTCCGAAATACAGACTTGATCTAGTTCGGACACAGATGACTTACCTTAAGTGTACATTTTTGAATAGAATAGAATAGAAGCCCCAAGCGGCCACATCCGGCCGCGATAACAATGAAAAAGCTATTGTGTCTCGTTTTGCCACGACTGATGGGTTAATGCTATAAAACCATCAAACCATAAATAAGACCATCAAAATAGAATTTAGGCTGCTTAGCAAATTGTCGCCATTTTATCAATTACAAATCGAAGATTACGAACATGAGTACATACTCGTAAAAATTAGACTAATGTTTATTTGTATTTATCAATATTTTTAGTTTTTCCAACAACCTTCTATGCACCAACGAGGCTTTACGTCCATTAATTCAAACTTTTTTAATTTCTTACCTATAAAAACCATATTTAGTAACCTTATTTAATATCTATTCCTTGATTATTTTGCTGGCGCGTTTATTCTTTATGACAAAACATATATATAACCACAATAAATTTATTTTTGCACGATAATGCACTGTATCCTGCGCCTATCGAATCTCCAAATCTTATTTAAACACGGCGTTTAATATATTTCACTTTGATCAACAGTTATTATAAACGCCATTATTAAAATATATCTTCTGTTTTAATTCTTTTGTTACTCTGTTCAACAGCATTTTTACAGCGTAAAGCTTAACAAGTGAGTTACAATGTAGTCATTGGAGTGTACAAGTTTCTTCGTACACCATAGTACAGCCGCAAAACAGCTATTATGCAGCCTATTTTATGCTTATACAAAACGCTGTATAATTTGTGCCCATTTCAGGGGTATAAGGGCTGTATAAGCGCTTATACAGCCTTTATGCGGCCTGGAAATACAGCATTAAGAGTATAAACGAACTTTAATAAAGCTGCTTGCTTGCTTGCTGTTGCTTGCTTGCTTGGGCGGTTACTAAGATAGCAATTTGATCACGGGATATATGAGGTATGTAGGTATATTGTATAGGAGAGTCTTTCAAAATTGGGACAAACTTAGATCTATTAATGTAGTTTTAAGTAGTTTATGCATATTTTTATGATGAGTTTCCATTCGGAATTAGTGCTATAATAATAAAGTCAGAGAACCTAAAACTCTAGAGTCTAATTAGAGATAGGTGTTTGAACATGTCACTTTCAGCATTGCTTGATAAACTCTAAGTATATACAGTCGTATAATATGCTAAAAGTTTTTTTAAGAAATTCTAAAGTGGTTGTGAAGTCAGCTGATTATGAGTTTTCGTATTATGAAGGTGTGTATCCTGGATCCAAAATCACTAAGCAGAACACATAAGTCTTTACATAAAGCCTTATATAACTATCTAAAAAGAGTGAAATTATTATTTTTTCAACTGGATTGTCCCATGTTAATATCAATCTTAATCATAAAGTATTCGATAGTTTTAAAAATGCTTATCCAACAACCAAAAATAGCATACATGTTACAGATTCAGGGCCAGATTTATCATCAAGTTGGTTCGATATTGCCGTACCCCGACGCTGATCATCAATTTTTGCAAATTTTTTCTATTGGTGATGAAAATCATGAATTGGATCAACGTTGTGCAATTATTTCTAATACAAGGCGAGAAATTATTCGTAAACTACATTGGTTTTTTCATCAGCATAACGCATTTTGTTCAATTGTTTAAAATTGCTCTCGATCGTATGCCATCTGATAATCACAATTAATGTTTGTGGTGTGAATTTGGAAGAATTATGTTTTTCACATGGCCAACTTTATGTTGCCTGTTTCACAGTCGGTACCTACTACAGATTCACACTCAAAATGGAAAAACAAAAAATATTGTTTATCCAAATATTTTGGATTAAGTTTGAAATAGCTAGCAATTAAGTAATACATTTTTTTAAGAAATGAATCGATGTTCTAAGTTCTAACTGTTTTTTATATTATTTCACTTTATACGCAGCGAAGCACGTACCGGGCCGCTAGTTATATTATAAATGTGAAAGTGTGTATGTCTATCCGTTACCTCTTCATGCCCAAACCGTTGAACAGATTTTGCAGAAATTTGATATGGAGATACTTTGAGCCCGAGAAAGGGAATGTACGGTTCCCGCGCGATAAACGAATTTTGGCACAAGTTGCGGGCGTCATCTAGTACTAAATACTAATTATATTATTATTACATATTATGAAGGTAAAAGTTTGTTTATTTTAATTCAATGACTGAGCCGTTTGTGATAAAATTTAGCACAGATGTAAAAATTACCACGGGGTAGGACATAGGAAACTTTTATCACAGGGCAATGTACGGTTCGTGTTTGCTACTGTTTTTACATCTACTCGTAGCGTTAAAATCGTTTTTTTTTCAGGGCACTCCCGGCCAAAAAGGTGACATAGGGCCAACGGGGCCGGCCGGAGTAAGGGGTGATAAGGGAGAGCAGGGCGAGCCGGGGAGGGAAGGACCACAGGGACCAATAGGACGGGACGGACCGAGGGGCTCACCGGGACCAGGGGGTCAGAAAGGAGAAATCGGAGAACCTGGACCTATTGGTAAATAAGTCTTACAAGAAATATATTTTAACAAGCAGAAACAATAATTTTTAAAACTCAAGAACCTCGTATCACTCTTATTATGGTAAACTATAGTCAGGCTTAAAATTCACTAAGCCGTGTAGTCTACAAAGCGAGCCAAACAATTATACAAACACCTTATCATACACTCGGAAAACACAACCCTCCTTCTAGTGCAGCCCGATAAAGAGCCCAACTAGCATTTGGTTATATAATTTTCGAGACAACGTTTTGGTTATAACTTGAGGTCAGGCCTTTTTGGTTATATAGCATTCGTATTAACCTTTATATGACGCGAAACAGGCGCAAAATATATAACTTTTTTTGCATAGCGATCGTGTCATGGTCGTTTTAGTGGCTAAATATTCGTATGGCAGTCGTAAAGTGATTAATTTTGTAACCGTTTCGTCGTATTGTGATCCAGTAGACGTTGTATAAACATTGGGAAGTAGTCATCAGCATTCTTTTTTTGCGGATACTAATTATTTTACAGTTCTGTTGAAGTAAGATAAAAGAAAAAGTAGCCATCATGTTGGTAAAAGTTTGTCTGCCATATTTATTATTGAATGAATGCTATTGACTAATGTATTTGGTGTTAGTCGGTAACAGTTTCTACTTTTCTAAGGGAAATTAAATTTCTCGACGATTGTATATACGTTTTTTAACAAATATTTAACGCCCTCTTCGAATAATTGCAAAATAATATTTATGAATATAATTTAATCTATGATTACCTGTTATTTTAAAATTACACGATTTTAGGTAATGATGATGACTTGTATAATATGATGTCTCATGACTATAAGTCGCTTAACTTACCATTTATTTATTTTATCATCCGCCATTTTGGATACCGTAACAAAATGGAAATCCATGCATTTTATCGAATTCTCAATATGGTGATAATTTCTGATGTCGAAAAATTTTTAACTAATTAACGATTTGAAGTAAGTAATTGGAAAGTTCTATATTTTAGGGTTTCGTGCCAAAAACTTAAAAACGCGACCCTATAATTACTAAGACTATGTCTGTCTATCCTTCTGTCTGTCCATCTGCCTGTCTTCAGGAGCTGTATCTCAAGAACCGCTATAGCTCGACTTATGAAATGTTCACAGATTTTGTATTTTTGTTGCCGCTAGAAGGAAAAATAATAAAAACAAAATATGATTTATATATTTTAAGGAGGGCTACCATATAATAAACATGACTATTTGGCCTTTTTTGCTCTAAATTAATAACTTGACGTTCCGCGTGGCTTCGCCCGCATAAATTAGGAATTTCACGGAAACCGTACATTTTTCACAAATTAATAACCCAAGTTTCACGTTGTTTACTATGTATATTTGTGCCAAATATCATAAAAACTATTCCAGTAGTCCGTGAGATATTAAGACTTTTCAATAATTTTCCTCGTTTTTTTTTTACATTTTCCTCTGAATCTTCGCTCCTATTGGTCTTAGCGTGATAAAATATAGCAGCCTTCCACGATAAATGGGCTATCAAACACTGAAAGAATTTTTCAAATCGGATCAGTAGTTCCTGAGATTAGCGCGTTCAAACAAACAAACTAACTCTTCAGCTTTCTACTATTAGTAATAGATCGTAAAAAGTAGGTACATGAAATATTCCCAAATTTTCAATTATATTTGTTATTTAATAATAAAATTGAAATAAAGTAAATATTTAAGGGTGTGACCATAAGAAAAAAATTTTTGGCCAACTTTTATTCTATATACGGTATAGAACCATTCGTGCGCGAGTTCGAATCGCACTTGGCCGATTATTTCTTGGCCTAAGTCGTAAAAGAGAAACATGAAAATATCATTAAAAAACTAAAATGTTTTATAACAGTAAGTTTTAAAATTATTTTAAAATCATTACTTAAGTAAGTTATTTAAGTTCTCAAAATATGAATATTAGGCTTATAAACATTTTACAATATTCGTATAAAGAGAGTCAAAAATCATGTAAGAAACGTTTATTTAAAGATGTATTTTACAACAGTTAAATATGTGGACTTTACATGATAGCCATGTAGAAATCTTATTACTGATAAAGAGAATTGTGTTAAAGTCGGCATTACAACCAGATTATATCCTAAGATCCGAACGTAAAATCCTGCATGAATCGTTTTTTTCGATCAAATATATTTTAAAATAATCTTTAGAACGTATAGAATGGATTAATCCTTCAGGCCCCGCGCGAGTGTCATTTTGTTCATTTTTTCAATGTCAACAAGTGCCATTTTCGTCAAAACCTGATCTCATGCACCGAAAATTATGATTTTGGTCTCATTCGATTCGGAATACCATCTAGAACATTCTATCAAAATTCCAAGAGGGGCTGAAAAAAAATGCAAAAGTTATAAACAATTAAGTAAACATAAAAAGAAGGGTTTGGTTTTTTTTAATATTTCGAAAATTATTTGAGATAATCAAAATTTGAAAATGGATCATTAAAGAGCAGGAAATTTCCTAAAAAAATCCTACATCCTGGAACGTTACCAATAATCCTTATAGCTGTAATTGAGCGGCGAAAGTAGCGATAAAACCTAGTGGTTCGGGTTTGGCGTGATTTGCCGCAATCTGCTACGTGAACTAAAAAAATATTTTAAGTGATTAAATAATAATATTAAGGAATAAAAAAAATTGGGTACTAAGTAGACATATCAATAAACAATAATCCGTTAACAAAAATTAATTATCACAATTCGTTTAATTAATATGCTTTTCTTAATTTGTTAATAGTCACCATTTTAATTTTAACATAAAACGCTGATTATTTCAAAACAAGAAATCCAGATTTTTTTATTATTCTTTTGAGCTAATCTTAAAAGGCCTTATAAGAGATCCCCGTTGAAAAAATTCAAAATTTTTCATTTTTCACTTTTTTACTAACATTCAAAGTCATTCCAAAATTATTAATGTAAATAAAGCAATTAGAGATGAAAATTCCCCGGAAAATTTCCTTTTCTAAGGAATACTTCCTGAAAATTTCCTGAAAACTTCCAAATTTGGAAGTTTTGAAAAATGACATTTATCTTATAAAGACAGTTGTGACGTTTATTTTTAAATGCAAATAAAACTAATATTAGGTACTTTTTATAGTTTTGATTAAATTCAACATACTTTAGGTATAATTATAGGTATGATTTGTCCAAGTAATTATTCAGTCGCATGATTCAGACAGTTGTGATAAATATTTATCTTAAACTAGATGACGCCCGCAACTCCGTTGCGCCAAAACTCGTTTATCGCGTGGAAACCGTACATTTTTCTGGAACAAAAAGTATCCTATGTCCTTTCCCGGGACTCAAAGTCTCTCCACGCCAAATTTTAGCAAAATCGGTTCAGCGGTTTGAGCGTAAAGAGGAAACAGACAGACAGACACACTTTCGCATTTATAATAGGTACATATTGGTATGGATAACATTATTTTCAAACATATTTTGCTCAGGATTGACTTTGCTTTACACTTTTCGATTTTTTATATTATTTTTCTTTGAAACGTATAAAATGCAATTATGACGATATATGATAAAATAAAATAAAATTTAAAAAAATAATATGACATGCCGAACATTTGTGAATAAAAACTTACCAGGCATGAATCATGATTGTACCTACCTAAAATCTAAACAATTTACCTCAGGAAAAAAAAACTGAAAATGTTTCTTTCCATACAAGATTTACCCCTACCCGTCACTCCTTCGAAGTGTTACCAAAAATTTGGTCTTAGATACAACGACCCTCGACTCGTGACTCGTCGTAATAATAATAAAAAATCAGAGTTAGATTTCAATCAGATCAAGTCAGATTAGATCAAATCACCTGATTGTCTTTAGAAAGAAGTTTAACCCTTAATTCGCCCCTAAATAGCGGGCGAATTAACGAACGACCGGCGAATTAATAGTTATAGGTACGGTAGGTATTTAAAAAAAAATAGCTCGTAAATGATTCCCTTCTATAATGAGATTTCTGTATTACTATTAGAAAACTATTCTAGTTTTTTCTAAAAATATACTATTTTAGTTGAGTTTTGGCGCAACGGAGTTGCGGGCTTCATCTAGTAATAAATATTTATAACAACTATCTGAATCATGCGACTGAATAATAACTTGAACAAAACATCTGCTTTCATATCCATACCTATAATTTGCCTAAAGTATGTTAAATTTTATAAAAACTAAAAAAAGTAGCTAATTTTAGTGTCATTTGCGTTCAAAGCTGAACGTCACAACTATATTTATAAGATAAATGACAGTTTTCAAAACTTCCATATTTGGAAGTTTTCAGGAAGTTTTCGAGTAAACTTCCTGAATCTTTCACCTCTAAAAGCAATTACGGTACTTTTATGTCCAATTATTGTTACTATTTTGTTTTGTTATTGTTAGAAGCCAGATAACAATGTATATTTTTTTATTTATAACTAATAAAATTTAAATAATATTTTTTATTGATGAAAAAACCCTAATTGCTATTTTTACAAAAAAATGAAATATCAAAATTAGTGAATTTTTCCAACGGATATCTCTTCTTAGCCCTTTTAAGATTAGCTCAAAAGAATAATAAAAAAATCTAGATTTCTTGTTTTGAAATAAGCAGCGTTTTTATGTTAACATTAAAATGGTGACTATTAACAAATTAACAAAAGCATAACAATTAAACAAATTGTGATAATTTATTTTTGTTGACGGATTATTGTTGATTGATATGTCTACTTAGTACCCATTTTTTTTTATTTCTTTATAATAATATTTCATCAGTAAAATATATTTTTTAGTTCACGTGGCAGATTGCGGCAATTCACGCGAAACCCGAACTACGCGTTTTTACCGTTACATTCGTCGCTCAATTAAAGTTATAAGGATTGTTGATAAGGTTCCAGGATTTAGGATTTTTTTAGGAAATTTCCTGCTCTTTAAGGATCTATTTTCAAATTTTGGTTATCTCAAATAGTTTTCGAAATATAAAAAAAAAACTAAACCCTTCTTTTTATGTTTACTTACTTGTTTATAAATTTTGCATTTTTTACAGCCCCTCTTGGAATTTTGATAGAATGTTCTAGATGCTATTCCGAATCGAATGAGACCAAAATCATAATTTTCGGTGCGTTAGATCAGGTTTTGAGGAAAATGGCACTTGTTACTCAGACTAAATGGGAATTCCTAGAACCTCCGATCGAAGGATTATGTTGGGTTGCCTTGTTAAAAGTAGCCGCAAGTACCTCTAATTGAGCAAAATGAAAGCCCGTAAAGGTGGGTTTACACCAAAAGAACATAGAGCAAGAACAGCACAAGAACATTCTTTCGCATTCGTTTAGTGTAAACTATAATTCGTTACAACATACTTTAGATTGTTTACACCAATCGAATCAACAAGAACATCAAGAATAAGAATTTTTGCTCTATAGATTAGAATCATATAGCTCCGTTTAGACCAAACGAGCGAATGCTCATTGCTCATTCGTCAACGATAAGTAGTTAATTTATTTTTATAGTCATCAAAGGTTGGATCCCATAAAGATCTTTTGTTATGGTATAATTCTATCATTTGTAAACATTTTTCATTACTCCAATCCATATTTACGAAATAACCTTTGATAAACTACCTAAAACCAGCCGCCAAAAAGTAAAAATATCAAGAACACTAGAATCCCTTTGAAGAGACCGCCTCGAAGAGCGAGCACGTCCGAACACGAAAGAACGCTCTAGGCAATTGCTCGAGCGCTCTTGCGTCGTTTACACCAAACGAGCGAGATTCTTAGAGCATTCTACCTATTTACCGCCGAACACGTGGCGAACACACTAGAACAACGAAAGAATGCTCGTTGTTAGTTTACATCAAAAGAGCTTTACTAGAATGAGCATTCGCTCGTTTGGTCTAAACGGAGCTTAATACAAACTTGCGTGTATTCAATAGAAAAGTAAGAACTAAGAAGCAATGACATTGAGGAATAACAGGACACTACGCATAAAAATAAAAACGCCTGTTAAATAAAAATAGCAATCTTGCGGGTTCTCGACGTCCTCAAATCCTGCCAGGCATAATAATTGTAGGCCTGAACATTTGTCATACACAGAGGTGATGGCAACCCCAGTTTGCGGCTATCGTGCAACTGGCAACCATGGATATTCATGTACAAAATGCATACAACTTTAATTTTGTATCAAAATTATTAACAAAATCGATGCTTCAATTTTGATGAAGAACTATGTCTGTTTACGGGCTGGCAACCCTAGGTTGCGGCCGACTTAGAGCTGGCAACCATTTATACCTTATTTTGTGTCGTCATTTTCTTTCAAATGATGTAAAATTTATTGAAAAAAAAGATACATGCAAATTTATGAATTTATCTCATGAACATTAAACTTAATTAGAGGTACTTGCGGCTACTTTTGACAAGGCAACCCAACATAAATCCATTCTATACGTTCTAAAAATTATTTTAAAATATTATTGATCGAAAAAAACGATTCATGCAGGATTTTACGGTCGGATCCAATAGTATTATGATTGTTATATAAATTAATTTTATACGACATCAAATATGTATTTTAAAGGTCACAACTGCGATATTTATAGGATAGTCATATAATTTGGTCGTGTTAACGATTACAGGACTAAATTAAATGACTAAACTCTTATACGACATATTGTTCTATATTTTTACACGATTTTGGAGACTTTAATTACCACTATACGATTTCTATACGACTAAATGTCATTTAGGCTTTTTGTTAAAGGACTAATTTGCTAGTTGGGAGTAACTCTAAATTAAACTTCATTCAAAGGTCCGGTGGGTCGAGACGGACTCCCGGGTCCACGGGGCCTGTCCGGGGCCCCGGGGCCAGTTGGTCCACCCGGGGAAGATGGAGACAAAGGGGAGGCGGGGCCACCCGGGGAAAAGGGCTTCAAGGGATCGATGGGAGAACCGGTAAGTACAGTCACTTGTCAATGGCACTTGTCAGTTGTCACTGAAACCCTGCTACGCTCTTGTTGTCCCATTACCATCAACATCTTATATATAAAATTCTCGTGTCACAATGTTAGTCCACGAACTCCTCCGAAACGGCTTTACTGATTTTTACCAAATTTTATATGCATATTCAGTAAGGTCTGAGAATCGGCTACTGGGTACTTTAAATATTGATAAGTGCATTTGTTGAATAAATAATAGTAAATTATTACAAGCTGAGACTAACGGCGACAATTAAGTTTGTGCGACGGGATAGCGATTGACGTTGCCATGGCGACATACTTATTTAGTCACTTCAATAAAATAATACGGGCGATATACTTTATAATATGGCAAAGAAAAGTTTCCCGGGACTTAGTTTAATTATATATTTTAGTTCTTACAATAATAATGTTTTAAGAAACAAAAACTTTTTGTTGCGACCAAAGAGAATATTATGATCACTACGTTTTAGTTGTGACATTGAAATGTTTAATGACATGACTTATTATTATACAGTGATAAAATCAAAACAATGCTTATTATTAATTTTGCACGCTATTGTCATAGCAAAACATGCCGCACTATAACAACTGTAACAACCCATGTAACCATGTTTTTGGGCACATAAATGTGATTATGATTATGATTATGATTATATTTTTTAGTCTTCAAACTAGAAGGCAACGGCCGAAAATGTTAAGCGCTACCATACAAGTATAAAGCAAGAAGAAAATTATAATGATCTTTTATGCTAAGTACTGACACACGGTTTTGCTCGATAGTTTTACTCCAAATAGAGCAATAGCAACCGTGAGGACCGCTAAAACTGACAGCTCGAAGGCTCGCTTCGAGTAGAGATGGGTAGTGGGTAAAAACCCATTCATTCCATTTGGGTTAAAAATGGGTGATTAGGGGTTTAACCCGGTTATTACCCATTTTCACCCATTTTACTGGGTGAAAACAAAACAAATATTGTAAATGATTTATAATTAGAGAGTATAATATTTTATACTTAAGTTTAATAAAAAAAGGTATGTATTATAAATAAAAACCAACAAATTAGGTGATACACAGATTAATTATCATCATTAGCCGGTTCTTCCCGCCGGGTTAGTTACCAAACCGGTGGTAGACCTCATAGACGTTCTAAAAGTGTTGACAGCCTATTTAGTATTTAGAAAAAAATATTTTGATTTTGATTTTGAAAAAAGAAATTTGGTTACAATCAAAAAGACCAGATGTAGATGGTTCAGGGCTTTGAGATTTCATCGGGATCGGCAGCGAATCGGGCACGCAGTCATCAGAAATATCATCAGGGTATTTGTTTAACCCTTAATTCGACCCTAAATAACGGGCTATACGTTTACTTTCAAAAATTCTAGCTCGTAAACTATTCCATATTTTAAAGAGGTTTCCGTATTATAGTATTAAAAAACTATTCAAGATTTTACAAAAAAAATACTATTTTATATGTTTCAAAGAAAAATAATATACAAAATCGAAAAGTGTATAAACCAAAGTCGATCGTTTGCAGGATACGTTTTTAATTAATGTTATTTAAGATATTTATAATGGTCAAAGTTAATCTTTAGCAATAGTTATTTATTGTTGACTATCTGAATCATGCGACTGAATAATAATTTGAACAAATCTGCTTTTCTTTCAATTTGGATACAATCAAAAGTCTTTTTGATTGTATCCAAATTTCTTTTTTCAAAATCAAAATATTTTTTTCTAAATACTAAATGGGTTGTCAACACTTTTAGAACGTCTATGAGGTCTACCACCGGTTCGGTAACTAACCCGGCGAGAAGAACCGGCTAGTTACGAGTATGATGATTCATCTGTGTATCACCTAAATTGTTGGTTTTTATTCATAATACATACCTTTTTTATTAAACTTAAGTATAAAATATTATACTCTCTAATAATAAATCATTTACAATATTTGTTTAGTTTTCACCCAGTAAAATGGGTGAAAATGGGTAAAACCCTAATCACCCAGATTAGGGTTTTAACCCGGTTATTTTTTACAAAATTTAACCCAAATGGAATGAATGGGTTTTTACCCACTACCCATCTCTAATTGCGAATTGATGCCCTTATATTATTATGCACGGTCCTTTCATAAATACGAATAATAACGCAAATGATAAAATGTCACGTGATCCACGACTACCTACTATAATATTTTAATAATAACCAAGACAGGAATTTAAAGATATAATTGCATCTTACCATTTAAAATCATTCCCAAATTTAAATTACCTACCTATTCATCATAAATTAAAAATACCAATTGGTCTTAATTTGGTTTTAATTTTAAAATATCTAATTTTATTCCAGTCTATTAACAGTCATGAATCATGAACCGAATATTCAATTTTCCATTTAAGGGACCAACGGGCGCAACAGGTATTCAGGGCCTAAGAGGCGAGCCTGGTCCAGTAGGGCTTCCTGGTGATAAGGGCCCGCAGGGTGACCCTGGCCCTCCAGGGATGCCTGGAAGCGATGGAGTGAGGGGACCTCCAGGACCTATTGGCAAAACTGGTCCTGAAGGTTCCAAGGGTGAACAAGGCGGCAAAGGCGATCGGGGAGACGTAGGACCTAAAGGTAAATGTACAGTTTAATTATATCTTGTTTAATTATATACGGTTTACGGTTTAAGACTTTATTTCTCACAAAATAATTTTACAAATTATTATACACGGCGAGAAACACGTGTTACAAAAATAAATTGAGTGATACATTTGGCAAACACTTCCTAAGTATAAACATTTACATAAAACATTACATTTATCATTACTATTTCAAAATTATACATCATACATTCTCTGGAAAACAAACATTACATATTTTATCATTTTACGTTTATCACTATTTCAAAATTATACATCATACATTTTCTGGAAATCAAATATTACATTTATCATTCATAACCATTTTAAAATTATATATATCATACATTCTCTGGAAAAACATTTTATTATAATTATTATTTATTTATATAGGATCATAGAATACTGCAGTAGGTTATTAGTTATTACTAGAGACCGGATTATATTATGCATTTGCATATCTGCATATGCATTTGCATATTTTAGCCATTCTCAGCGGTATATTTTACCTAAGATCTAGTTATGATGCACGTTTTCGGTACATTTACAACATTTTTCAGTAACCCTGCGCTACGAAATGCGACTAAATTTAATAAAAATAACAGTTAAGAGTCCGTATACGAAATTTGCCGATTTCGCTGATTTTACAGACGTGATTTAGAACAGTAAAAATACAGTATTTCTATAAGTTTTAATGCACAACATGTAAGATCATTTCAATTATAATCTAATGTTGGAGCTAGATTTTTTATTTTTTAAAGTATTTTTAAATAATCCAACTCAAACCCGCGACAGTTTTGTGATTTTTGCTGTAAAAGGTTTAGAATATCACCTGTTTATGGATTGTATTGATGTCTTAACGGTATGAAAAAAATACAATGCACTGTTGGGAAAGTCGTCTATAAAATGTTGGAATTACTTTTTACCACTTTAATATG
This sequence comes from Polyommatus iphigenia, assembly GCA_963422495.1. NCBI lineage: Eukaryota > Metazoa > Arthropoda > Insecta > Lepidoptera > Lycaenidae > Polyommatus > Polyommatus iphigenia. The sequence continues at coordinate 29,568,571 of OY730184.1, read as the reverse complement.
AAATAGTTGAGTAAAAAAATATGTAACTCGGCAAAATTTTAGAGAAAATGGGCAAAGAATTGCTGTTAATTTCGGCAACTTGGAGCTATAATTCATAATAAGAAAACGACAGAAATATATATAAATTCTCTCCAATTCGAGAAAAAAGAAAACAAAAACATATTGTGCCAAAAAAACACAATTCAAAACAACCTAAATCTCACATTATATTACTCGCCGCAAGTTCGAGTCGGTTTAAATCTAATAATTAATATATATTTTTTTTAAGTCTAATAATATTTCTGTAGCGAACCTTTGCAATTTCGGCAAAATCGGCAAAATTTCGTATACGGACTCTTAACAATAATAACAAAAACATAATAATATGGGCTATTGAATAATAGTTGCGACTTTTACTGCATTTCGAATGCAGTCAATAGCCGTGCGCGTCTTTTGTTTTGACAGTTACGATAGTAAAATGAAAGAGCCAGAGTCAGAAGAACGTCGCGCTTGCCAACTACAAATTAAGGCCGTCCCCCGAGCAAACGACCTTGGCCATACATTTGCCGCGTTGCCGAGATCGCACCAAAACCCTATTTTTTTTTACTTATCTTAGTTCAAAATTGTCGTAAAAAAATTTAAAACGGGGAATATGTAGTTTATGATATTGTCGATCTATTGGCGTGTGTTTCAAATAAAAGTAATTTGTAAATCCTAAGGAGATGCTGAATGTATGCTTGAGTTTTAATAAATTGATTTTACTTTGAAAGCTGATATCATTAGTATTATAAACAAAAATAGGAAATTTAAAACGGGGAAAGGAATGTTGATATACTGAAGATTATTGCTGCATTTTTATTATAATTTTGTAGCTTTCAAATTATGAGTTTATAAGGCTTGAAATACGGTAAATTACGGTATCTCCGTAAGGAACGCCCTTAATGGGCTGGCAGAACTTTTCCCAGAAACTGTACCTAAGTGCTAACAAAGCACCCATGTTCAAATTCTGCCCAGGTTCCTCAGTGAATGTGGAGCGAACCTTTTCTATAAATTACAAAAATATTCTTAATGATCGTAGACACAATCTTAGCACTGAAAATTTAGAAAAATATTTGATTGCTTACGTTTACAATTTTTTTTTAATAATTTTAATGTCATATTATGATGTTGCTGTACCTATTATCGCCTATCAAAAAATAATTGACTAATTGTATGCAGATTTTGAATTTGCATATTGTCATTTATTTTGCATATTCTTCCAATTTTCGTGCATATTTCAAGCATTTTTCATGCATATTTGCATGCATATAACAAGCTTTTTATGTTGCATATAATCCGGTCTTTAGTTATTACTAATTTACACTCATTTAATTGATATCAGTAAAGTATAATTTACACAGAGCCAGTACTGGCTGCCAATAAGACTGGCAGCCAGTATTGGCTTAGCATATGCCGCGTGTGAACAGTTTTTCAAGCCAGGCCAAACTGTTCACACGCGGCATATGCCAAGTCAATACTGGCTGCCAGTCTTATTGGCAGCCAGTACTGGCTCTGTGTAAATTATACTTTAGTACATAAAACTTAAGTTTCTTTTTGAATAATGGCAGTGATTTTGTTTCTTTTATATCTTTAGGCAAGCTATATTCTTTCAGAAACATACCTTACCTACCTTCAGAAACCTACTTTCAATAACACACCTTACTTTCATTTATGAGTCCTGCAGACTACAGACTTTTAGTCGGCCGATAGTTTGACCAAATTGGAGATAACAAAATATCGTAAATTGTGCGCACTGCCATACATCTTCACACTGATCAAGCGTTCGAATAAAGCAATGGCCTACTAAAAGTCTGCAGTCTGCAGGGCTATAAATGTAACTAGGTAGATAACAGTCTTGTTTAGTTTCAATAATAATTTCTAAATCCTCCTAAGTCATTGAATGACTATGTTATGGACTTTACTCACAATGTGTATAAATTATTAAATTATATTATCAACTGATATAAAGTGTTGTTGACTTTTAGGACCGCCTGGCCCAGTGGGGCTAACAGGGCCCCCAGGAATTCGTGGGGCCAAAGGTAATCAGGGAGAACCTGGACCGCGGGGGCCACAGGGGGATGCGGGTGCAATTGGTAACCCAGGTGCACCCGGACTTATCGGACCGCAAGGACCGGAAGGGAAAATGGTGAATACATTATCATTTGTTTTTACATTAGTATTTGCAGTTTTTTATTAAGACTTCAAATATTCATTATCTTTATAATATGCAACTAAAGTTGAAATGACCAATCAAAAAACTTCGTAGAAATTACATAATTTGTATGAAATTATGTGCCTCGTTATTTAGATTTTAACTTTAGTACATCTACCTATTGTAAATCTCATTTTTTTTTGTAAAGGGGCCACGCGGCTTAACTGGGCCCAAAGGCGACGACGGCAGTCCGGGGCAGCAAGGAGAACCCGGCATCATAGGTCCTAAAGGACCCGAGGGGCCAAAAGGCGACCCAGGACCGGCCGGATTCCCTGGAGACCGCGGAGAATCTGGGCCCCAGGGTATAAAGGGTGAGCCCGGACTGGATGGTCCTGAAGGCAGCGTGGGGCCGCCTGGCCCTCCAGGCCCGGCGGGGCCCATCGGCAAACCTGGTGAAACGGGATTACCTGGTACCCCGGTAAGTAGATCCTTGTTTCAAAAACGCTCATTGCCTTTGGATGGGCCTTATTTTTACCCGACTGCCAGGAGGGTTATGTGTTTAGCGCGTATCTTCTATGTATGTAATATTCTTTTTTCTGTTAAATCACTTTATCTGTGCTGACAACTCAACTGTATTAAAGTCCGTTAGTAAATGATGTAAGGCCTAAAGACTAAAACTGACAGAAGATTCGGAAGCCACCTCATTTACTTTAAAATTATTATATTTAAGATTACTCTAAATACGGTTGTAAAGCTATAATTTGAATGTTATAACTTATAAGCTACGCATATTACTCTGGTTAACAAGTGCCATTTTCATCAAAACCTGATCTCATGCACCGAAAATTATGATTTTGGTCTCATTCGATTCGGAATACCATCTAGAACATTCTATCAAAATTCCAAGAGGGGCTGGAAAAAAATGCAAAAGTTATAAACAATTAAGAGAACACAAAAAGAAGGGTTTGGTTTTTTTTTATATTTTGAAAACTATTTGAGATAATCAAAATTTGAAAATAGATACTTAAAGAGCAGGAAATTTTCTAAAAAAATCTTAGATCCTGGAACCTTATCAATAATCCTTATAGCTTTAATTGAGCGGCGAATGTAACGGTAAAAACGCGTGGTTCGGGTTTCGCGTGATTTGCCGCAATCTGCTACGTGAACTAAAAAAATATTTTAAGTGGTTATCTATATCTATACTTATTATAAAACAAAGTCGCTTTTTTCCCTCATGTCCCTTTGTTCCCTTTAATCTTTAAAAATACGCAACGGATTTTGATGGTTCTTTCAGTGTTAGATAGCCCATTTATCGAGAAAGGCTATAGGCTATATTTTATCACGCTAAGACTATTAGGAGCGAAGAAATAGAAGAAAATGTGGAAAAAACGGGGAAAATTATTTGGAAAGGCTAACTTGAACGCGCTAATCTCAGGTACTACAGCTGGTCCGATTTGAAAAATTCTTTCAGTGTTAGATAGCCCATTTATAAAGGAAGGCTATAGGTTATATTTTATCACGCTAAGACTTATAGGAGAATGTGGAAAAAACGAGGGAAATTATTAGAAAGGGCTTATCTTGCGAACTACTGGATCAATTTTTATGTTATTTGGCACAGATAAGAAGTAGACCACGTGAAGGCTATAGATTTTAATCATTTTTTCAGTGGCTATATATTTTATACCCGTGCGACGCCGGGGCGGGTGGCTAGTATATAAATAAATTAAAAAAAAATTGGATACTAAGTAGACATATCAATAAACAATAATCCGACGTTAACAAAAATAAATTATCACAATTTGTTTAATTATTCTGCTTTTCTTAATTTGTTAATAGTCACCATTTTAATGTTAACATAAAACGCTGTTTATTCCAAAACAAGAAATCCAGATTTTTTTATTATTCTTTTGAGCTAATCTTAAAAGGCCTTGTAAGAGATCCCCGTTGAAAAAATTCAAAAATTTTTATTTTTCTCTTTTTTATTAACATTCAAAGGCATTCCAAAATTAGTCATGTAAATAAAGCAATTACGGTATTTTTTATCCAATTATTGTTACTATTTTGTTTTGTTATTGTTAACTAAGCCAGATAACAATATATATTTTTTTATTTATAACTAATAAAATTTGAATAATAATTTTTATTGACGAAAAAACCCTAATTGACAACATTTCATTTCATTAATCATCAAAAATAAAAAAAAACCATTTCTTTGTTTTTATTTCCGAAGTCCTAAAAAAAATTACAATTTTTTTAATCATTAATTTCCGAGAAAAAAAATTTAAACGAAAAATCCACTTGTGACGTCATTGGTACGGCAGAATACGATACGATACACACCTTTGCTTGTATGAACGAAAATAATGCAGGTCTAAACACAATAACAAATTCAATAACCTCAAAGTAAAGTACCACAAAGTCAGTGAAAGTACTGACAGTTTTTTTTTAAGAAATCAGATATGACGTGCAAAGGTATTTTGTTGTTCAACCGTACCAATGACGTCATTTGGCGCTTAAGTCATTTTAGAATGATCAGAATTAAAAACCAAGTTTTATAAATGAAAATGACCACATTTTCAAAAATAAAAAAATATGGGTCCCCTAATTAAGCCCCTACTTTTATATGTCGTCATAAAACAAGTACAAAAAATATTTGAAATGTTGTCAATTGCTTTATTTACATGAAAAATTCATTAATGCCTTTGATTGTTCATAAAAAAGTGAAAAATCAAAATTGTTTAATTTTTCCAACGTATATCTCTTCTCAGCCCTTTTAAGATTAGCTCAAAAGAATAATAAAAATTTATGGATTTCTTGTTTTGAAATAATCAGCGCTTTTATGTTAACATTAAAATGGTGACTATTAACAAATTAAAAAAAGCATACTCGTAACAATTAAACAAATTGTGATAATTTATTTTTGTTGACGGATTATTGTTTATTGATATGTCTACTTAATACAAAATGTTTTTATTTCATTATATTAATATTTAATCAGTTAAAATATATTTTTAGTTCACGTGGCAGATTGCGGCAATTCACGCGAAACCCGAACTACGCGTTTTTACCGTTACTTTTGCCTCTCAATTAAAGTTATAGGGATTGTTGATAAGATTCCAGGACCCAGGACTTTTTTTTTAGGAAATTTCCTGCTGTTTAAGGATCTATTTTCAAATTTTGATTATTCTCAAATAGTTTTCGAAATACTAAAAAAACCAAACCCTTCTTTTTATGTTTACTTAATTGTTTATAACTTTTACTTTTTTTCAGCCCCTCTTGTAATTTTGATAGAATGTTCTAGATGCTATTCCGAATCGAATGAGACCAAAATCATAATTTTCGGTGAATGATATCAGGTTTTGAGGAAAATGGCACTTGTGAATCAGACTATATATTATGTATTTATTGTTTTAATGTCATGAGGTTATATTCCAGTCGAGTTTCATTTTAAATTACAACCGCTACAAACAAAACAAGTCGCATACAATGTATACCTCCATATTCATTCGAACATAGTACTACACTACATACTACAATACATCTTTGCACAAAAGCAAATCTCATTTATAAAAATGAATGTTTGCTCCGTGTGTTTGTGCTCGGTTTATTTGATCGAGTTGAAACTTGACCCGGTCTTGGCTGTGCCAATAGAATATAAATTAAAAGGAAAAAGAAAATTGGAAATTACGATATTAGGTTTCCGATTTCCTTCTAACTAGGGTTGCCAACCGTCCTGTTTTCCCAGGACATGTCCTGGTTTTTGTAGTGTCCTGGGACGTCCTGAATAGTTTTTAAGCAGCGTTCTGGGTTTTCCTGGGTTTTTTAATAATTTTAAAACTCGCGCGCGTTTGTTTTATATTTTAATAACTTGTTTTCAACTCGTATAATTTTATTAAAATGTTTTTATTAAAAAATGTGATTATTTTAATTACTTGAATTCCATTTCATCTGTTTTCACTAGAATCTAGATATTTATTAAACTATTGCAACTCCATTAAGAGGGCGACTAAGGCAAAAAATCAAACATCGTCCTTCTCTCTTTACACTCACGCCCGTCTTTCATATGCCAGGTGAAAAAGGACGACGCGGAATCATCTCCAAGTTATTTTTTTCTTAATAACTCGATAAATATACAACATTTTAAAAATCCGCCAGAATTGTATACAATGTGTTAAAATATTAACTTAGTTTAATGCACAGTTACGGCAATATAACATGAAAAATTCGTGAAAAAAAGAAAAAAATCACAAAGATGCATCTAATTAGATGCATCTTTGTGATTTTTTTTCTATCGAGAAAATTTTAAGAAATCGTGTTTTCGCTCAAATCAGATTCTTGGAAATATAATGTAGTTTCTATGTTTAGAAAATGATACAATTCGGGGCTTATTTTCCAGTATGAAAATGAATTATAAAATCGTCAATTTTGGGTTAGTCACCCCCTTAATGCGTCCTGTTTTTATACTGAATTGTCCTGGTTTTTCCAACTTCAAATCCTGGTTTTTTAAATTTGAAGTTGGCAACCCTACTCCTAACAAGGATCTAATTTAATATTGAAATATTTTTAGGGTACGGAAGGAGCGGCTGGGGCCCAGGGTAGTCCTGGATCGCCAGGAGAAAAAGGTGACACGGGCCCCAAGGGCGCCCCGGGAGAGCTAGGCCACGTGGGCCCCGCGGGGCCTCCGGGACCGGAGGGGCAGCGCGGCGTGCGGGGCATTCCTGGACCGACGGTATTCTTTTTTTAACTTTCCGTTTGAAAGAGTTACGGCCGCACTCAGAGAGATTGAATGATAACTTAAGTAAGGTTTTCTATCAGACTCTTCATTAAATTAAATTAAGTACATTGTGGCAGCTACTGCAACTTAGGACAATGTATTAGTATAGTATAGTACCTATAAACATGTAAACCAAATAATAAATATTTCATAATATTTCTCATATATAAAATAAATAGGTACCTAATAAATAACATTACATCAGATTTAAACTACGTCGCAAATTCTATTTTGTACGACTTTTTCGTGCAGATGTTGGGCGAAATAATTTTTCATTATTGGCGACACCGGCCGTCCGCAGTAAACACTAGTAATCTGTGGCCGTGACCTATATAAGCTCTCGCAATTAAATATCGAGGAGTCCATCGTAATAAAGTGAGTGAATTAGTAGCTTATAACAGTCGCGCGTGAAGTACTAGTTACCTACCGATATTAATTGTTATTGCGGAGTTAGTATTCTTGTACTGCGGTAGTAAATTATATAGTAACTAACTATTGTGAATAACTTCAAACTTTTAGACAATTAGTGTACTGTGTGTACATGTGACTGTATGTACATAAACAAAAAGTGTAAATAGGTGATTAAACTAAGTGGTTCCGTATCCTGTATTTCATTTTGGACCTATAACGTAAGTACTGAACAAGTACATCACAACATAATCATTCAATATCCTGAGTGTGGCAGATAGTGACCGACTTTCTTTTTAGTTTTCCTTGAAAATAATTAAATAACCTGTTATCCAAATTTCAAATTGTATTAGGGTGATGTGGGAGCTCCAGGCATGGTTGGACCAGAGGGACCGTCCGGTGCAATAGGACTACCAGGTGGCCAGGGTCCCAAAGGGGACAAGGGCAGCCGTGGACCGAAAGGCCACATCGGAGATACAGGTCCAATGGGAATTAAAGGAGATCAGGGAGAGACGGGAAAACAAGGACTGCCGGGGCCACAAGGACCTATTGGCCCGAAAGGTGAAATGGTAATTAAACTTTGAAGATATTTTAACGTATTAAGACCGAGCTCCCTTTTTTTGCTGTGTTTTCTAATAAGTATTACGATCCCGGAAGACGATTGACACAAATGAAATTGAGATTTATTTAATCATTGTATATTTATCTGATACTTGCCTAACGGAAAACACGATTCACTTATTTTGACTCGATAGTTTTATTTTTCGAAATTATTAATTTTTCTGGGCTATTCAACAAATATCTGCTACACTTATTGAGTTACTATCATTCAATAACTTGCACTACAACAATCACACACTTTATAAAAGATTAACTAAAGGAAATATTAGTATTGTATTTAATTTTTAAGTAATCATCAAAAACATTTTTGGGACTAGCGAAATTTACTTTCGTGCTATGATGCGCCAGACCGTTGTTACGCGATATTGTTCACTATTAGCTACAGCGCAGAATACATTTCATGCGGGCACGATTCATGGAATCATTGTATCATGATTGGACGATAGCCGTGTGTGTAGGCGGGGCTAGCGTTTTGACAGCAGGCTCTTAATAAGCCATTTGGAAAAATCAGACACACACCAGGCAGCAAGTCTATTAATTCAATGTGTGTCTTCTTGTGTAGAAATTAAAGTTCAGTTTTGAATGGTTCTTTTAAAAACGCATCCCATGACATCGACGTGTCGCAGTCATCTGGTTTAATCTGCGATTCGATCGAATGACTTGCGTAATCATTGAATTACTCCATTCAATAGAATGACTGAAGGACAACGTTTAACGTCTTGACTAAACGTCATTATAGTGAAGACGTTGAATGGTTTATAGGCGATATAGCCGACTTTGTAATGCTTGTTTAGGGTGACCAAGAGTTTGCAACCTTATTATGAATAACAATAATTAGTGATATTAAATAACGATTGAGGACACGGCCATAATATATTATGATTCTATAGGTACCTACCTATTGCATATTGTTTTAAGATGTGCAAATTGCAATACTGCCTGTTTGTATGAACTAATTCAAGGATTTCAAAGAATCTATACTTATAAAATTATATGTCCTGACTGACTGACTGACTGATTCATCATCGCTGAGCAAAAACTGTTACAGTTACAGCAACGAAATTTGGTGAGTAGGGTTGTTTTATTAAGTAGACACTCACTAAGGAAGGAATTTTGAAAATTTTACCCCGAAGGGGTGAAATAGGGGTTGAAAGTTTGAATGAAAGTCCGTCATTTCCTGAGTTAGAAAGATGAAATTTTATTTTTGGGTTACTGATTAAAAATAAATGGATATTTATTTAAGCGTTTTTGGAAATTCTACCCCCAAGGGTGTGAAATCGGGGTTGAAAGTTTGAATGAAAGTTCGTTATTTCTTGTAGAAACATGAAATTTTATGTTTGGGTTACTGATTAAAAATGATTGGATATGTGTTTAAGCGTTTTTGGAAATTCTACCCCCAAGGGGGTGAAATAGGGGTTGAAAGTTTAAACGAAAGTCCGTCATTTCTTAAGTTAGAAACATGAAAGATTATTTTAGGACTGCTGATTAAAAATGAATGGATAGATATTTAAGCGTTTTTGGAAATTCTACCCCCAAGGGGGTGAAATTGGGGTTGAAAGTTTGAATGAAAGTCCGTCATTTCTTGAGTTAGAAACATGAAATTTTACGTTTGGGATCACTGATTAAAAATGATTGGATACGTGTTTAAGCGTTTTTGGAAATTCTACCCCCAAGGGGGTGAAATAGGGGTTGAAAGTTTAAACGAAAGTCCGTCATTTCTTAAGTTAGAAACATGAAAGTTTATTTTAGGCCTGCTGATTAAAAATGATTGGATACGTGTTTAAGCGTTTTTGGAAATTCTACCCCCAAGGGGGTGAAATTGGGGTTGAAAGTTTGAATGAAAGTCCGTCATTTCTTGAGTTAGAAACATGAAAGTTTATTGACGTTTGCGTTTGACGTTTGCTTAAATAGGGTCCCATTTTTACCCTTTGTATAAGGAACCACAAAAAGGGGAAAACTATCCATCTTTGTTATTATACTATGTTAACGCGGACGAAGTCGCGGGCAACAGCTAGTCAAAGAATAAATTACGCTCGTTTGGCCTCATCCTGAGGATTCTTTGTGATCCTGAAACAGTAACACCATGATAACTTATTATCATTGTGTTACTGTTATTATCATTGTGTTGTGTTACTGTGTATTGTGTTCACGCAATCAAGAACACTAAAACACAAACCCTTAAATATCACAAAATATAAACAATAACTATATGTTTATATACAGGGTGTAACAAAAATAAGTGATAATACTTTAGGGTGAGTACGTGTTCCTTGTAGAGAGTTCACTGTGAAAGTAGCAGCGCTGAAAGACCAATTTTTTTTTCACTTTTGTATGGGGAAACTAGTGACGCTCGGGCCCTTGCCCATACAAAAGTGAAAAAAAATGTTCGTCTTTCAGCGTTGCTACTTTCACAGTGAACTCTCTACATTCTACAAGGAAGACGTACACACCCTAAAGTATTATCACTTATTTTTGTTACACACTGTACTAACCTTGATTTTGTTGTTCGTATTCGGCCAGTTTCGCATCAATTTTTTCTTTGAGTAGCCAGCGGCGGAGTAATAATGGTGAAATCCATTTGTCACACTATTTTATAATCAATAAAGCACTTTAAGAAAACTCAATCGGAAAAAATATCAACACAGTGTTCTTTGCGCAAGTTGTTTGAGGCCATATTGGTATTGGCGACTACTAGCGCCACAGTGGAAAAAAATGAAGTAAATTATTTAATAGCATGACTGATTTTATGTCCACTCTTTCGGCCGAGTCATTCAATTGAATGGAGTCATTCAATGAACACGCTAGTCATTCAATCGAATCGCAGATTAAACCAGATGACTGCGACAGACGCATCACGTTGCAATGTGACCCCTTATTGTTAAGATAATTTAATTCCACCTGATTAATAACCTAATTCATTTTAATAGGGCCCAATAGGTCCAACTGGACCAAAAGGCGATCCAGGCCCAGTGGGTGCGCCCGGTCCTGAAGGGCCCCTAGGACCGAAGGGCTCAGACGGCCAGGACGGTCGGCCGGGGCCCCCGGGGCCAGCTGGACCAGCCGGGCCCCCGGGCCCCCCGGCCCCACCGCCACAAATACCCATGGAGTTCTTCACATCGAGTAGGAGACGGCGAAGTGTGCAGACTGATTCCTTTGAAACCACTACTGATGATGATTTGGATGAAGGTATTTTTAATTATAAATTATAATTTTTTGTTTAAAGATTCGACCAATGCTAAAAAAGATAAATACGTGCTATCGACTGACATAGACCAAACAGTGTTAGCAACAGATAGCCTGTTATTAAGTAAACTGTTCTTTGTCTCTGTCTGCAAACGATTTGATACTAACACTTCACTAGGACTATAAGATACGGAGCATCAAAAACACACTGAAGTATTAAAATAATTATAAATTGTGATATTATATCCTAGGCCCTATCTGATGCCGAATCTTTCCTGATCCGATTTCTGAATATTACGGTCCTAGCGCCCTTTTCTTGTCATGTGTGTCATCGCCCGCGTGCGGATCTGACCCGCACGAAAGCTGCCTGCATCATTTCATAAATGCTCCTGTCACGCGGGCAACACGCTCACGGCCAGGAACATGTTGTCACCCGGATGTGGACCAGCAGGGCGATTCACGATTCCCGTTCGACACGGATTCCAGAAACTTTACCGTGAGGTTATTGGTCAATGCCTAGCGCGGCCGGCGGCCAACATTTATTGGATGTCACCCGATGAAGTTTCCGAATCCGAGTCCAATTACGCATTGTAAATCGGGACCCAGATCCGTGCGCGGGCAATGAGTAATGACACACATGACAGGAAAATAGCCCTTGGCTTATATAATTTCTATTTCCAGAAGAAGACCTAGACTGGGTGGGCGAGGTGATGTCGGGCGTGGTGGCGGCGCGCGGCGCGCTGGAGCTGGCGCGGCGTCCGCGCGGCACCGTCACCAGTCCCGCGCTCTCCTGCCGCGACCTCGCGCACTCACACAACCTCACTGACGGTACCGCTTGTATTGCACGCAGCATGCCATAGACAACGGTTACACGGTCAATCTGGCATTAGTTCAGTCCATCAATCTGTGATTGACGCCAAACTGATGACCGAAAAGTACATAATAAAAAAAACAGTGGATTAGAGTAGTACTTTCGCGTCAAACTTTACCATTATTTATGGACTGAAGTGAAGAGAAACTGAGCCCATCATGTCCATCTAAAATGCAAGCGTGCGTAGTGCGGCCTCGGGTCGCGGTCACTTGATGCATGTGCAAGGTTGGGAAATTCCCTAAAGGCCCGTCCGCACGTTTGCCAAACCTCAACAAATCGTCACAAACGGTCACAAAAACAAACGTGTGGATAGGGAGTTTGGCTTGATTTGTTTAGGTTTGCAAAGACTTGTAGCCGATCCGACCCAGTGTTGGTTTTTGAACGCAAATCAAAGAGAATTTGCCGCAAGCGTTTGCCTCTCGTCCACGCGTTTGTGTGCGTTCATTCTTGTCGATGCTCTGTAAGCGAACAGACGTGCTACGAGTACACGTACGTAGTTGTCTGTTGTGCTTTCGAAAAATGAATGACTGGTGGTCAAATGAAAACGTATTAAATTATATTATATTAATTATATTCATTATATAGTTTTCTTATATTTATAACTAGGTGTTGCCCGCGACTTCGCCCGTGTCAAAGTAAAATATTATATCCTCCTTCTTTTTGGAAGTCGATTGAAAATTAGCCTAAGTTACTCCTTACTACATAAGCTATCTACCAAAAAAAGTCCCGTCAAAATAGCTCCAGCTGTTTCAGAGATTAGCCGGAACAAACAGACAGACAGACAGACATACAGACAAAAATAAAAATAAATGTTATTTTGGTGTATGTAGCGTATATAATATATTCTTTCAATATTACAAATAGACACTCTAATTTTATTTATATGTATAGATAAAAATAACTGCCAAATGTTTATAGCCGATACAGCAACTTCGACGTCCGTCATGCTTGCCGCGTCAGAACAACCTAACTCACTCGCAAGCGCGTGGATGGATTTCGAAATCAAACCAAACGTTTGTGTCCATTTGTGGCGATTTGGAGTTTGTAGCAAACGCCAAACGTGCGGACGTAGCATAAAACGTGATCGCACATATTTTGTCAGCAACGTACACGCCGCACGCGCCGTACGTGCCGTGTTTTTTTTAAATTCGTTGTACAATGCACATTCACCCCCACCGTACGCGCCGCATTTCGTAGTGTGTTCGACGCGTATAGCGCGTACGGTGCTGACAAATCTACGATCAGTTTAAAGTAACCGGAAGTTTACGGAAAAACCTCACCACGCTGCTTGAACCACGTAACTTAATTTTAAAAATCTCGACAAATAATCATACCCTTGGTGATGCTGCTTGATAGTGTTCTTTCAGTGTAGGTTCTTCATGTTGCTGGTTACTCTAGACAGCCTTAATTAACACTGTTATATTTTTGAAATAGACCAGGAATAGAGGAAATAGATGCATAATATTATGAAGTCCTTAAGGCCAATATTTTTCAGGTCTCTACTGGATAGACGCTCGCGGCGCCAGCTCTCGGCCCATCCAAGTGTACTGCATGGGGCAGAGTACCTGCGTTTACCCCACTAACTTAGAAGAGGACGTTTACTCCGAGAAGTCTGGACGGAAATTCTCGCAATTAGAAAATGGATATAAGGTAAGACAACATATATTAGGGGGAGTATGGGGGGTTTTTATGATTCACATTTGCTTTAGCATCTAAAAACCATTGTTAGTTGCAAATCTGTACTATAAAGCTGAAGACCCAAGTAACAAAATTCTCCTATAGTGCAGTTTAAAGGCTTGCAGCACTAGTAACTCTCGCTTAGTGGTTCCAGGTGCTACTACCAAGCTTATAACAGGTTACACGGAGTTTGTTTGGGTTTGTAGTAAACATGTTCGTATAAGTTGACTTATAGTCGTGTATAGAACAAGATTATAGGCGCAGTAAAGGCTAAGATGGCCTATAGGAGTGTTCCAAAGGTGTAAATATACTTGAGAAAACTTTCTCCAGAAAGTTACATTTGTAATAGACGACAAGAAGTAATTATAAATCCGCTATAAGGTCACACGCCAGTAATAGTAATTTATAGTGCCAATGTAAATTGTATAAGAAAAATAGTTTCATTTTTTTTCACTAGATGTCGCTGAGGTGCGTCTACATCGCGCTATCGCTTGCACGAATGCCATTTATATAGTTGTAACAGATTTTTGTTATTGTCAGAATAGAAATTTAGTGAGTGTTAATTAATTTCGTATTATTAATTAACCCTCCAAGTTGACCTCCGCGAGTGAGTAGATTAACTTACCTTTTCTTAGTATTTTATTTTTTTCATCCACCTCAAAACACAATTCACAGAATTAATGTTTGAAGTAGCTAGTAATAGAAGCGCGGAGTACGTAACAGGCCTGCCTGGGGTTCTATAAGATGCTCATAGTTGGCTTCGTGGGATCAGATAATTCTGCGTAGTCCAACAATAAGTGTATTATTTTTCTAAGTAGTGCTAGGCAAGTCTACTATGAGTGCTTTATTAGCAAAAGAACGCGTATAAAATGGGCCCTTTTCCGTGGTTATAAACGTTTACTAGCCTGTTATAGTCCTGGCCCCGGAACCACTACAAGACCAGATTTTGTTACTTGGGGAGTTTGTTTGTTTGTTTGTTTGAACGCGCTAATCTCAGGAACTACGTCGAAATTAGGTTAGGTAGCAATTTAGGTAGTCTATTTATCGAGGAAGAACCAAAGAATCAGAGGAAAATGTAGAAAAAAGGGGAAAATTCAAACGAGCTAATCCGACCGATATTTATTATGTTATTGTATTTGAGATAGATATTACGATTTACGATAGACCGCAGGGATGGACATAGGCTACTATTTTGCAAGAAAATGTACGCTTCTCTAATTATTAAGAAATAAAACGCGTTTTATACAAAACACGGAACAGCTATATTGTATGAGATTTTTATTTTTTTGTGAGATACCTTGTTAATGGGCGGTTTACCGACCTCATTTCTTTAGGGAGGTTAATGTTTCCGACCTCAACCTTCATCCCTGATCGGTCTAGATACTGGCCAAAAAATGTGAAGTATCAAAGTCCCACGCACATCTAAAAGGTAAATTTTGAAAAAATACGCGCAGTAGCAGTACAGAAAACGTTGCTTGTGACCTTCAGCAATTATTATATTTCTCTGATTTTTGTTTTAGAAGAAGTAGGCAATGATTAAGGGGTTGATTTTATTATATTTCATCTATGTATATATTATTGTATAATCCTTATGTACTGTGACGTGGACGATGGTAAATGTACGTACCCTCCAAGGAAATGATTCATAGGCATTGGCAATGCACTGCATTGGCTACATTATTTGGTTGGATTATATCTAATCCATGTTAGTCGTGATCAATCTGCTGAGTTTGACGTCACCCGACCAAATTCAGGACGGTCTGTCTACTGCCTATGAACTAATTTCCGTGAAGCTCATTAATTATTATTATTTTGGTGTTAAGGTTTGGATTCCTCTAATGCTAAGTAGGTACTCACATACGGTTTTACTCGATAGTTTTACTCCAAATCGAGTAAAATTTACCGTGTGGACTGCAACTCACAGCTCGAAGGCTCGCATCGAGCCGGCTCGATAAATCTCTCAAGCCATACTCAAGCGTGTGAGTTTTGCGGTCCACACGATAATTTTTACTCGATTTGGAGTAAAACTGTCGAGTAATCCTGAATGTGTGGACGAAAGCCCGAGCCGTGGTTTTTACTCTACGCGATTGCTCGATCGAGTAAAACCGTATGTGAGTACTTAGCATAACACACTTTTTTTGCGCCGAGAAAATGCTTTTTAAGCATCTTGCAGGGGATGCGAGGTTCCTATCCGCTACTGGATAGGAACCTCATCCCCCGCTGCGGCGTCCGAAGTTTCAAGTTGGTGGTGAGTGGTGACGCAGCCCCTACCCACTAAAAACCTGCTGTCTCCACTTACAGACCGACATGATAGACTTGAGTCACCTTGAGTGCTTCCATTACAATCTCATTTTATTACTTTTCATGGACTATTCCAGATAATGTACGACAGCGAGGGGTCAGGCGGCGTGCAGCTGCGGTTCCTGCGACTGCTGTCCGCCGTCGCCAGGCAGAACTTCACCTATGTGTGCGAAAACACCAAGATGGCGCAAAGGTAGATAGAATGCTGTGATTTAAACACTTGTACTATATAGGTCTACTAGATCAGTGTTCCGTAAAAGGCGTGCCGCGGCACACTGGTGTACCGTGGCCACCTAACTAGCACACTAGCGGTAATAGCAGCCAACTTTGGATCTTTTAATTGCACAGTGATGCCATAGGGGGTCAGAAACAAATATTCAGTTCCACTAATGTGCCCGCAGCAGCTGATACCTAGCTGAAAATATCACTAGAGGTAGCAGGAGCTGAACTTAATGCCGAAATTTTGAAAATGGGTTCACAAAATACTGAGAGTCATCGTTGAACATACAAAAATAAAAAAATATATTCACAGCCAAACATATAACCTCCTCCTTTTTGGAAGTCGGTTAATGACCACCCGTTTGCAGGTCCGACATCCCTGCAGATCTGACGAGAGTGAACAAGATCAAACTGTTCGGTCAAAACTCCGTCGAGTTCAAGGAGCCTCAAGTTTTAAAGGACACCTGCAAGGTATTTTGTAATTACAAGTCACTATACAGTATACAATTATACATGTTTGATGTTACCTTTGGTAAGATAAGTTGTTGAAGACGTTGTACAAAACAGTACTTGTCTGACTGAAGGTAGATTATACCTTGTGTAACAAAACAAATTGATACTTTAGAGTTTAGGGTGAGTATGGGTCCCTTGTATAGAGTTCAATGTGAAAGTAGCGCTGAAAAAGTTTTTTTTTTAAACTTTTGTAAGGACGAAACTCATGACTCTGGGGCACTTGCCCATACAAATGACAAAAAAAATGCTCTTTCAGCGCTACTACTCTCACAGTAAACTCTATATTTAGGAGGACACATATACACCCTGAAGAATTATAAATTTATAACTTTGATTTGTTACACTCTGTTTATTGGGTTGGGTGGTTGTTTTGAGCACAGTAAAGTTATTGTCTTGTCGATACGTCCAATCCTTAGTAGGTCCCACCTTGCTCCAACGTGCCCTATTAATTTTATTTATTTAAATCAGGCATTAAAATTATTCCATACTATTATAAAAATCTTACAGACCG
Source organism: Polyommatus iphigenia (assembly GCA_963422495.1). NCBI lineage: Eukaryota > Metazoa > Arthropoda > Insecta > Lepidoptera > Lycaenidae > Polyommatus > Polyommatus iphigenia. The sequence continues at coordinate 29,551,323 of OY730184.1, read as the reverse complement.
ACATACATACATTTATACTAAAACTAACACTAATATAAATTTTGACCAGAACCACCTGTAGTCACAGTGCGGAACTATAAAGCTCTATAGAGAACCAATGGAGAACGGCGCATGGGTTCCAAATGTCCAATCGCAACTAAAATGTACTGATTCACATTTTATTATGTGTTAAATACTAGATGGTGCTTACACCATCCGTTGAACCATCCACTTTTCAAGAGAAGACTATCATTTGCTATTTCCCAGGAATTACAGTACTTAGTTATATATTTATACTGAATGTATATTATTAGTTACTTTTACAGTGTATAAGTGATAATACTTTAGGGTGTGTACGTGTTCCTTGTAGAGACCAGGTGAAAAAAAATTAGGTCTTTCAGCGCTGTAACTTTGACAGTGAACTCTCTACAAGGAACACGTACACACCCTAGAGAAAGTGTTATAACTTATAAGTTATAACTTTGTTTTGTTACATCCTGTTCAAAATTGTCTTATTTAAGTAAGGCATAAGACTACTTCTAAAGTAATAAGTTCATAACATTTTTCAGGAGGCTGATCCATCTTCTAAAGGTGAATGCAGATTTGGCCGCACCGCACGCACCGCAGTCGCCGCATTCGCAATTCTTCATATTATTATGAAGTTGCGAAGACTGCGGCGCGGGTAGGTAGGTATGCGAGCTTGCCTATAACTTCATATAAAGAATTGCGAATGCGGCGACTGCGGTGCGTGCGGTGCGGCCCAAATCTGCGTTCACCTTAAGACTGCTAAAATATTAAATAAGATTCTAGTCTCATAAACATCTCTGGGATGTTTAAGAGATATTATGTTTCTAATGAGATTGATTAATTTGTTGATTTTTAATTTATAAATAATTTGTATACCTACAAGGACGGCATTATCGTTATACGATAAAGTCCTTTTTTTGTAGATTAAAAAAAAACATTTTTCAGGACGGTGTCGGCGAGATAGTTTTCGAAGTGAGGACATCTCGCAGCGAGCGGCTGCCCATCACCGACTTCCAGCCGCTGACCTTCGTCGACGCCGAACACCGCTTCTCCTTCAAACCCGGACCCATCTGCTTCACTTGAACACTTCATTGGGGTATCAGGCTGCGTTTCCATCACAGATGTGTTGCGAGGAATGTGTTTTTAAGATGATCGCTGAGCGATGTCATGGCAAGCTCACGTCTATGAAGCGATTCTATTGGTTCTTAAAAACACATTCCTCGCAACACACCTCTGGTGGAAACGCAGCGTAATGCTAAGTACTGACATACGGTTTTGCTCGATAGTTTTACTCCAAATCGAGCAAAAACCACCGTGTGGACCGCTAAAACTGACAGCTCGAAGGCTCACTTCGAGCCGGCTCGATGGAATTAAATATGTCAAATATGTCATTTCCTTCGATTCGGAGTAAAACTATCGAGCAAAACCGTATGTGAGTACTTAGCATTAGGGGGGGATAGCCTACGCACGCGGGCTTGGTCTATACAACGTGTAACAAAACTAAGTGATAAAACTTTAGGTTGCACATAAAGTATTCACTGCGAAAGTAGCAGCGCTGAACGAGCATTTTTTTGTGATGATACTCTTTCAACGCTACTTATACTATCACAGCGAACTCTATATTGGGAACCCATGCACACCCTAAAGTTTTATCACTTAATTTTGTTACAACTTACATCCCCTATCCATCCACATAATATAACGTCACAGGGGGATAATACCAAATGTGATAATACATGTTGAAGGTATTCAAAAGCGTGACATAGGGGGGAGGGGTTGAAATGTCTTGAGTGATGCAATGTGGATGGCCCATGACAACGGCTGTATTCAGACTCATTAAATGAATTTTCAGCTTTTTCTGAAGATTTTGACATAAGCCCCATACAGAGTTTGACAAATCTGTCAGACTCATTAAATAGAAGTTAAATCATCATTAAAATATGTCCCTGAGTGCAGCCTCTTTCGTCTCTCTTTAATCTCTCGGAGTACGGCCGTTAGTCGCCGAAATACGCAAGTAGACCTGCGTGGCCAATACTCATGAAGTCATGACTTTTTTCCAATTCCCGATATTATAGTCCCATGTCAGGACACGGACCCAGGCATTAAAATTGCGAATTGGAACACGTGAATCGTCTACGCGACGTCACTATTATGTAAATAGGCACCCTTGTAAATATTGTAAATAAACGTTGTGACTTTCTTGGATTTTTTATTACGTATCTAAAGGAAACTACCCATAACTGCTATTGGCACCATAAAGTTAATATACCTAGCGGAATAGAGTAACAAAGGCCTGAACAAGCGAGATGTCACTATCAGTAACACTGCGTGGTAAAAAGAGACGTGTGATACTGATACATGACAGCAGAACTCTTTTTTAACCTTCAGTCGGCACTTATCGGCACGTTGACAATTTCATCTCATAGAAAGATGCTTGTGTAAGTGTATACGTACACATATTTTTACACACAGATGTAAATCAATTTCAGTTTCGTTTGACAGCTCGAGATTGTTGCTCTATTCCGCTAGGTATATTAACTATGATTGGCACCCGTTTTGTTTCAAAATACTATGGATGATTGAATTGAAATTTGAATTGAAAACTTATTAACTTAGTGGAGGCATTGAAGGTATTCGAGAAGGTATATACCTCCGATTTCGTTGAACCTCCATCGATTTTCATGAAAATTGGTAAGCAGGTGGGGGATACCCTAAGAAACAAAAGTAACATAGTGTCAACTTGCGCTTTTGCCCTGGGGGTGGATGCCAACCCTTCTCGGGGGGTGATTTTTTTTAAATAAAAACAACACCAGGAATCAAAAGACACACAAATTTTAAGCAAAATTTGTTTTATAAAGTTTTTTGATTAAATTAATACTTTCGGAGTTATTAAAGATCAAAGATCATGTTTTTGCGTGAGAAAAATACATGTCTTAAAGCGGTTTTCATAATTAATTAAGAAACTATAGGTTTTAACGAAAAATGTTTAGTCACCAAAATTAAAGCCAATAAAAAAACAAACTAATTTCTTCTCTGAAATACCTTCCTTTATTAATTCAAAGTGAGCTATAGGTGATTGTATATCAATTTTCTTTCGGCGAGTACCTAAGTCTAAGCATTCAAACCTTAATAACGGTAAACATGCATTTTATGACATGTACTTCTTTAAGACCTTTTAAAGTGCTTAAAAGTACCTTTCTAATGAGAATTTTAAAAAGTTAATAGCTTCAAAATTGAACAAGTTTTGATAAAAATAAGATGACCCTTTCAATTTTTTTTGCAAAAATTGAAAAATAAAACATTGACCATTTCTACAATAATTCAAATTTATGGTTATCCCCGAAGACATTTCCTTATTTTAGCATAAGTAATGACTTCAAAAAAAATTCTTGGTTTAGAATGCTTAGTTTTGAAAAAAAGAATGATTTAGTAAAATCGAAATTATTCAAATTTTCGTAAATATCATTTTGTTTTGAACATAACTTCAAAAATATCGAACCTTCGTAAAAATTATAAAAAACGAAATTTGAGTCCATTTTTTAAGAAATCTTTTGATTTTTATAGGATGAAAAATAACGAAGATCGAGACGTTTAAAGCCTAGCTTTTACTGCGAGAACCATGAAACCGGGACCTTCTAACCCTAATTTTTTTTTAAACCAAGGGCTTTAAAAATTATTTGTCAAAACGATCTTAAAGCTCTTTAAATTACCTTTAAAATAGTCTGTAATTGAACCCGATAACTTAAAAATTAACAGAGCTATTGTGATATTAACGAACATTTTTTTTGAAAACAATTTTAAAGCAGAGATTTGGAATGCAAATATTGTGGAAAACCCTGACAATAGGTACATCTATAATAATATTATAAATGCTAAAGTGTTTTTGTCTACCTGTTAACTCTTAACACCGGCTCAACAGATTTTGCTGAAATTTTGTATGAAAATACTTTAAATCTCGGGAATGGATATGGACATAGGATACTTTTTATCCCGAAAAAATGTACGGTTCCAGCGCGATTGCAGCCTTCGTATAATCCATACTAAATATACATTAATCTTTTCAAGTCTTTCAATATTCAGAAAGGAAACGAAACGGTAAATGTCTATTAGATAAGAGAGGGGCTTTTTATAATGATGTGCGTCTATGAAATATTTCAGTCTAGCAGATGCAGCCTTTGCGTAAATTTTTTGCACAGAGGGTAGTTTGAAATCGTTGTTTGAATATTTTGGACTAAATAATATCAATGTTTGAAATATATACCTTATATGTGAAATTCTCGTGTCACGATGTTAGTCCACGAACTCCTCCGAAACGGCTTTACTGATTTTTACCATATTTTATATGCATATTCAGTAGGTTTGAGAATTGGCTACTGGGTACTTTATAAATTAATAAGTGCATTTGTTGAATAAATAATAGTAAATTATTACAACCTGAGACTGACGGCGACCATTGTTTGTGCGACGAGATAGCGATCGACGTTGCCATGGCGACATACTTATTTAGTCACTTCAATAAAATAATATGGGCGAAAATCGAAATACTTTATATTATGGCAAAGCAACGTTTGCCGGGACAGCTAGTTAATATATAAAATTTATCTTAACTATGAAAAAATATTCGAACTCATTAAAGTTGATAAAAAACTTACAATAAAAACTTAAAGTAATTATCTTTCAAACATTGGGTAGTTTACAGGCAGGAGTGAAAAATTTTCGCAAAAAAAACTTAAAAATAAGAAATTAATACTAAGTAAATTAACTAAAAAAATTGGGTTCAAAAACTTAACACAATTTTGACCGTTATTTCGCAATAAAAGTGTACTTTTAGGGGTTTATATTTCAGTCTTGTCCAAAAATTATATCATAAATATTAAACAAACTCTTTATGTAATGTAAATATACGATTTTAAAGCAAAGATATACAAAAATGTTTTTTTCACGATTAAAAGGATGGTTGCTAAAAGGAATGAAAAATTAATTATAATATAATCATAACTCTTGAATAAAACATTAAAAACATTTATTCTATCAAATTAAACACAATTAGTTAAGCCAGAATGGTTAAATCTGCATTTTTCTATTTTCAACAAAAGGGGTGGATTTCACCCCTAAAATAAAAAAAAGCGCGATACGAGCGTATGTCACTTTTAAAGAAGAGGGCTTAACGTACTTAATCCCAAATTTTCATCCAAATCGATGGAGGTTCAACGAAATCGGAGGTTACACCTGATTTTTGCCTTCATTTACTGTATTATCAGTTTAAGACGGGTTGTACTATCAGATTCCTATGCAGATGGCGGACCTAAGTAATTTGGTCGCGTTATCAAACCCATCCGACCGATCACGGCTAACATTGGATGGACATAAGCCGACCAAATGACGTAGGTCCGTCAACTGCCTTATGTCTAGGAATCAATTTCCTCGATGGTACAATCATGTTGTGTAGTGTGTCTGTTACGCTCAAAGACCGAAAACGCTCACTGAGCGAAAAAATGGCTCACAACGCGTTGTGGTTATAGTGAAACGGCCACGATGCGAATTTCGCGTCGTGCCCCTAGTGAAAACGGCCACGACGCGTTCTGGTAATCACATAAATACCACATAGCGAAATTCGTGTCGTGGCTGTCGTGCTATTCGACCACAACGCGTTGTGGTAATCGAAAAAAGCCGTGACGCGTTCTGAGCATTTAAAAACAGCCACGACGCGAATTCGTGTTGTGGCCCTAATGAAAACGGCCACGACGCGTTCTGAGCATTTAAAAACAGCCACGACGCGAAATTCATGTTGTGGCCCTAACGAAAACGGCCACGACGCGTTCTGAGCATTTAAAAACAGCCACGACGCGAAATTCGTGTTGTGGCCCTAACGAAAACGGCCACGACGCGTTCTGAGCATTTATTGTTCCCGCACATTATACTTTTATGATTTGCGCGTAAACTAGTTAGTCGATTTTGATGAATTTCGGTATGGAGATACTTTGAGTCTCTGGAAATGATAAGGGATTTTTGTCCCAGAAAAAATTACAGTTCTCGCACAATAAACTTTTATAATTTGCGCGTAAACTATTCAATCGATTTTGATGAATTTTGGTAAGCAGATACTTTGAGTCTCGGGAAAGGACAAGAGAAGCTTTTTGTCTAGGAAAATTGTACGGTTCCCGCACAATATACTTTTATGATTTGCACGTAAACTATTCAATCGATTATCAATGTACGGGAACAACTATAAACTGAAGTCCACGCGGACTAAGGCTTCTTACAGACGAACGGCACGTGTCGGTGGCACGTGTCGGCGGCAGTCGACGGCAGTCGGCGGCACGTGTCGGCGGCAGTCGACGGCAGATGACGGCACGTGTCGGCGGCAGTCAGCGGCAGTCGACGGCAGCCTTTGACAGTTTATGACGCTTGCAGGGGGCCTACCACGACCTTTCCTAAAACTATCATGTTTCCAGAACACTTTGTTGTAAGATTACAACAACATTACCGTAACTCACTTTTTAAATATAATTTTACTAAAAAACAGTAAAAAATGCAAAACAATGTTAAATCCGCTGTGAAATATCAACTTTGTTAAGATGCATAGCTTGACGTTAAAGTAATAAATTCTTATCTGTCAAACGATGTCGCTTAGTAGAGGTGGTGGTAGGCCCCCAGTTGTGACGTACCCCCGCAAGGTAAGCGTCCACAGGTCGGTATCGTACGCAATGGACATCTCGCATCAAACGGATATTTTTTTCACAGTACATCCGCTGAATCGGCAGTGTACGGATTACTGTTTAGCCTAGTAAATGAATGCTCAAAAGATGGGTATGGATGGAAAAGTCGAAAGCAGAAATTTTGACTTAGGAACTTTGTTTGGACTAATTTGCAGATAAACATACTAGCTAGTCGGTAATCCGTACGCTGCCGATACAGTGGACGTACTGTAAAAAAAATATCCGTCTGATGCGAAACGTCCGTTGCGTACTATACCGACCTGTGGACGCTTACCATTACGCGTTACGTCACAACTGCAAGCGTTATAAATTGTCGACGGCTGCCGTCAACTGCCGCCGACACGTGCCTCCGACTGCCGTCGACTGCCGCCGACACGTGCCGTTCGTCTGTAAGAGCGCTAAGTCGCGGGCAACTGCTTGTAATATTATAAGTGCGAAAATGTGTCCAGAAAAGGACATAGGCGTTACTTTTCATCCCGTAAAAAAAGGACGATTCCCGAGTCAACTAGTAGTATTATACTTACTGCGGCGCAGCGACCCAAATTGAGTCTTGGCCTCTGACACAAGCACACGCCATTTCTTCCGATCCTGTTAGTAGTATTATACAGGGTGCAATTAAACCTACCGTCCAATTTTTTTAGGGCTTAGGTATCATTAAGAGAGTCCATTTAACCAAAAAAATAGAGTGTTAATTTTTTTACAATAACATATTTTATCTCACTTAAAATCATTGCGGGGAAAGCGAAGGCACGCGCCGGCGACGCGTAGTGTCCATTAATTGTGGTGTTTTTTATTAGGAAAACTTTCGGAAGCAAGTTTTCAACATTTTAATACTGAGTGATTATAAAAGATATTTTTAACAAGGATCAATATATCGAAATTTGGCGGGAAGGTTTAATAGCACCCTGTATAGTTAAAAAATTAAAATAAAACAATATTAGTCATTCATTGAGATTACTTTATTAAAAAATATATATTTAAGGTACCAAATTATTATTGAACACAAAATAATATTAATCATAATTATTATTATAAATTACCTATAAATAATTATTTGGAATTTTTGGATTAAGTAAATAATTTGGAATTTCAGTTTCAAGCTATTGAATAGCTATTATCGCTGGGTTTCAGCGCGGTGTTCCATTCCAAATCAATAATTTGAAATTTCCGTAACAAAAAAAAACTAAACAACACCGTTAATCTTCGGCACGGTGTTAGTGTGCGTGCTACAAATAGTATAAGTTGATAAAAAATTCTATGCAATTGCTTTACCGCGGCAGTTATTGAGTGCAACATATATTTTTATAACAAATTAAAAATCTTCAAGTAGTTACAATATTATTTAACACAAATAATAAGGATCTTCTAACAAAAACTATATAATATTGATCACCAATACGCAACAACAATGTAGCATCGAAGAAATTGACCCTAGGCAGTTGGCGGACCTACGTCATTTGGTCGGATCATGTCAATTCAATGTTATTTGTGATCTGTCGGCTGGGTTTGACGTAACGCGACCAAACTACACGTAGGTCCCCCATCTGCCTAAGAATCAACTTCTCTGATACTCGTAGTACTTAAATTAATTGTAGGCTGCTTTCACACTAGCGTTAGTCCAGCGTAGGCGTTCGAATTCGATGAACGTATGGTAAATGCTCAGAACGCGTCGTGGCCGTTTTCGTTAGGGCCACAACACGAATTTCGCGTCGTGGCTGTTTTTAAATGCTCAGAACGCGTCGTGGCCGTTTTCGTTAGGGCCACAACACGAATTTCGCGTCGTGGCTGTTTTTAAATGCTCAGAACGCTTCGTGGCCGTTTTCGCTAGGGCCACAACACGAATTTCGCATCGTGGCTGTTTTTAAATGCTCAGAACACGTCGTGGCCGTTTTCATTAGGGCCACAACACGAATTTCGCGTCGTGGCTGTTTTTAAATGCTCAGAACGCGTCATGGCTTTTCTCGATTACCACAACGCGTTGTGGTCACGACACGAATTTCGCTATATGGTATTTATTTCTGTGATTACCAGAACGCGTCGTGGCCGTTTTACTATAACCACAACGCGTTGTGAGCCATTTTTTCGCTCAGTGAGCGTTTTCGGTCTTTGAGCGTAACATGTCTACAAATACAAATTATAATAGGCAATATTACCCAAATAAAAGTTTTATTCGTATTGAGTTCGTGATACAAGATTCTGAAAGGCTACTGACAACGGCAACAAAAGTAGGTATACTACAAATTTTGCTTAAATTCTTTTGTTTCGATTTTCTGAATAGAAAATAATTAATTATCACAAAGAAAAGAAATATAAGTACTCAAAAATGTATATTAAAGCGAAATCTTTGAAAAGCCTTATCTACAAATGGCAAATATGGTCATGTGGGTCAAGTGTGCGCAGCGTGTAAGTGTGCGCATTGTAAATATCTCGAAAAATATATGACGCTAAGGAACGGCAACCCCCCCCCCCCCCCCCCCTCTTCAATAACCCACAGGACGCCCTGCGAAGCGCTCGAGTCCCAGCGGCTGCGCGCGCGCCATTTTGGATTGACAGATAAATGAAGATTTTTGCTCAAATGTTGACGATATTTTGTAAATTTTGATGCGTAATCTTTTGAAGTCATGTATTTTATTACTAAATAAGCTTTTTGCTATCGAGTGCAACATAATATCAAGTTTGTTATTTGCCAGTGTTTAGGATATTCTGATGATGCAGGAATTAACGATATTCGTATAACCCTGTTCCTATGCTTTGGGTTAAGTATGCGCAGAAGCTTTTTCCCTTATGTGGCGAACAGTATTCTGAACCACCGACTGAAGATTGGATTGAAAGAAGCCTTTGCGGAGTCTGGTGGCAAAAACAGTGTACCAGCTCCGCACACGGCACTTTTTTTTTGTAAGTATTACATTCTAAGTGAAAATTATTGTTCTCATATTTTGATTTAAGACGTTTTTGTTGCTTACTTTAAGTAACTATAAGTAGTTACAAATTAAAATTATAAAAGAATATTCCTTATGTTCTAAAATATATATATATTTTGTTGTTGCGTACACTTACCCAAAGTGCTGCGTACACATACCCCGATACTGGGGTAAAAGTGCGCAAATGGAAGGGTTATTGTTTTCTAAAGTTTTTAAAAATATAAGCTATTGAAAAATACTATTGTTGTGTTTAAGTTGGTGACAAATAAACAGTCTTACAAATGAACACAGTTTTGTTTCATTGTACTAATAATATTTGAGTTTTTTAAAGCATCAAAGTTTAAATGCGCACACTTGACCCACATGACTCTACGCCACCGACTTATAAATATAATGTTAAGTTGGCTGAATCCAATCGGATGTGGAAACATGCCAATTACCAATAAGGAATATGCAAAAAAAAATAATTTCATCTCAAATATATTTTTCTGTAATCTTTATCATCGTCAGTCACATTATAATCAATTTGGTATTTTTTTTAATTAGTAATAATTTAAACCATTGATTCCCAAAGTGGTCCAGGTGGACCCCATGGGGTCCACGGGAGCCCGATAGGGGTCTACGCTTGCGTGGAAAAAAAATGGGGGTCCACGAGTCGTTAACGGGGGTCTATAAAAATTAGGTGACCCGATTTTACTTCTCCTATGAATATAGGCAGACAATATTATATTAATAGCAGATTAAATATTACAGAGCGAGGAGATTTAGAAATAAGTAAAAGTGTGGTAATGTTTGTTTTAAATAGCTATAAAACAAGAAAATATTTGCGTTTACTTTTTACTCCGAAATGAAGGTTATTGGTTTCTTGTACTGTGACTTGTGAGTCAAACTTAGAATACAAAAAAGTAAAGGTGTCCAACTGTTGGATGAATACGCTTTTTAGACCAGCCTTGAACTGGGGGGGGGGGGATAGCTGTGGGGTCCACGGATCCAGCAAAATGTTTAAAGTGGTCTATGAGAAAAAAAAGTTTGGGAACCTCTGATTTAAGCCCATAAAATGTTGTTTAAAAAATGAAAATTAATGAAGGGAAATTCAAACTTACTAAACGCGTCACCGTTTAGTAAGTTTGGATTTCCCTCCATTAATTTTCATTGGTCGAAACGAAATGTGACGTCAGATATCAATCACATATTGGCGTCGATATTCATACTGTGGTTATAGTATTTGTAAGAAAAATAGTTTAAAACTGGTGATTTCTAGTGAATCTATATGAGTATATTAGGTTTTATAAATGAGTATACATTAGGTTTTATCAAAGCACAATCGGACTATCTACCGAAAATAGATGCATTTATGATGTTAGAATATTTTGCATCAAATCTTGATTTTACGATTTTATTTAATTAGACTAGCTGACCCGGCAAACATTGTTTTGCCATATACTTAAATTATTTCTAGTATCAATTTAAAAAGTGGATAAAAACCTATTATCAGGCCTAACGAATGTATATTGAGTAACTATACAAAATTTCATCAAAATCGGTTGAGCCGTTTTGGAGGCAGAAACAGTGACACGAGATTTTTTTTTATATATTAGATATTCCAATTAACATGAACAATTTACGTTGAGTAGTTACATAAGTAGCTACTTGCTTGTTTCAGATCTTCTATTGCAAAATTAACTTTTGACTAAATCGCATGAAGATGTATAACAGTAACATAAACGTATGCTATAATATACATAGCATACTTACGTTGAAATGATCATCACAATAGTAATAAACACGATAATGGAGATACATTACCCATTACCCATTACATTGTAAAATCTTAAATTAAATTAATTTTCATCATCGAAAGGTACAATTCCGTGCATCGCGACAGTCGTAAGCCGCGCGCGACCGACGACCAGTGGTCTCGAACGTCATAGAGCGAGATCGGTAGAATTGCCAGCTAAAATCGGTATATTTGTACCCAAAATCGGTATTTGACAAAAAATACAATATTCAATCAAATTCGTTTATTTATTAAAAAAAACACTCCGCACTCCGGGAGTGCCGGCTGAAGTGAAAACTTGATTATTAACGTTGTGCATTTTTTTAACCCACTTTTTATGAAAGTCGATTATTAAAAATCGATTTTTTTAATTAATCGAAACCCTTACAATCGATTAAATTTTTAACCCATTTTTTAATGAAAATAGATTTTACAAAAATCGATTTTTTTAATTAATCGAAACCCTTACAATCAATTCGAGTTCGAGTTCGACACAAAACACTACTCTTCAACCGTCTTACGGTTTTTCCAAGGTTTTTCGATCAGCACGAGAATCTGACGCGAGTTTTACAGTTTTTACCCATCCCACAAAAGTGCTCAACGCCGCTTAAGAAGTTTTCACTTCAAAAACTTACAGACTAAAATATAACAATCATAATATAGTCTGTCAAGAAAGACGTGATGACAGGCGGGAAAATTTTTAAATGAAATAAAAAATATGACAACTTTATTAATTCGAGATAAGAATGTGCAAGGTGACAATATTTAAAATATGTAATAAGCGTTCTCTGTGAAAATACAAAGAAAATAAAAACAAAAAAGTGTGTCAGCTCCGACGCACGACTGGAGTTTACTCCTTAAGAACGAGTATCTAACCATACGCAAAAAGAGTTTATTCAGCTGAAAAAAGATTAATATCATATGAAATCAGATGTTCCGGCAATATTATCTACACCCCTTTCTGCCATAGTTATTTCAAAATACTTTTATTTCAAAATACTTTTAGTTCACTTAAGCCAGTATAATGATAAAAATTATAACTTCACAATAACAATATTAATTATTGATATTTATAACAAAAATAGCAATACCCAACTAGAAAATTAGTCCTTTAACAAAAAGCCTAAATGACATTTAGTCGTATAGAAATCGTATAGTTGTAATTAAAGTTTCCAACATCGTATATTAAACGAACAATAGGTCGTATAAGAGCTTAGTCATTTAATTTAGTCCTGTAATCGTTAACACGACCAAATTATATGACTATCCTATAAATATCGCAGTTGTGACCTTTAAAATACATATTTGATGTTGTATAAAATTAATTTATATAACAATCATAATCTGGTTGTAATCCCGACCATAACACTACTCTTTATCAGTAATAAGATTTCTACATGGCTATCATGTAAAGTCCATATATTTAACTGTTATAAAATACATCGTTATATATACGTTTCTTACATGATTTTCGACTCTCATTATACGACTATTATAAAATATTTATGAGCCTAATATTCATATTTTGAGAACTTAAATAACTGACTTATGTTATGATTTTAAAATACTTTTAAAACTTACTGTTATAAAACATTTTAGTTATTTAATGATATTTTCATGTTTATCTTTTACGACTTCGGCCAAGAAATAATCGGCCAAGTGCGATTCTGACTCGCGCACGAATGGTTCTGTAATCTATACCGTTATAGAGCAAACTTTGGCCAATTTTTTTTCTTATGGGAGCACACTTCATATATTTTTATTTCATTTTAATTTTATTATTAAAGAAGTGTTAACATAGCGGTTTCTGAGACACATCTCCTGAAGACAGGCAGATGGACAGACAGAAAGATAAACAGATATCAAAGTCTTAGTAATAGGGTCCCGCTTTTACCTTTTTGGTATGGAACCCTAAAATATAGAACTTTCCAATAACTTCAAATCTTTAATTATTTAAAAAATTTTCGACATTAGAAATTATCACCTTATTGAGAATTCGATAAAATGCATGGGTTTCCACTTTGTTACGATACCCTAAAATGGCGGATGATAAAATAAATAAATGGTAACTTATGCGACTTATAGTCATGAGACATCATATAAAAGTCATCATCATTACCTAAAATCGTGTAATTGTAAAATCTTAAATTAAATTAAATTTAGAAATATTATTATGCAATTATTCGAAGGGGGCGTTAAAAATTTGTTAAAAAACGTATACACAATCGTCGAGAAATTTAATTTCCCTTAGAAAAGTAGATACTGTTACCGACTAACACCAAATACATTATAGTCAATAGCATTCGTTCAATAATAAATATGGCAGACAAACTTTTACCAACATGATGGCTACTTTTTCTTTTATCTTACTTAAATAGAACTGTAAAGTAATTAGTATCCGCAAAAGGGTAATGCTGATGACTACTTCCCACAGATATCCTACTTCCCAATGTTTATACAACGTCTACTGGATCAAAATACGACGAAACGGTTAAAAAATTAATCACTTTACGATTGCTATACGAATATTTAGCCACTATTATTATTTTTAACAAAAAAATTTAAACCGACTTCCAAGGTATAAACAATAGTAATATGAACTAAAAAGTATTAAATAACTCTTACTCTTCAATAGTGCCTTTTTCAGAATTCGTCTAAATCTCAACTATTTTGTACATACTACAGTCTTGATTACTTTGAAGTCGGTACCAGCTAATTTAATAGTGAGTTCAGTAATGTCAGAATATCTGAAACTTTTGGAACTGGTACCGACTTCAAAGTAATGAAGACTACTTATGTACAGAAAAAGTTGAGATTTAGACGAATTCTGAAAAAGGCACTATTGAAGAGTAAGAGTTATTTAATACTTTTTAGTTCATATTACTATTGCTTTTACCTTGGAAGTCGGTTTTAATTTTTTTGTTAAAAATAATAATTTCACTTTTTTTAGTTGTCTACAAAATAAGGCTTTATGCGTAAATAACCAATACGAATGTTAACTATTCACATTATGTTACTGTAAGCGAAATTGTGGTAAAAGCGTGAGTCGGCTCATCTACGAACTTTAGAGGCCACTTCCAATTGTTCTAGTGTTATGAAATTTGGCACACAGTTAGTATTATGTAGATTAACAAAATATTAAGAAATTTCAGAAATCAGTCAAGCGTGATTCGGCTCATCTACGAACTTTAGACGCTACTTCCAAATATCCTAGTGTTATGTAATTTGGCACACAGGTCGTGTGTTATATGCATAATGCATATTAACAAAAACTTAAGAATTTTAAGAAATCGGTCAAGCGTGAGTCGCCTCGTCTACGAACTTGAGATAAAGATTCCTATGTACTAGTGATACAATGAGAATACGATGAGGAGGGTGGGAGGAGGAGAGGGGGGTATAAAACATTTTCATGTATAATGCAAACTGCTTAATAAGCTTAATAAATAAATACTATTTACTTAAAAAGGCTTCTATTGATAGTTTCACAAATACCACTAGCGGCATCTATCGAAACTATTGTTTATATCGGGCGTGGCACAAAAATAAAACATAGGTATGATTTCTTAACAAAAAGTATTGAAATCCCACCAAAAACATACCTGTTAATATAGGGCCTAGTTCCTACAGGCTAAATTTTGGCCTAAAAAAAAGAGTTGAAATCTAATCCAATGCCAAGTTCAGATGCACTTCACCGATCATAATCATCTTCATCAACAGCCTGATCCATAATACTTCTAAATTTGAACTTGGCAGGTTTTTGTGCTATACGATAACACTTGATTAATTATATAATTAGATTTTTTTTTTTTTATTTATTGTTTTAATCAGGGGATTTTTCCCAACGGAAAATATCACCCCCATGATACATAATTACAGTTCAAACAATACAAAATCAACACAAACAGAGGAAAAAAAATATACAAAAACAAAACATGCTAACGCCGACTTACACAATATTTGAAAAGTTTATAAAGCCCTCTGGCAGCTATAGAATTTGGAAAAGACAAAACAGTATTACAGAAACCTACTTGAAAATTATAATTAAATACATAAAAATAATCCTGTCTCTCGGCCTCGGCCCGGACACACTCCTGCATCAGAACGTGATATACGTCCTCCACAACGTTACACTCCTCACAGTTGGGACTCGGCGTCTTCCTCATAAGGAAACCGAATGCGTTCAATGGAATATGTCCAGACCTAAGCCGAAAGGCAGTGGTGACCTCCTCTCGATTCAATTTTATGTTCTCGAACCAAGGGGATCTGCACAAAGTATGCTGGATAGTTCTGTACCAGATTCCCTTGGTTCGAGACCTCTCATCAAAGTATTCACTCCATACATTTTCACACATCATTTTCACTACATTCATAAACTCACTATCATAACCCAAACAATCCAAGGAGACCCCATCATCAATCGCCTGTTTAGCTAACAGGTCGACTCGCTCATTACCGTCAATGCCGATATGCGCGGGGACCCACTGCAACACAACGCGCCTTCCGCACCTCTGTAAGTCCAGCATTAACTGTATAATTTGATAAGCAATCGGTGTTCCTCGAGACGTCGAGGTACACCGAGCTATATGATAAAGCGCACTTTTCGAGTCAGACGAAATAACTACGTGACTGACATCGAGAGAATTTATATATAACAGGGCCCTATGTATTGCAATGAGTTCGGCGCGCATAACGGAGATATTAACATTAACACTGAATCGGCGATTTATGTTGGTCTGGGGATCCAAAAATGCAGAACCGCTTCGATTTGTCTCCTTAGATCCGTCAGTAAATATTTTATAATAATTATAGTACAATTTATGTAAAGATTCCTCACAACTCTGTTTGAGACATGAAGCTGTATAGTTACGTTTGCCCTTATCTATATGTGGTAAATCACAATTAATTTCGAGATCTACGTTACTAATCCATGTATCTAAAGAAAAGAGACACGATAAAACGTTATTACTCGTATGCACATTTAAATTACAAAATTTTCTATGAATTTCGACTAATAAAGGAAGTTTTTTGCGTCGCCAATACGAATTATAGCTAACCTGCTCGAGAGTGCCTAAGAGTCTAAAACTTTCATTGTCGTTATACCTACACTTTAACCAATATTTTCCCGCTAAATAGTTTCTTCTAACAATTAACGGAGGGATAAATAATTCATTTTCCATTACATGGACTGGAGTAGACTTAATAAAATTACCCAATAAACGTAAGCATTGATTTTGTAACTTATCTATTTTATATAGGTTAGTTTTAGAAGTATTCCCATAAAATATCGACCCGTAGTCAATTCTACTTCTAATCAGAGCAAAATAAAGACGTCGCAAGTGGGACGGATGGACCCCCCAATTAGATCCCCTTAAGATTTGTAAACAGCTAATTAATTTTTGTACTCTGGTTACGGTTTCATTGATGTGTTTAGTCCACTTTAAAGAGCTATCCAACCAAATACCTAGATACTTAACCGCTAGTTCCGTTTTTAAAATATTGTCATCAATTTTAACTTTAATAACTTTTTCTTTGTATCCTTTATTAAAAAGACATAATTTAGTTTTAGTACTCGATAACTCCAGACCCACTTCCGATAAGAAGTTACGTAATTTATCAATAGCGAGTTGTAACTTTTGTGAGATCTCACCAATATTATTACCAGTGTAATATATGATAAAATCGTCGGCGTACTGTGACATAAAAACTGAAATAATAAACCTACATATCTTGTATGTTGCCAAATTAAATAGTAAGGGCGATAAGGGGTCCCCTTGCGCTAAGCCTAAGTCTGTACATCGTGAAATAATTATATTTAATAACTCCATTTTTAATTTCCTGCAACTCAGGAAATTCCATAAATATAAACAAAATTTTGAACCCAATCCGAGATCATCTAGTATTCTAAGTAGGGACGAAATGTTCACATTATTATAGGCATTTTTTATGTCGATAAAACAAGCCGCTGTAAATTTACTTTCGGAAAAACCAGTTAAAATTCTATAAACTAAACTGCTTATATTCTCGTAACAAGAAAATCCTTTTCTAAATCCTGTCACACATTGAGCCAAAAAACTATTTTTCTCACAATACCACTCGATACGAACTTTTAAAATAATATGAAATAACTTACATAAGCAGGACATCAAAGCAATAGGCCTCAAGGACGAAACTGGATTAGGATCTTGATCAGGTTTAGAAATAGGTATAATATTAATATCCCTCCACTGATAAGGTACAAAGCCATTAGCGTAAAACATGTTATATAATTGTAATAAAATTAGTTTACCATTACTGGGCAGGTGTTTAATCATTAAGTAGGAGATATTATCACTTCCTTGGGCCGTGCTTTTTGAGGGAATACAGTGTGTTAACTCTGACATCGAAAAAGGTGTATCAAGAATGTCATTGCTAGAAAGAAAATTAGGAACATCCGGGGAGACATAGTCGGGAGTTAAATTATAAAGCAACTCTGTTTCTAACTTCTCATTACGTTGATGTCTAACTTGTTTGTAGCCCTTTACCCATTTAATTCTAGACCAAACAGTATGAGCAGAAGAAGAGTGATCTAACGACGAACAAAAACTTTTAAAATTATCAAATTTTGCCCTACGTATTAATTTTGAGCTACATGGATTTTTTTTTTTTAAATATCAGAGTTTTGAGGGGTAGGATTACGACGAAATTTTGAAAGTGCTAAACGACGTTCTGCTACAGCTTTGGATAATGTACTATTCCAGTAGGGGCGCGGAGTAAACTTATTTGTGGAAACAGAATTTAACTTAACGTATGGGATATGTAGGTCAGCAGCTTTATTAACGATCTCAACAAAGCGATTATAATTACACTGCAAATCAGATGAAATGTTAAAATTATCGAATAATTTTTCTAAACATAATGTATAGGAGGGCCAATCAGCTTTTTTGAAATTCCTTTTAGAGGATGGCACATAATTAACTGCAGCAGTAATAAAAACTTGAATAATTCTATGATCACTGCCTAGTGTTTCGTTCGTTACGTCATAGTTTAATTTAAGTGCTAGTTCCGAAGAAGCAAAAGTAATATCAGGTGAATACTGTTGTAAGGAGCCATTCACCAACTTGACCCTCGTGGGTTTTGAACTATTTAACGATACAAAATTAGATTCCGTTAAGGCATCAAAAATATCTATTCCCCTTCTGTCCACTTTATTGGACCAGTTGGTGTGGTGGCCATTAAAATCCCCGATAATTAAAGTTTTAGTCGAAAACATATCAAATAAGTTTTCCCATTGAGATTTTTGAATTAGTACTGATGGAGGGCAATAGACCGCAATAATATTTTTGATTGAATCGATATTAAATAATTCAATGTGAACAACCTGAATACTAGAATTTAAAAATGTTAGATTACAGCGTTTAGCCTTCACTGACGAATGAACAAACATCGCAACACCCCCTCGCGAATCATCTCGATCAGACCTATAAATTGTATAATCTTTTACCTTTAAAAAACTCCCCGGTGTCAGCCATGACTCGGATATAGCAGCAACGTGAATCTTTTCCTGAATTAAAATATTTTCAAAACTACACAACTTCGGTCTCAAAATCTGCGCATTCCAGTGTATAATTTTAAATTCAACATTTTTATGATTATGAACCATTAAAGTATTCTATAATAAATTTCAACAACGGCCACTCTGATACATTTTCAACTAAGACTAATATTAACCATTGAACACAAATCTTTAACATACTTTTAAATTTATCAGAAAATGCTAAATCTCTTAAAAATAAAATTTCTTTCAATCTTTCAAGTAACTCAGAAAATTTAACAGATTTTTCGTTTAATTTAGCGTCTTTATTATCTTCCGGCATGGTATCTTGCTGACACCGTTCAACATCCGGCTCGCGATATCTATTTGCACCATCGAAACGTACTTCTTTTTTCTGTTTTTGTTGGATTCGCTGCTTCGGTCTAGACTGATGAACGTCGGCTTTAACTGACACAACTTGAGCAAAAGTCGGTGACTTTTGTGACTGAGATTGAGAAATATCCTCAAAAGATTGAAACAGAGGCGGGAAAAGAGCGTTATTATCAGGCTGGGGGAAGTCATACAAGTTTTCCGGGTCCAGATGCACTTCAGAATTATTACTATTATCTTGAACTGGAGAATTCGAAGTATACACAGAGCACGCCTTTCTGTATGTGCAATTAAAATCCGACATTATCTCACGAATCTTTTTTTCTTTAATATATATAGGGCAGCTTCTACTTAAAGCCATATGATTACCCTGGCAGTTGACACAAACAAAAGATTGTTTTTCACAATTAGCATGGAACTGCCCACATTTAGGACAGACGATTCGTGTAGATGGGCATTTAGAAACAACGTGGCCAAAGCGCCAGCATCTCGAGCACTGTGATACGGGAAATATAATTTTTTCAACTTTAACCTTCAGATAGTCGTTAACTAATACATATGCGGGTAAAAAACCACCCTTAAAACGTAGCCTGACAGATTCGCTGGGTATCCATTCTCCTTCATCGTTTTTTCTTCTTAGGCGTAACGCGGAAACTAAAACCGCTCGCTCGTCCGTGGAAATACGGTTAATAATCTCATCTTCCTTCAAGTCTAGATCTATATTCCTGATAATTCCATAGGAGTGACTGACATTAAAAGCTTCATTAAATTTCCATCCCATGGTAATCAACACATCGCAATTAACCATTTTTTCCATGTGTACTATGCATTCAAATTCCAAACGTATTTTATAAGGTGTCAAATATTTTATTCTCTTAATTTCTCTAATATCTAAATCTTTAAACAACTTAGCTAGGGCAAATTGTTTTGGAAGCTTTTCTTTGCAAGAAATGTAGACCTCCAGTTTATCTTGTTTCAACTTTTTCTTCTCTTGTACTTCCCATTCTCCCTCATCTTCTTTCTCATCAGCCCATAACTCTTGAAAAACCCTTTTACTGGCCTCTTTAGGCGTTATTTCGCTCTCAGTCATATTCTCCCCCACATTTTTCATATACATCTTATCTTCTTCCATACTAATATCTTCTGTAATCTCAACACTTCTACTAGAATCGATAATTTCTCCTTCAATTAATTTTTTACACTCCTTTTCTTTAATAAGCTGATTCAAATATGAACTTAAACTTTTATCCTTCGTGGACGCATCCTCCTCAACGCAATCTTCATTATCTTGCATTATGACATAACGCAAAAACGAAGCGATAAGACAATGTTATCTACACGACGACACCGGCCGGCACGGCCAGGCCGCGGTGCGTGAGGCGATCGGCAGTAACTAGTAAACAACCTACCCGATTGTGAAACTGATAAGGGATCGGAGCGCACACGTCTAACTCGCACGCTGACCGTCGCGAGACTCCATATAATTAGATTAGATTTTATAATACTTATAAAAATTTAATTAGCCTGCCAAGTTTAAATTAGAAGTATTATGGATCAGGCTGTTGATGAAGATGATTATGATCGGTGAAGTGCATCTGAACTTGGCATTGGATTAGATTTCAACTCTTTTTTTTTTTAGGCCAAAATTTAGCCTGTAGGAACTAGGCCCTATATTAACAGGTATGTTTTTGGTGGGATTGTACCTTTACACCATGGTTCTCGTATTTTTACATCGTTTGGAATACGAAAAATACTTTGTCAGGTGTGTTTCTAGTAATGCTTTTGCACTTCAGTATCACACCACAGAGTACTATAATACTGGCGTAAATCACACAATACTTGTAAGAAGGTTTTTTAGCCTCTTCCATGATCTCAATAGCAAATAAACCCGAAAATAAGTACGAACTAACTGAATCACTAAAGGAAACAAACACGAGACATGATATCTGACGTCATCAACATGGCGCGCTAAATGCCGGCGTTTGAACGGTACAAATTTAATAAATGTTTTAAATTTCAATTTAAAGAATAATTTGAATATTTTGAAGCCTATTTATGTTTTATTCTCCTTTAAAAAGATATACAGGACTAATTAAAGTCATAAAAAAATCATGCATATTCCCTATTTCAATTACTTACACAATAATTCAATTATTTTGTTAAGCTCCGAAATATTGTTAAAACACATCAATCGAACAGATTCGTTGTAAAGACATCTTTACTAGTTAATAAAAAATAAAACTAGAAAGTCAATGGAAATTTAAATCGCATCTATATAAATTGGGCTTTATCCTAGGCTTTATACAAGGTTATACAACTAACACGTGATACTATAATATAAAGGGACACAAATATACTTAAGGGTATGTTTGTGTCCCTTATACAGGTTGCAATTTAACCTTCCGGCCAAAATTGTTGATCCTTGTTAAAAATAAAAAATACGTGTATTTCACTTTATTTTTCGTTTATGACTGTTAATGTAAAGAAATATTTATTTTTAAATGGGCTCTCCTAATGATACCTAAGCCCTAAAAAAAATTGACCGGTGGGTTTAATTTCACCCTGTACATAGAGTTCACTGTGAATGTGGCGCACTGGCGCTGAAATATCAACTCTTTTTTGTGATTTGTATAGGCAAGCGCTCCAGCGTCATAAATTTTCCCATGCAAAAGTTTAAAAAAGTTACTCTTTCAACGCTGCTACTCACTGCGAAATCTATACAGGGGACCCATTAACACCCTTAAGTATTATCACTAAAGTTTTGTTACATTACTGTATAAATGCTTCTCCACGAACGAACGGTTTGGCGGCTACACCACGAGATCACAAGCAAATTTATATGTGTATAGCAAAATAAAAGCATAAAGCTGCCACGGCTGTGCGTACGTGCGGTGCCATCGTGTCTCTGTGAGCATGGCTCCGGGCTGTTCGAGCGAGGCAACCTCGCTGTGTACAATGCGGAGGCGGCTCGCTTGGTGTGGACCCGCCTAATGACCGCTACCGCCATGTTTCGCCGAGTACAGTATCTAAGATATTATGCTGCTTGTGATCTCGCGGTGTAGCTGCGGCCAAACCGCTCGTTCATGCGGACGCATGTAAATCGATCCTTATACGTCATTGGACACTATTAAAAGGGGTTCGAACATTTTTGTATGGAGCCTGGCATATTATCTAGCCGCCGGCCATCTTAATTTTTGGAACGGAGTTCCATTTCGCGCGTTGCGAAAGGGGGCTAGGCCGAAAAAGTTGTAACGACACTTTTTTATTAGTACCTGCATGTCGCAACAGCGACGCGTTGTTAGTATTCCTGGGCGTCAATAGATGGCGTTTTTTATTAGTACCTGCATGGTAGGGGCAGAGGGCGTTGATAGTATTCCTGTGCGTCAACTAGATGGCGTTTTTTGAGAATAAACAGCGACGCGTTGTTACTATTCCTGGGCGTCAATAGATGGCGTTTTTTTAATATTTTCTTTTCAGTATAATAATATGTATTATGTAAGTGTAGATTTTTTGAACATAAAAAATAGCTCCATTCCATTCGGGTGTCCCTTGACATCTCTCAAGTTTTTTTTTCAAAATTTCCGAGCACGATAAAAGTGATATATTTGGATAGAGAACAGTGGACACTTACAAACAAACAAAAACAAAAAATGTGGTGTAACATGGTATCCTAAAGTGTCACGTTTCCGAGATAAACACACCGGCAAAATTAGAGGAACATAACAAAATTTTGTTATTTTTTTTAAATTGTTCGCTGTTTTTTATATATTTATTTATTAATTTAATAAAATTGATGATTATAAAATAAAACTTTTTCAAATTTAGGGCATAAAAACGTGTTTATAAAATAGAAAAAATCTGCAAAAATCAAAAATTAAGAAAAATCTTTGAAATTTCAGTAGTAAGTTTTTAAGTTAAATTCTTCATTTTTACTTAAGAAATGCCATATTAAAAGCGTGTAATGCCTTCTATGGATCTCAAGAGAGTCTGGATACGCCATTCCATGCTTGCATTTTGATTGTCAATCATTTCCTGTGGGATATTCTTCTACTCCTCCAGTAGCGCCAACACGAGCTCCTGAACACATTTTGAAGCTGGAGTTTAAACTCGTACCGTTCATCCATTGATGTGCCACACGTCCTCAATCGGATCCACATCCGTAGACCGTGCTGGCCTCTCCACCTGGGCTACGCCAGCATCATTTAGGTAATAATGCCCGATTTTTTTACTCTATGGACGCGCATAAAATTGAAGTTACTGCCTAAAACTGTGTAAAAGGCACAACATGCAGTTCTAGGATGTCTGTGCTATAGTCCTGTACTGTCAAAGTACCATCATTAACAATCATCAGCTCTGTGCGGGCTCCAAATCATATGCCACCCCAAACCATTACGAAGCCTGCATGATAGGCCACTGTTTCCTTTAAGTTTGATGGTCTATAGCGTTCCTTACGATTTATCCACATTCTTTATCGCCTGTCAACAAAATTTACACAGAATTTGCTCCCATCACTGTACAGCACACGATTTCACTCACTTGTCAAATTTTGATGTTCACGCGCAAATCTTAGCCTGGCTCTTTGCTGTCCTGTCTCAAGTTTTGGTGCCCTTGCTGGCACCTTTGAGTTTAATTTAACTTCTTTGAGTCTTCTTCTTACTGTACAATCACTTACACGTACATCACGGACCTGTTCCGACAGGTTTCGTCTCTGCAAAGCAGTTTGAGGTCGATTTCTTAAGGCTTGTACCCTTACAAAACGGTCATCCTGAACCATTGCCACCCGATATCTGCCTTGTTCTCGTCTCCGAACGTAAGATCCAGTCTCTCTGTAGCGTTGAAAGTTAAGATGGACCACGAAAGCCGACACACCTAAGGCCTGACTGACCGAACGGTAGGTGTGACCTTTCTCTATCGTGGTTACAGCTCTAGCTGCCGTAGATGCCAGAAAATCTCTAATTTCGTATCTAAGCAATGTGTTCTTCCAAAAACCAAACAATCAAATGAGCTGGCATACCTTGCACCCCGCTAAAAACGCCATTCTTATCAGAAACACTTACAACGTCAATCATCGAAAAACACTTAGTAGGGCATAATTGCAATAAAAATCTGTGAACTTGCCAGTTTTGTTCAATATTTTATTTCTTAAATGAGCTTAGAAACTATAAAAAAGGATTTCACACAGCCCAACCCACTTGAATTGAAATTGCGGCCCTTTTTACCTATGTTCCGCTAATTTTGCCAGTGTGTGTATTTGGAAGTAGGTAAAGATCGCCATTTGTGTCCTTTGGCATTCATAAGGCGATCTTTACTTCTAAATATCTCGGAAACGTGACACTTTAGGATACCATGTCATTTTGTTTGTGGTGTCCTCTATCCAAAAAAAAAAAGACGGGTTGCACTTCGGGAGTGCCGGCAGAAGTGAAAACTTGATTATTAACGTTGTGCATTATTTTTTTTACCCATTTTTTATGAAAATTGATTTAAAAAAAAAACGATCGTTTTAATTAATTAATCGAAACCCTTACAATCGATTAAAAAATATCGACAATCGAAAAAAAAAGCTGCTGTCAGACAGACTGTCAGACACTTCTCGCGACAGTTGTCTTGCAGGTGGAAACACGGCCTTAATCAGCGCGTCTGCTAAAGAACTCATTTCCCCGACTGTACATTTCTGCTAAGCAACTCATTTCCCCGACTGTACTTTTCTGCTAAACAACTCATTTCCCCGACTGTACATTTCTGCTAAGCAACTCATTTCCCCGACTGTAAATTTCTGCTAAACAAGTCATTTCCCCGACTGTACATTTCTGCTTAGCACAATTTTCCCCG
This sequence comes from Polyommatus iphigenia, assembly GCA_963422495.1. Lineage (NCBI taxonomy): Eukaryota > Metazoa > Arthropoda > Insecta > Lepidoptera > Lycaenidae > Polyommatus > Polyommatus iphigenia. The sequence goes on along the minus strand of OY730184.1, from coordinate 29,526,171 downwards.
ACTGTACAACGTGAACATAATATCGCAGCACGTACTAAGCAGCCACCGGTACGCGTACGTGACCACCCTCGTGCAGTTCTACCAGATGGAGACGAGGTGGCCGCCGCGACAGCTGCTGCTGCTGCAGGTGAGACTACAATCTATACGTCCTTTTTTGGGATAAAAAATAGTCTATAACTGTGCTAATCCAGAGCTTATGGTGCAGCGCAGACGACAGACTATCCACACGCACACGCACACGCACACGCACGCGCACACACACACACAATCACACATAGCCTGTGAGACACATAACCCTTACTTTTTGCTTTACTGTAGTCAGGTAAAAATTATTCATTTATTGTGAACAACTATGATAGTTACATGTGAAAGGTAATCCCTGAAGATTTATTTGTATAATTTGTGACAGCGCCAGTGTCGCCAGCGCCGTGCGTTCCAAACCGCACATCACGCCGAACGCCTGAATACAACACGATTAATAATCATCATCATCATCAGCCTATTGCTTACGTGTAGCGTACGCACTATTGGTGCACGGTAATGGTTTAGGCGCAGCGCAAACGACATACTATCCGTGACGCACTTTTTAGTCTGTGGGAAATAGAACCTATGCAATTATATGCAGTAACACACACGACGCGCAAAAAGTCCGCATATATAAACTATACTCTGATAAATTTTCAAATGAGAGGAAATGACTGAATTTTTTTTTCATGGGTGGGAGGCTGCCACTGCCCAGTGTCCACCCCACCCACGGAGTCGTAGCTGACGGTCGCTAGTATTCATAGTATAAGTCTCTTATGCATTGTACAAAGTTTCATTGACCAAAAATTTACCTGGCTCCCGGGCCATATGGATTATGGAATTGACATAAGCGTTAATTTGAAAGCGACATTCAATCATGTCATGTCTATATTATTCATTAATTTCAGAAGTCTAGCTATTAAAGCGGTTCTTGAGATACAGCTTGGAGACAAAAATACAATCAAGATACAATCTATTCGTCCTTTTTTGGGATAAAAATAGTCTATAACTGTGCTAATCCAGAGCTTATGGTGCAGCGCAGACGACAGACTATCCGTGACGCACTTTTTGTCTGTGGAAATAGAAACTATGCAATTATATGCGGACTTTTTGCGCGTCGTGTGCGTTACTGCATATAATTGCATTACACACACGCACACGCACACGCACACGCACACGCACACGCACACGCACATGCACACGCACACGCACACGCACACGCACACGCACACGCACTCGCACACGCACACACACACACACACACACACACACACACAAAGCCTGTGAGACACATAACCCTTACTTTTTGCTTTACTGTAGTCAGGTAAAAATTATTCATCTATTGTAAACAACTATGATAGTTACATGTGAAAGGTAATCCCTGAAGATTTATTTGTATAATTTGTGACAGCGCCAGTGTCGCCAGCGCCGTGTGTTCCAAACCGCACATCACGCCGAACGCCTGAATACAACACGATTAATAATCATCATCATCATCAGCCTATTGCTTACGTGTAGCGTACGCACTATTGGTGCACGGTAATGGTTTAGGCGCAGCGCAAACGACAGACTATCCGTGACGCACTTTTTAGTCTGCGGGAAATAGAACCTATACAATTATATGCAGTAACGCACACGACGCGCAAAAAGTCCGCATATAATTGCATAGTTTCTATTTCCACAGACAAAAAGTGCGTCACGGATAGTCTGTCGTCTGCGCTGCACCGTAAGCTCTGGATTAGCACAGTTATAGACTATTTTTTATCCCAAAAAAGGACGAATAGATTGTAGTCTCACCTGCAGCAGCAGCTGTCGCAGCGGCCACCTCGTCTCCATCTGGTAGAACTGCACGAGCGTGGTCACGTACGCGTACCGGTGGCTGCTTAGTACGTGCTGCGATATGTTCACGTCCGCGTTCGACTTGAATGTTCGAATGTTCAATTTAAAATTCAAAATTAGAATACAAATGTTTTTTTTTCACGAATCACGAAGCCTGAAACCTTAAAACTCGGTTCTGTGTTATCTTTTAGCAGAAGTCTGCTGGCTGAGCTTAAGATTTTTCTCACCGTGTGGACTAAGGATCAATTCAGACAGCATCGCGACGTGTTGGCAAAGACTTCTATTTAAACTGAGGTAGACAGGAAATACGCACCAAATGTTCCGCCGTTCCAATAGAGCTAATTCACACCGTTGCAGTCAGTGTTCACTGGCGCGCTGTACGCGACGGTGGTATGCGAGTGTGTACGGTTAGCAAAGAAATTTTTAAAACAAACTTTGTTTTATTTTCATATACTTACTAAATTGTAATCAAATGGCAAAATGCTATCTTGTGTTTAAACAAGATTTTGTAAAAATTATACTAATAAATCTTCAGGGATTACCTTTCACATGTAACTATCATAGTTGTTCACAATAGATGAATAATTTTTACCTGACTACAGTAAAGCAAAAAGTAAGGGTTGTGTCTCACAGGCTATGTGTGTGTGTGTGTGTGTGTGCGTGTGCGTGTGCGTGTGCGTGTGCGTGTGCGTGTGCGTGTGCGTGTGCGTGTGCGTGTGTGTAATATAGTAAAGACATCTGCGGCCGGTCGAGATCAACCTCTGCTGACTCTTCCCTATTTTTTCGAAAATAGGGATGTATGTCCAGCTACGGTTCTCGAAACATACTTTCAGCGAACCGAGACTTTGAGATCGCAGCAAAAAATAGATAATTTGCTGCTGACCTGGCGAACGCCACATCGAGCTGCCACGAGCCAGACGATCTCGCGGTGGGTGAAGCAGGTGCTAGCCGACAGCGGGGTGGACGTGACGGTGTTCGGTGCACACAGTCACAGTGCCACGCCGCCACCTCCGCCACCAGCCGCGCGGGCGTCTCGCTCGAGGTTATAAGAAAGACCGCTGGATGGACGTCCGCCTCGAATACCTTTGCAAAATTTTATAATAGACAGATTTTAGACGAGAATAATTTTGCAACAGCAGTCTGTTCTGAAATAGTTTATTAATGATTCTGGGAATAAAAATGATTATATTTTGTTGTTGTAAGAATATTATTATTATTATTGTGTTATTCCATATAATGATTATTGTTTATCTATACTAATATTATAAATTCGAAAGTATCTCTGTCTGTCTGTCTGTCTATCTGTCTGTCTCGCTTTCACGCCAAAACTACCGAACCGATTGTAATGAAATTTTGTACACAGATAGTCTAAAGCCTGAGAAAGGACATAGGCTACTTTTTAACTGGAAGAAATAGGTGTACGGGGATGAAAATGCGTAAATTTGTTCAAATTAAGTTAGTTCTAAAAATTCATAATAGATGGCGCCGTGCCGTCTCCTACATCGCGATGACGCTTGCTCAAATGTCTTTCTATAAGAGGTGGTATCATCTTGCAACAGATTTTCTATTTTTTCGATTGTTATTATTGTTTACGTAATTAAATAACTCAGTACTTTATCTATGCAGTGACGTAACCTTAAATCTATCAATGATAAATATTTTATGGGTAAAGTTGTGTAATTGGGGGGCTAAAATATAATATACTCACTTTATTTGGCATAAATAAAGTTTAATTTTAAAAAATGAAATAAGTTATGTGCACAGCTGTTTTTGGGTGTTTTGATTTAATGGGTACTAGGGTTTTTTTGTATAAAAGCTTAATTTGACACCAATTTTGTTGACATCGCGCGCTATAAACTGAAGTCCACGCGGACGAAGTCGCGGGCAACAGCTAGTAAGAGAATAAACTTATATTATAAGTTTTATTTGTTTAATTTAGAGGCAAAACTTGTGACCATCTCTAAACATCTACAATATGTTATTAAGATTTTATATCTTCGAATAAAGAGATGAAATATTAATAAATGATCAAACGAACTTCCAAGTGAAGTTCGATCAGTATTATATGAGTCTCTTTATTCGAAGATATAGACTAAGGTCCCACCCGACCCAACCCTTTAAGTTTTGCCAACAATATTATAATAAAAGCTATCTCTTAACCGATTCGTGGCCAATGACGCATATACGCTGCATGAAGAAACCTTTAGGGAGGCCAATGACGCATATACGCGTCATTTGAAAATTTTTGTAATACAAATTTTTATGTAATTTAAATAAAAACAACTATTATTTTATATAAAAATTAGCACCTTAGAGATACAAATAGCTGTGGCCACTAGATTTTTTTGAAATATTAAGTTGTCAGAGGTTGTCAACCATGTGGATCAATAATTTTCTTATTTTTTTAATTTGAGTGTCTAGCAGTTTTCATTTTAGTAACTAGATGGTGTATGGGTAGACAACTTTCGTTGATACCATCTGAATTGTCACAAAATAGGGCAAAAGAATGTAAACTTAATACATTTAAATTTCATAAAGACGCGAGACGCAATAATATTCCAATGAATATAGTTGGGGAGGGGAAGAGGGGATTTCGGGATAAGCTCGAGCGTGTCAGATTAAGCTTATATAGGCTTCAGACATGTGTCCAGTTATCATGATATAGAAATCAGATTTCTCACGTGGTGGGTTAACAATTTTTTTTTTTTGAATAAGTATTGAAATGTCATCGGATCTGTCAGATTAAGATAGGGGATGTTTAGTATACCCCAAAGAACCTTCTATATAAAGCACTGACGATTCAAAGGTAAGGTAAGCCTGTAGGAACATTTTAAAATATAAAAAATAAAGCTTCATAATTTCCTAACCAGCGTTGCCAGATTTTTTTTGTGCCAAGTCGGGACTTTGGAACTATTTGAGTGAAAACGCGGGATTCTTCAGTCAAAAGCGGGAAAAGGTAAAAAAATCGGCCAAGTGCGAGTTGGACTCGCGCACGAAGGGTTCCGTACCATTATAGAGCACTAATAGGTAAAAAATGTGTTTTTTTTATCCCAGTTTTTATTTTAATTTTGATATCCCAGTTTTGAGAGTCAAATATAATTGGAGATCTGCTACGTTTTTCTGAAAAAACAAATAAGTAGGTATTAGAAATAAAAACTGTCAGCAATAATCTGGTAGTACTCGTAGAAATGATAAATTCGTGTTGTAATATGTTTGACTCTATTTATTTCAATACAAACATACAAATAATTTGCTTGTTTTCTTAAACTGCCCCATACAATATTTACCTATATTGAAACTGGTTGGTTGTATCATAGTATAATATTATGTATATTAGAAGACTTTTATTTTAAGGTCAATATTTTTTGGTACTTGGGTAAGTTAAAGGTTTGGTATCCCTAAAGTAAGCGCTGAACCTTTCAGCCAGGCCAATGACGCGCCAACGCGTCATTCGATTAATGTTAGGGCCTGCGTAAAATATTTATGAAAAAGAGGGTGGCCACGAATCGGTTAAATAATGAGGTGTCATGGTGTCGACCAGTAGGGATGCAGGATAGAACTTGTTTGAATATCGATAGAAATATCGATATTTTAAACTCTGAAGCGTGCGAATGAATGCAAAACGAGAAATACTACAATATGTTATTAAGATTTTATATCTTCGAATAAAGAGACTCATATAATACTGATCGAACTTCACTTGGAAGTTCGTTTGATCATGTACTATTGCTCGCGTGCGAATGCGCTACGTATGCATGTTGTCTGCATTCTATTTCATAGATAATTTTTTCCTGTCATGCGAGCAACACGCGTATGCTAGGAACATGCTGTCATCCGCACGCGGACCAGATTCGCGCGTGGACGATGATATCGCAGGAAAAGGGCACACAAAGTAATTTCATACCTGTCTAAAATCCGTTCAGATCAAACACAAAGAGCTAACAGACAAACAGACGGGGAATTAATAGACAATATGCAACACACTTTCATTGGTATGGATTTCTTTGGTGATAAATTTTTTGTCATTATAGTAATATATTACAAAAGCCTCGCAAAAATTATATTATTTCAGAATCTCTATAGGTATATAAAAATGAATCCATATTCGCGTGGTCACGACATCACGCGTAAACGGCTGGCCCGATTTTGCTAAAATTTGGTATAGAGATTAGAGATACTTTGAGTCCCGAAGACCAACTTTGGATACATTTTGTCCCGGAAAAATGTACGGTTACTGCATAATATACTTTTATGATTGGCGCGTAAACTATTCAGTCTTTTTTTTATGAAATTTGGTATGGAGATACTTTGAGTCTCGGGAAAGGACAAGGGATACTTTTTGTTCCGGAAAATTTACGGTTCCCGCACAATAAACTTTTATGGTTTTCGCCTAAACTTTTCAGTCTATCTTGATGAAAGGTATGCGATACTTTGAGTCTCGGGAAAGGACAAGGGATACTTTTTGTCCCGGAAAATGTACGGTTCCCGCACAATAAACTTTTATGATTTTCGCCTAAACTTTTCAGTCTATCTTGATGAAATTTGGTATGGATATACTTTGAGTCTCGAGAAAGGACAAGGGATACTTTTTGTCCCGGAATATGTATGGTTCCCGCCAATGATATTCTACTTATACAGATCTGTTACGTTCATACTATTTTCCGGCTTAAATCTCTTCTAAACAACATTGACAAATTTGACAGATAAGTGAAACAAAAGATACAAAATGCCATTTACATAAAAGAGACAGACTAAATAATAGACAACCCAATTGGGTCGTATTTGAATCTTTACAACGCGTGCGGTAGTAACATATCTGCTTTGAGTTTTTAACTGACTTCCAAAAAACGAGGAGGTTATTTATATAATATCATTGGGTTCCCGCACAATAAACTTTTATGATTTTCGCCTAAATTAATTAATTTAATTTGATGGGCATGGAGATGTTAATTTTAATCCATTTTTTCTTAATTATACCAATTCGAATTAAATAATCATCGTTTAGACAGGACAACATCTGTCGGGCCAGCTAGTTTTTTTAGTAGTTTTGTAGTGATTATTTTGCCCATACAAAATGAGTAAACATTGCTTTATGATATTTTTGTGAGCGTAGCGAGGCAACAGGTTATTTGAATGGGTTAAAAATAGTAAGCTTTAGGAATTGCCTAAAACCGCGACCTCAACCTCGACCTCAACCTCAACCTAACCTAACCTAACCTAACCTAAGCTAACCTAACCTAACCTAACCTAACCAAACCTAACCTAACCTAACCTAACCTAACCTAACCTAACCTAACCTAACCTAACCTAACCTAACCTAACCTAACCTAACCTAACCTAACCTAACCTAACCTAACCCTAACTTAACTTAACCTAACCTAACCTAACCTAACCTAACCTAACCTAACCTAACCTAACCTAACCTAACCTTACCTAACCTAACCTAACCTAACCTAACCTAACCTAACCTAACCTAAACTAACCTAACCCTAACCCTAACCTAACCTAACCTAACCTAACCTAACCTAACCTAACCTAACCTAACCTAACCTAACCTAACCTAACCTAACCTAACCTAAACTAACCTAACCTAACCTAACCTAACCTTACCTAACCTAACCTAACCTTGGACACATCCTTTACTTGTCCCTTTTTTTTCTTCTTGCCGGCGTAGTTGACCTCGATACCACGGTCTTCGAGGTATGAGCAGATCATCTTGTATATATTGGAGGGGCATCCTTTTCTTATCAGCTGGTGCTTCAGTGCCGGCCACCACGCATTGTCGAATGCGCCTTCTATGTCAAGTGAGATTAGGAGGACGATCTTCTTGTTCTGTACCTCCTCCTTGATGTGATCTACTAGGCTGAATAGCGCATCCTCTGTGTTTCTTTGCGGGATGAAGCCGAACTGGTTTTTGTTTATTGAGGGGAGTATATGCCATTGGACTCTGGTGATCATGAGTTTCTCGACTATCTTTCCCAAGATGGGGAGTAGTCCAATGGGTCTGTACGACTTGGGGTGAGTGTAGTCTTCTTTACCCGGTTTTTTCAGAATGACCACGTGTGCCTTTTTCCATTGTCTTGGAAAGTGTCCTAATTTTAGGCATTTGTTCGCCAATTCTAGGAACACCTCCGGTGCACACATAATGGCCTCACTACAGATGTCAGCTGTGAGGCCGTCAGGGCCTGGAGCTTTCCCAGGATTCAGCGACGATAGGATTAACTCCAGTTCCGCCCTAGTGAATGGTGGGTCATCCTCTGCCAGTTGTTCTACCGGGTAGTTTTCCCTTAAGTGTTTGTGGTATTGTGAGTCGGTTTCTTCGGAATCATCGGGGTAGAACGTCTCGGCTAGGAGGTCTGCAGATCTTTGCGGACTTAGCGTCTTGCCTTGTGTGTCTCTCAGTAGCACGTTCTCCTGGTTTCTTGCTGTCTTCCCAATGATTCTGTATATCCCGTCCCACATGCTTTCTTTCTCTTGAGTCACACAGAACTCCTTCCAGCTGTTTGTTTGTGCCTCCTCCATTTTCTTCCTATACTGTCTTGCGGCTCGGTATTCTTCTATGACGTGATCCTTCCTCGATGGTGCCGCGTTTCTTATCCTTCTTTTCTTTCTCAAGACGTCCTTTTTGAGGTGTTCTAAGGACTTGTCCCACCACGGCGGCACTGGTTTGCCTTTGTAAGTACCTATCTTCGGAATAGTTTCTTCACATACTTCCTGGATGTTATTTATATAGGTACTTACGGCATCTTCCAAGTCGTTGGCTGTCTTTATCGACTCCTTTATGGCATCCTTGCTTAAGTTGGTGTCCACCAGAGACTTATTGAATTTCTCCCTGAACGCTGTCCACTTCGCTTTTTTTGGTGTTGTACCTCCGGGTTGTTGTTCGCGGGAGTGGTTGAAGTTTCCCTTCGACCCTGATCCGGAAGGTGATTGCGTTGTGGTCTGATGTCGTTGCGTCCCGGGTAACTCTCCAGTTCTCCACCTTCGCTAGCATCGGCAGGCTGCACGCTGTCACGTCGACTATGCTCGTGTACATCCTGCCGTTTCTCTCCGTTTCGAAGGTGGGTATGTCTCCGGTGTTAAGGATGTGGAAGTTCATCTCATCGAGGAACGTGGAGTAGGCCTGGCCCCTCTGGTCTTCTGTGGCGCTTCCCCACCAATGGCTCCACGCGTTCACGTCACCTGCCACTATTACATTCTGAGTAGGAAGTTTGCCGATAGTGTTCCTGACTTTATTTATATTGTTGTTTATATCTTTGTCTCCCTCGAAGTATACCGATATTAACCCAAGCTCTAGGCCCGCAACTTTGATGGTTACCGCTGCCTCGGTCTCCGTGACCAGTTGTGGATCGTGCAACACCTCGATGGTGTCGCCGAATATCACGACAGCGGCTTTGTTGGGCCCTCCTCTGTTCTGGGTACACTGGATGACTTGTGTCCCTGGGTGTTGTTTGAGGGTACCTGCACTTCCTACGTAGGGTTCTTGAAGTAGGGCTATGGAGATTTTTTGTTCAGTGGCCACCCTCAACAGCTCTAGAGTGGCCGTTTTCGATCTCTGCAGGTTCGCTTGGATTACCTTGATGTACTTCGGTG